>BSYR01000011.1:10380000-10942500 GCA_030270665.1 Hibiscus trionum
GTAGAAATTAGGTTTGAAATTTTTTATTCGGTTTATTATTATTTTATGGAGTAAGTAAAAATTTATTATTATTTTATGTAGTAAGTAAAATTTATTATTATTTTATGGAGTAAGTAAAAATTTATTATTATTTTATGTAGTAAGTAAAATTTATTATTATTATTTTATGAAAAAAAAAAGGAAAAGAAAAGAGGGGGTGTTTGCCGGCCAAGTTTTAGTATAAATAGGGGGAGGGAAGTGTTGAAAATACACGGCAATTTGAAGAAAAAAATTAGGATACGATCCAATGTTTGATTGGTTGTAACGCCCGGGTTTAGGGGCTAGGTGAAAATAATATTTTAATTTTGTCTCGGGTTTCGACTTTAATATTTTCTTTATTAAAATAATGGTTTGGGCCTCGGGTTTTAAGATTTGGACTAATTTTTAATTGAGCCCAAAAGCCATGGATGGCATTATTGTGGTTTCCCTTTTTCTTTAAGGGCATTTTGGTCATTTAGCAATAAACTTTAAAACAATTATAAAAAAAAGATGGAGAGATCATCTTCTTCACTTCTCTTCCATTTTCATTCCAACGTTAAAAGCTTCTCTCCCTTTAGAGATACTATTTCATTCCATAACTCATCCGTTTTTAAAGATTTTTCAAAGGTAAGGACGTTTTTGACTTGTCCTTGTTATTCTCTACATGTTGATACCAATTGTTTTCATTTTTATACATGTTTTGAGAATTGAGGTTTGGAGGGTTTTGGATTCAAATATGTTATTTATGATGTTTTTAACTAAGTTTTCTATTTGTTTAAGTTAAATGAGTTGTCTATACTCAAAAAGGATCAACAAAAATCGATTTTTACAACGTTTTATGGAATTTTCGGATTTGGGGAAAAATGAGGTTTTTGAGAGGTTTTAAGTTGAGTTTTGGGGATGTTTTAGGTGAAATTTTGATGGCTGATTATTAGACTATATGTAAGTGTTGTTTTGGAGGCTTTATGGAGTAAATTAAAGTTTGGAATCATTGGTTTGAGGGGTGTTTAGGGGCTACTCGAGATTATGGATTTTGATGTTGTGTGCTTGGTATGTAATTGTATTGGTTACTTTTGAATATGGACTGAATTGGGATTATTTAAAAATGTGTAGAAATGAGAAAGTTGGTTGGTGAAGCTTCGGGGACAGATTGAGGATTTTGGAATTTGTGAGCTTGGTCTTCAATCTTCTTTTGGGTAGCAACGGTGAGTGTAATTGTTGAATTTTGCATTGTGCTCGATATGGATCCTCTTGGGGTTGGGTGGGACCTTAAAAGGTCACCTAAACCCTTGTGTAAGCCTCTCTAATCTCATGTTGTTGTGGTTTGATGAATGTTTATAATTCATGAGCTTTAAGTGCATTTGAGTGGTAAATTGTATAGTTGAGTTTAGTTCGTACCTCACGTGATGGTTGTCGTTGCTCTGGTGATGTGTAGTCCCGCCGGTAGCAAAAGTATAAGACTTCGGTGATGTGTAGTCCCACCGGTAGTCACTGGTTGGGTATTCCTTTGATGTGTAGTCCCATTGGAAACTCACTAGTTGAAACGGTGATGTGTAGTCCCACCGTACTTGTAAATTGGTTTTGCTTGTGCAAACCATGTGTGTTGTTGTTCATGAGATTGATTCTTGTTCATTCATTGTCTTCTTATATATAAACGTGTTTTGAAAAGAAAGCTGTACGTTGTGACATGTAGAGTCTCTCTCACTAAGCTATTTGGCTTACGCTCTCTTTGTTTCCAACGTGCAGATCGTTAAAGTTCGGAAGGCAAGCGGGTGAGGAAAGAGCTTTTGGAGTTCTCAAGCTAGTTACAAGTATGGTTTGTGTTTTGATAAAATTACCTAGACAATGGGGTATAGAGTTTAGAAAGTTGTAATTAAGCTTGAGATGTTGCTTGTGTAAATATGTCTTTATATGTACACCTTTTAAATGTTTAAGGTTGTTTTGATGGCATGTTCTTTATGATATGTGTTAATGCCTTATGTTGATGATTTTGTAAACCATGTTATGTAAATGTCTAAGTGTTGTTGGGACCATGTCTTTTGAATGACATTTGTCTATGTTGGGTGCTTTGTATGACTATATTTGAGTTAATAGAGGTGGTTTGAATGCTTATATGAGTCTATGGAGGTGTTGTTATGCATTTAGAGGGTGAGCTTTATGTGTTTTTACTGAAATTAGAGTTTTGAAAAACAGGGCGTATCGATACTCCCAAGGTGTATCGATACGTTCTGGCCTGCAGAACTCAGTTTTTGGCTGTGCGTATCGATACACTGGGGTGTATCGATACGGTATCAACTCTCTGAGTTTCAAGTTAGGATGAGCGTATCGATACAAAGGGTGTATCGATACGGTCCCAACTCTCTGTTATTCAGAGAAATTGGTGAGTTTAGGTCGTATCGATACGGGGTTGTAGCGTATCGATACGGTTCCATCTCGTTGACCTCTGAAAGTTGACCGAGAAGGGCGTATCGATACGCTCAAGGGTGTATCGATACGGTCTTCCCTGAGTTGACGGAGAGGGTTGACTTTGGTCAAGGTGTATCGATACCCTCTGTATGTGTATCGATACGTCCTGTTTAAAAAGGAAAATTTGGTTGTTTAATTTCATGATTTGTAGATTTTGTATACGTGTTTGTTTGCTGCATGTCCCATCACATAGGATTTATTACAAGCATCTAGAAAAAAAAAATAGGGTTGCTAACCGAGGGGGGAATCTTAATTGGTTTTCGCTCGGTTTTCCCCGTGTAGCCCACTTGAACCAGTCATCCGGCCAGACCGGGACGAGGGGGTTACATTTATTGGTATCAGAGCCTGAGGTTTCCGAGATCTCGGGCTGGTAAGTGAAGAAAGATAAGGTATTATTAGTGTTTTGCTATGTATGCCTAAATTTTGTCTTTAGGCATGGTGTATGAATACATGATGTGGTGATCTTGTAATTGTTGAGAGTTGGTTCGAGTCCCCATTGTTAGGCGTTGTTGTCAAAATAAAAATGGAAAATTGTCTTGGTTTAAAAGAGCTTGAGAACCGGAGTCCTTTGCCCCTTTGCTAACCTAACGTTTCTTTACTGTTGTGTGTTGTTGTTATAGATTACTTTAATTGCTATGGTGCGACCAAGGGGACGGCCTAGGAGGGTTGGCCAAGCACCTGAAAATGCACCTCCTGCTCTTAATGCTCCTGGTGATGATGGAGGAAACGTTGGAGGTGAAGGTATTGGGCCTCAGGTCGAGGCTAATGTGGGAGGAATTGGGGCTCAAGCGGGTCAAGGTCAGGCGGGTCCAGATGTGGCTCATCTGATTCATACCATAGCTGGAGCCTTTCAGACAGCTCTGGCTGGTATGCATGTTGCAGCACCACCTCAGGGTGCGGGGACAGGACTACCCCTAGAGAGACTTCGTAATTTGGGGGCAATAGAGTTTCGTGGGTTGTCTCCAGAAGGTTCAGAAGGGTGGCTAGAGAGCACTACTCGCATCTTGGGTCAGATGGGGTGTTCGGATGCCCATAGGTTGGGGTGCATTGTCTCGTTACTTCAGGGAGATGCTTATGCTTGGTGGACCACTGTTGTTTCCGGTATGGCCGAGGTGGAGATCACATGGGAGTTTTTCCGCAATGCCTTCAAGAGGAAGTACCTAGGAGCACGGTACTTGGATGAAAAGAAAAGAGAGTTTATGGCTTTGGTTCAAGGTAATAGGACCGTGTCTGAGTATGAGGTCCAGTTTGTAAGGTTGAGCCAGTACGCGCCGGAATTGATTCCGAATGAGACGAAACGATGCGAGCGTTATAGATATGGATTGACTATTGATGTCAAGACTTACATGTTGGCCTCCGACTACACTGAGTTCGATGTCTTGGTTTCTAGAGCTAAGGATATAGAGCAGAACCTGAACTCTAAAACACGTGCTGGTGGATCGGATTCCGGGAAGAGACATGCGAACTGGGATAGAGATTATGCCAAGGGGCATAAGGATAAGAGGTACCAACAGGACACGAGATCTAAGGGTGGTAACCAAGGTCAAGGTCGTCAGGGCCAAGGAGCAGTTGGATACATTTCTGAGTGCACTAGATGCGGGAGACGCCACTCAGGTGAGTGTATGGGTAGATTCGGGCCATGTTGGAACTGTAGCTCCAGAGACCATCTGAGGCGTGATTGTCCACACCCAGTTAAGGGAGGACCAGCCCCAGCAAGGGGTTTTGAGCATCAGAGAGGCTGTGGGCGCGGCCGTGGGAACTTTCAGCCAAGGAATGAGGGTCAGAGAAACTTGGCTCATGTTGTAGCAGTCCAGCCCGAGGGAGGAGGACCGTCTAGGGTGTATGCCAAGCGTGAGGCTGGGAGTGATACTGATGTCATTGCAGGTAATTTCACATTACAGTCCTTGAGTTTGTTATCTCTAATAGATTCGGGGGCAACACATTCGTATATTTTGGGTGAGCACGCAAAGTCATTAGGATTACCTTGTGATTGGCTAGAAGTAGGTGTAAATGTCACTAGCTCTTTTGGTGATACAGTGGTAGTTAGGAAAGTGTATAGAAGGTGTCATTTGATGGTTCAAGGCCATGTGTTTCCGGTCGATATGATGGAATTACCTTTTTATGGCTTTGATGTGATTTTGGGCATGGATTGGCTTGTGGAGCATAGAGCCAGGGTTGATTTCGAGACTAAGAGAGTCTCTTTGAAGCTTACCGATGACTTTGAGGTTGTGGTAGTTGGGGAAAATGTCAAGTTTTTGTCCAATGTAGTTTCGGTTTTGGAAGCTCAGAGAATGTTGGGTGCGGGATGTCAGGCTTACTTAGCTTACGTAATGAACCCGGAGATGAGTGAGGTTAGACCTCAGGACATCAGGACTGTATGCGACTTTCCGAGTGTTTTTCCGGAAGAACTACCAGGCTTACCTCCCGATAGAGCTGTTGAGTTTGTTATTGAGACATATTCTGATTCTGCACCGGTGTCGATTTCTCCATATAGAATGGCACCTAAAGAATTGAAAGAATTGAAGACACAGCTTCAGGAGTTGACTGACCGAGGCTTTATTGGGCCTAGTGTTTCCCCGTGGGGTGCTCCGGTGTTGTTTGTGAAAAAGAAGGATGGTAGTATGAGACTGTGTATAGACTACAGACAGTTGAATAAGGTGACCGTGAAGAACAAATATCCCTTGCCAAGGATAGATGACTTACTAGACCAGTTGAGAGGTGCTTCCGTGTTTTCAAAGATTGATTTGAGGTCTGGATATTATCAGTTAAAAGTAAAGGATGCGAACATACCAAAGACAGCCTTTCGTACACGTTACGGGCATTATGAGTTTTTAGTGATGCCTTTCGGGTTGACCAATGCTCCAGCAGCCTTCATGGACATGATGAACCGAGTGTTCCATAAGTTCTTGGACAGGTTTGTGGTAGTGCTTATTGATGACATCCTAGTGTACTCTAGGACCGAAGAGGAGCACGATGAACACTTAAGGTTAGTGCTTCAGGCCCTACTTGAGAATCAATTGTATGCCAAACTAAGTAAGTGTGAGTTCTGGATTAGGGAGGTGGTTTTCCTAGGTCACGTGGTCTCGGCTAGTGGGATTAGTGTGGATCCCAAGAAGATAGAAGCTATTGTGGATTGGAAACAACCGAAATCAGTGACCGAAATCCGCAGTTTCTTAGGTTTGGCGGGATACTATAGAAGGTTCATTGAAGGGTTCTCGAAGATAGCGGCACCATTGACCAAATTATTACAGAAGAATGTTTCGTACGAATGGTCAGATGTGAGACAAGAAGCATTTGAGAAATTGAAGAAAGCTTTGACCGAAGCTCCTATTTTGGTTCAACCTGAGCCGGGGAGAGAGTTTGTGATTTACAGTGATGCGTCGTACGTGGGACTAGGTTGCGTGCTTATGCAAGATGGTAAGGTGGTGGCTTATGCTTCGCGACAATTGAAGGTACATGAGAAGAATTACCCCACACATGACATAGAGTTGGCTGCCGTGGTGTTTGCGTTGAAAATCTGGAGACATCATCTTTATGGTGAGAAGTGCATTGTGTATACTGACCACAAGAGTTTGAAGTATTTAATGTCTGAGAAGGAATTAAACCTCAGGCAACGAAGGTGGATAGAGCTTCTTAAGGATTATGACCTTACCATAGAGTATCATCCGGGCAAGGCGAATGTGGTGGCCGATGCCTTGAGTAGAAAGGTGGCAGTTGAGTTGCGAGCGATGTTTGCAAGATTGAGTGTGTCTACAGATGGTGGGTTGGTAGCCGAACTGCAAGCTAAGCCATCATTGATCCAGTTGATTCGTGAAAAGCAGTTGAGGGATGAGTCTTTGGCACCACACGTACAAGACATAGCCGAAGATAAGCCAACTGAGTATTGTTTTGGAGAGAATGGGATCCTATGTTTTAAGGATAGGATAGTAGTTCCGGAGGATGTTGAGTTGAGACGTATGATCTTGAGTGATGCTCACAATAGTCCTTTTTCTATGCATCCGGGTAGCACGAAGATGTATCGAGGATTGAAGGAAGAATATTATTGGATTGGCTTGAAAAGGGATGTAGCCGAGTTTGTAAGTAAATGTATGGTTTGTCAGAGAGTTAAGGCTGAGCACCAGTTTCCCTCAGGGTTGTTGCAACCGTTGAAAATTCCGGAGTGGAAGTGGGAGCGTATCACTATGGACTTTGTGTCAGGACTTCCGTTGACTCCTTCGAAGAAAAATTCAGTGTGGGTGATTGTAGATAGATTCACCAAGAGTGCTCACTTTATACCGGTTCATACTACTTATACTTTAGACAAGTTGGCTGAATTGTATATTCGTGAGATTGTAAGACTACATGGGGTGCCAAAGTCGATTGTGTCGGATAGAGATCCGAGATTCACCTCCAGATTTTGGGAGAGTTTGCATCGAGCTTTGGGCACTTGGTTGAACTTCAGCACTTCATATCATCCACAGTCGAATGGACAGTCGGAAAGAGTAATTCAGATATTGGAAGATATGTTAAGGTGTTGTATCATTGACTTCCAAGGGACATGGGAGAAACACCTACCGTTAATGGAGTTTGCGTATAACAACAGCTTTCAGTCGAGCATTGAGATGGCTCCCTATGAGGCCTTGTATGGTAGGAAGTGTAGGACCCCGATTTGTTGGGCCGAGACTGGACAAAAGCTTATACCGATGCCCGAGTTGCTTAAGGGTACCACTGAAAAGGTAAAATTGATTTGTGATCGCTTGAAAGCGGCTTCAGATCGGCAGAAGTCCTATGCCGATTTGAAAAGGAAAGAGGTAGAGTACTCCGTGGGAGATAAAGTGTTTTTGAAAGTCTCACCTTGGAAGAAAGTGATGAGATTTGGGAGAAATGGCAAGTTGAGCCCAAGGTACATAGGGCCTTATGAAATAGTTGAGAGAATTGGTCCGGTTGCGTATAGATTGAGACTCCCAGTTGAACTGGAGAAGATCCATGATGTATTCCATGTGTCGATGCTTAGGAGGTACAGATCGGATCCGTCCCATGTTATGCCAGTGGAAGAAATAGAGTTAAATCCAGACTTGTCTTACAACGAGGAACCAGTTGAGATACTTGCTGCTGATAGCAAGGTATTGCGTGGCAAGACTATTGAGTTAGTCAAAGTCTTATGGAGACATAGAGGTGTAGAAGAAGCCACGTGGGAGAGGAAAGCCGACATGCTTGAGCAGTTTCCGTACTTGTTTCCGCCAGGTAATTTCGAGGACGAAATTCCTTAAGTGGGGGAGAGTTGTAACGCCCGGGTTTAGGGGCTAGGTGAAAATAATATTTTAATTTTGTCTCGGGTTTCGACTTTAATATTTTCTTTATTAAAATAATGGTTTGGGCCTCGGGTTTTAAGATTTGGACTAATTTTTAATTGAGCCCAAAAGCCATGGATGGCATTATTGTGGTTTCCCTTTTTCTTTAAGGGCATTTTGGTCATTTAGCAATAAACTTTAAAACAATTATAAAAAAAAGATGGAGAGATCATCTTCTTCACTTCTCTTCCATTTTCATTCCAACGTTAAAAGCTTCTCTCCCTTTAGAGATACTATTTCATTCCATAACTCATCCGTTTTTGAAGATTTTTCAAAGGTAAGGACGTTTTTGACTTGTCCTTGTTATTCTCTACATGTTGATACCAATTGTTTTCATTTTTATACATGTTTTGAGAATTGAGGTTTGGAGGGTTTTAGATTCAAATATGTTATTTATGATGTTTTTAACTAAGTTTTCTATTTGTTTAAGTTAAATGAGTTGTCTATACTCAAAAAGGATCAACAAAAATCGATTTTTACAACGTTTTATGGAATTTTCGGATTTGGGGAAAAATGAGGTTTTTGAGAGGTTTTAAGTTGAGTTTTGGGGATGTTTTAGGTGAAATTTTGATGGCTGATTATTAGACTATATGTAAGTGTTGTTTTGGAGGCTTTATGGAGTAAATTAAAGTTTGGAATCATTGGTTTGAGGGGTGTTTAGGGGCTACTCGAGATTATGGATTTTGATGTTGTGTGCTTGGTATGTAATTGTATTGGTTACTTTTGAATATGGACTGAATTGGGATTATTTAAAAATGTGTAGAAATGAGAAAGTTGGTTGGTGAAGCTTCGGGGACAGATTGAGGATTTTGGAATTTGTGAGCTTGGTCTTCAATCTTCTTTTGGGTAGCAACGGTGAGTGTAATTGTTGAATTTTGCATTGTGCTCGATATGGATCCTCTTGGGGTTGGGTGGGACCTTAAAAGGTCACCTAAACCCTTGTGTAAGCCTCTCTAATCTCATGTTGTTGTGGTTTGATGAATGTTTATAATTCATGAGCTTTAAGTGCATTTGAGTGGTAAATTGTATAGTTGAGTTTAGTTCGTACCTCACGTGATGGTTGTCGTTGCTCTGGTGATGTGTAGTCCCGCCGGTAGCAAAAGTATAAGACTCCGGTGATGTGTAGTCCCACCGGTAGTCACTGGTTGGGTATTCCTTTGATGTGTAGTCCCATTGGAAACTCACTAGTTGAAACGGTGATGTGTAGTCCCACCGTACTTGTAAATTGGTTTTGCTTGTGCAAACCATGTGTGTTGTTGTTCATGAGATTGATTCTTGTTCATTCATTGTCTTCTTATATATAAACGTGTTTTGAAAAGAAAGCTGTACGTTGTGACATGTAGAGTCTCTCTCACTAAGCTATTTGGCTTACGCTCTCTTTGTTTCCAACGTGCAGATCGTTAAAGTTCGGAAGGCAAGCGGGTGAGGAAAGAGCTTTTGGAGTTCTCAAGCTAGTTACAAGTATGGTTTGTGTTTTGATAAAATTGCCTAGACAATGGGGTATAGAGTTTAGAAAGTTGTAATTAAGCTTGAGATGTTGCTTGTGTAAATATGTCTTTATATGTACACCTTTTAAATGTTTAAGGTTGTTTTGATGGCATGTTCTTTATGATATGTGTTAATGCCTTATGTTGATGATTTTGTAAACCATGTTATGTAAATGTCTAAGTGTTGTTGGGACCATGTCTTTTGAATGACATTTGTCTATGTTGGGTGCTTTGTATGACTATATTTGAGTTAATAGAGGTGGTTTGAATGCTTATATGAGTCTATGGAGGTGTTGTTATGCATTTAGAGGGTGAGCTTTATGTGTTTTTACTGAAATTAGAGTTTTGAAAAACAGGGCGTATCGATACTCCCAAGGTGTATCGATACGTTCTGGCCTGCAGAACTCAGTTTTTGGCTGTGCGTATCGATACACTGGGGTGTATCGATACGGTATCAACTCTCTGAGTTTCAAGTTAGGATGAGCGTATCGATACAAAGGGTGTATCGATACGGTCCCAACTCTCTGTTATTTAGAGAAATTGGTGAGTTTAGGTCGTATCGATACGGGGTTGTAGCGTATCGATACGGTTCCATCTCGTTGACCTCTGAAAGTTGACCGAGAAGGGCGTATCGATACGCTCAAGGGTGTATCGATACGGTCTTCCCTGAGTTGACGGAGAGGGTTGACTTTGGTCAAGGTGTATCGATACCCTCTGTATGTGTATCGATACGTCCTGTTTAAAAAGGAAAATTTGGTTGTTTAATTTCATGATTTGTAGATTTTGTATACGTGTTTGTTCGCTGCATGTCCCATCACATAGGATTTATTACAAGCATCTAGAAAAAAAAATAGGGTTGCTAACCGAAGGGGGAATCTTAATTGGTTTTCGCTCGGTTTTCCCCGTGTAGCCCACTTGGACCGGTCATCCGGCCAGACCGAGACGAGGGGGTTACATTGGTAGTTCGATATTTTCGATATAGTAATATCGAATTTCTGCCGACGACGGGGTAAGCTCAAATCTCTAGTTAGTTTAAGTTTCGGTATCAAGTTTGATTAATATTTATATATATATTCGATACTGTCTTATTATTTTAATTAATTTTTATCGTAGTACACGAGGTC
The DNA here is from genome assembly GCA_030270665.1 of Hibiscus trionum. Lineage (NCBI taxonomy): Eukaryota > Viridiplantae > Streptophyta > Magnoliopsida > Malvales > Malvaceae > Hibiscus > Hibiscus trionum. The sequence goes on from BSYR01000011.1 coordinate 10,390,426, forward strand.
GATTCAGAACAACCTTCAAGCCCAATAAATAAAAATAAAGCACCGGTCTGTCAAGGTGAGTGTAGATGCATTTGTCTCGGGTGACATGGGTCATTCCGATCTTTGTTTTCATGTTCTGATATGTGAGTGTAGATGCATTTGTCTCGGGTGACACGGTGTCATTCCGATATTTTTTATGTTATGATATGTGGGTATAGTCGTGTCAGGGGTAGGCTCGGTGCCTTCCTATTGCATTAATTATGAATTCATCTGCATCTGGTAAGTACCCTGCATTATTTGGATATGCTCAAAAATTATTATGATATGCTACATGTATATGAAAATAGTATGAAATGCTATCTGATATGGAGCTACGGCTCATCTTGCTATTTGATATGATATGATCTGAAAATCATAGACTATGTGGATTTGTGTGTATTTATGGACATTGGATACAATTGGCATGCCATAGGAATATTTGAGCTCACCATGTAAGGGAGGACTACGGTCCAGGGCTACGGCCTATATGTGGGAGATAAAAGGATGGAAGTGTAAGGGATACATGGAGCTACGGCTCAGGGCTACGGCTCAATTATGATACATGATATGGTGTACAGGGAATCCGCGTATCCAATGGTACCAATATAATATGTGTTCGATATGTTATACCATGACATGTTTATGATAAGATATATGATTATATTATGTTATGTTAGTGATATGGATATCTGATCATGTTATGCTTATACTGTTATAGAAGCATGCAAATAAGTTAGATTAAATTTATATTTAATCATGACATTCATATTATTGTCAATTTACTATCATGACTACCTCACTAGGCTATGTAAGCCTAACATACGTGTCTCATGCATTTTCAGGACCCTGATAGACTTCCAACCTTTGATCGTGTGGTGCAGTTGCAAGTCACATCTCTACCATATATGTATGATATCTTTCATGAACTCCTAGTAAAGTGGCATATGAACCAACTTTTGAATAAATTGTATTTTATAATTTAATAATATGGTTTTATTTTAGTAATCTAGAAAAGTCCTATTAAATAAATGTTGGAATAATAGTAATGATAGATACGAGTAATAATCTAAAAAAAATGATTAGAAAGATCTTTAAGATTTTTGTGAGTTGTTAGACTCATTTAAATTTGTAAATAATTTTAGTAAGATAATAAAAAGAAATAGATTTGAATATTTTACAAAATAGTCACTAAATATTGCATCGTCTAATTAGGTAGATAAATGACCTCCGATAGTAATGAGGTTTTACAGACTAATAACTAGTAAGTTTATTTTCAGTATATTTTCACGAATTTCAGATAAAGACCTTTAATTTGTGAAAATTACAATTTAGTCCCTAAGTTTGAAAAAGTTTGAAATTGACCCCAATTTGAGTAAGTTGTTAATAAGTTAAGTGTTAAGTCTTAAAAGAGATTAATAAAATGTTATGAAATGATTTTTGAACTTTGAATTTATGTCTCCGATTACCGCATTGTTTTCCGGTAGCGCTCTCCGACCCGGTTCTCTACCAGGCCGGGAAGGGGGTGTTACATTTGTGGTATCAGAGCTAGAGTTTAGTCGATTCTAGGACTAACCATGCATTCGTTAAGGAGTCTATGTCTCATATGCCACTTAGGAGTTGATTAAATATGTATTTTGTGACTTGCAACTTACACGATTTAATTCTTATGTGTGTCTAGACCAAAATGACTGCTCCTACTATTAGGAAAGAAACAAATGAGACCGAACATGATTCCTCTTCCACTCGAGGGGAAAATGTGAGGCCAGAACCAAGTACCGAACAAGTGGCTCAGAATGATCCACCCCATCTTCCACCTATGTTATCGGCTCAACAAGACTATTTGATGTCTATGGCCGACATGATAAAACAAGTAGTGGTGTCTCTTCGACAAGAAGCACCTTCCTCATCTGCTGAAGCTGTTCAGCAGATCTCTCGAGCTCCAATAGATAAGCTAAAACGTTATCAAGTTTATACATTTACTGGCCAAGATCTGGATAATCCTGAAATCGCAGAATATTGGCTAGAAAATACTTTGAAAGTAATCAACAAGCAACTAAAGTGCCCCGAGGAGCATAAGTTGGAGTGTGCCTTAGCCCTGATTGCAGATGAAGCACAAAGCTGGTGGCACACTGTAACTCTCACTGTACCCGAACATAAAGTAACCTGGGAATTTTTCCTCCAGGAGTTTCGTAAAAAGTATATTAGTGAGCATTACCTCGCTGAAAGACGTAAAAAGTTCCTCCATTTGAAGCAAGGAGGAAGGCCAGTAGAACAGTACATTCATGACTTCTGCAAATACGCTAGATATGGTACTGATATCATCCACACTGAAAAAGAAAAATGTAGAATGTTCATAGATGGCCTCTGCGATGAATTACGTCCTCTTTTTGTTGCTCTGGAAATCGAGGATTTTCAAATTCTGGTGAATCGAGCCATTGCAACTGAAGCTTCTCAAAGAGCCTCGGAAAGAAGGAAGGGAAACCAAGCTCGACCTGATAAAAGATTCCGAGAAGATTCCAAACCTCATCTATCTCAAAAAAGAGGAAGACAGTGGGACCAAAGGTCATCTGTAAATCAACAGCTACCTAACTCTAATTATGTCTCTCAATTTCCATCTGGTGGGACCACTGTTACGCGTACAACCTCGATAAACAGTACAGGAGGCTCTGCCAAAAGTTCTCAGATCCCTCTGTGTAATTTTTGTCAAAAGAGACATTTGGGACAGTGCCGTAAACAGTCAGGTTCTTGTTACCTGTGCGGAGAATCTGGTCATTTCATCCGACAATGCCCCCCAAATCCACAAGCCCCTACCTCTATAGCCTCCCAGAACGTTCCAGTAAAAGGGAGGGGAATAAATCAAGCACCGTCTGGTTCTTCCGGAAGGCCCCACAACAATAATGCTCCTTCAGGAAGCCGAAATCCAAAGACCTCAGCCCAGATGTACCACGTTCAAGGCCGCGAACAAGAAGACGACCCTGATGTTATTGCAGGTATGGTGGAGTTAGGTTCTGAATTTGTTTATGCTTTGATAGATCCAGGCTCCACGCATTCCTTTATTAGTGAACCTTTGATTGAAAAATATGCCTTAAAATATGATCATGTTGCTTCCGAAATACTTGTGTCAAACCCATTAGGAGATAGTGTAACAATCCAAAAGATCTGTAGATCTTGTCCCCTAAAAATCCAAGGAATTCCTTTTCCGGCCAATTTGATGGTCTTATCCTTTAATGAGTTCGACCTTATCCTTGGCCTAGATTGGCTAGCTGAACATCAAGCATGGGTAGATTGTTCTAAAAAGAAATTATATCTCTGTGGTCTAGGTAGAAAAAGCATCACCTTAATGAAATCTAAATGTCAGAGTAGTCTTATGTGTGCCTTAGAATCTACGAAGGAACTAAAACCTGAAGATATACCCATAATAAGAGATTTTCCTGACATATTCCCTGAAGAACTTCCGGGACTCCCTCCTGTACGTGAAGTTGAGTTTGGGATAGAAGTTCAACCTGGAACTACTCCAATTTCTATCGCTCCATACAGAATGGCTCCAATGGAGTTAAAGGAGTTGAAGGCCCAAATCCAAGACCTTGAAAGTAAGGGGTTTATTCGACCGAGTTCCTCACCCTGGGGAGCACCGGTTTTATTTGTGAAAAAGAAAGATGGATCGATGCGCTTATGCATCGACTATCGACAACTGAATAAAGTAACAATAAAAAATAAGTACCCGCTTCCTAGAATAGACGACCTATTTGACCAACTAAAGGGTGCTTCTGTCTTTTCTAAGATAGACCTCCGATCTGGTTACTATCAAATGCTCGTGAAGGAACCAGATGTTTCAAAAACAGCCTTTCGAACCAGATATGGTCATTACGAATTCTTGGTGATGCCTTTTGGGCTCACTAATGCTCCTGCAGCCTTCATGGATTTGATGAACCGAATATTTCGACCTTATCTTGATAAATTTGTCGTTGTCTTCATAGACGACATTTTGATCTATTCGAAAGATTCTGTTACTCACGAAGAACATCTTCGGATTGTACTCCAAACCCTCCGTGAAAAACAACTCTATGCCAAATTTAGTAAATGCGAGTTTTGGCTGACCGAAGTATCTTTTCTCGGTCATGTGATATCTTCTGCGGGAATTCAAGTGGACCCAAAGAAGATTCAAGCCATTCTCGAATGGATACCCCCGAAGAACGTGGGAGAAATTCGTAGTTTCCTGGGCCTTGCAGGATACTACCGTAGGTTCGTTAAGGGGTTCTCCTTGATTGCTTCACCCCTAACGAAGCTTCTCCGCAAAGACATTCCTTTCATGTGGACAGTGGACCAACAACGGAGTTTTGACCAGCTTAAACAAGTCCTCACCCACGCTCCTGTTCTAGTGCAGCCGGAGTCAGGAAAAGATTTCACAGTATACAGTGATGCATCCCATCAAGGATTAGGCTGTGTCTTGATGCAAGAAGGTAAAGTTATAGCCTATGCCTCACGTCAACTTAAACCGCATGAGCTTAACTATCCAACTCATGACCTTGAGCTAGCTGCGGTTGTGTTTGCACTAAAGATCTGGCGACATTACCTCTATGGTGAAAAGTGTTATCTTTTTACTGACCACAAAAGCCTGAAATACCTTTTGACCCAAAAAAAATTAAAACTTCGTCAGCGTCGTTGGATGGAGCTTTTGAAAGATTATGATTTGGTAATTGATTACCATCCCGGTAAAGCAAATGTGGTGGCGGACGCTCTTAGCCGGAAGCCCACTTCTTCTCTTAGATGTTTAAACGCTCACTTTCGGCTCATGAAGCGTGGCAAGTTATTAGCCGAGCTCAGGGTACAATCGACCATTGTGTCCCTGATTAAAGCACTTCAAGAAGATGATGAGGAGTTGCAACCTATTTTAGCCCGAATCAAGGATGAACCGGACCCTGATTTTGCCATAAATTCTGACGACTTGTTATGCTTTCGTAATCGTATATGTGTTCCAAACAATGATGATCTTCGGAACCAGATCCTGCGTGAAGCACATGCTAGCCCTTTTTCGATTCACCCCGGAGCTGTTAAGATGTACAAGGATCTAAAAGAGATCTACTGGTGGTCCGGTATGAAAAGTAAAATCACAGATTACGTAGCAAGGTGTTTGACTTGTCAACGGGTTAAAGTCGAACATAAAGTACCGACGGGACTCCTTCAACCCATTGAGCTGCCACAGTGGAAGTGGGAACGTATCACTATGGATTTTGTAAGCGGATTACCTCCGACTCCAAAGAAAAACAACGCAATCTGGGTCATCATAGATCGATTTACCAAGTCAGCTCACTTTCTTCCTGTAAGAATGGACTTCAGCTTATCCAAGCTAGCAGAGTTGTATATCAGCGAAGTTATACGCTTGCACGGAGTTCCAACATCAATAATTTCTGATCGAGACCCACGGTTTGCATCTCGATTTTGGAGAACCTTGCAAGAGGCATTGGGAACTATAATACATCTCAGTACTGCATTCCATCCCCAAACCGATGGCCAATCTGAAAGGGTTATTCAGGTAACCTCGTTATTGTCTTTCTTTAAACATAAGCTAGGTATCCTATATCAATTACGATCTTCCTTGTAGATCTTGGAAGATATGCTTCGAGCCTGCATTATTGATTTTGGAAAAAATTGGGAGAAATCCCTACCCTTAGTGGAATTTTCCTACAATAATAGCTATCAGTCGTCTATTCAGATGGCTCCTTTTGAAGCATTGTATGGCAGAAAATGCAGAACTCCTCTGTGCTGGTCTGAACTTGGTGAAAACAAGGTGTTGGGACCACAATTGCTAAGAGAAACAGAAGAGAAAGTTCAAATCATTCACTCTCGATTGAAACAAGCTTTTGATAGGCAGAAAGCCTACGCTGATCTGAAACGAAGAGACATTCAGCATAATGTGGGAGACAAAGTCTTTCTTAAAGTCTCTCCATGGAAGAAAGTATTTCGTTTTGGAAAGAGGGGAAAACTCAGTCCTCGTTTCATTGGACCTTTTGAAATTACTGAAAGAATTGGCCCAGTGGCTTATCGACTTGCACTTCCTAGCGAGTTCGATAAAATCCACAATGTCTTCCACGTGTCAATGCTCAGAAAGTATAGATCCGATCCATCTCATATCTTAGAGCCGGAAGAATTAGAGCTGAATCCTGACTTGTCTTACGAAGAGGAACCAATTCAGATTTTGGATAGAGAAATCAAAAGACTAAGAAACAAAAATGTTGCATTGGTTAAAGTCTTGTGGAGAAATCACAAGAGGGAAGAGGCAACATGAGAACCTGAGGACACGATGAAAAAGCAATATCCTCATCTGTTCGATTCAGGTAAAAATTCGAGGACGAATTTTCTTAAGGGGGGGTGAGTTGTCACATCCCAAAAACCGGTCTAGTAGAAATTAGGTTCGAAATTTTTTATTCGGTTTATTATTATTTTATGGAGTAAGTAAAAATTTATTATTATTTTATGTAGTAAGTAAAATTTATTATTATTTTATGGAGTAAGTAAAAATTTATTATTATTTTATGTAGTAAGTAAAATTTATTATTATTATTTTATGAAAAAAAAAGGAAAAGAAAAGAGGGGGTGTTTGCCGGCCAAGTTTTAGTATAAATAGGGGGAGGGAAGTGTTGAAAATACACGGCAATTTGAAGAAAAAAATTAGGATACGATCCAATGTTTGATTGGTAGTTCGATATTTTCGATATAGTAATATCGAATTTCTGCCGACGACGGGGTAAGCTCAAATCTCTAGTTAGTTTAAGTTTCGGTATCAAGTTTGATTAATATTTATATATATATTCGATACTGTCTTATTATTTTAATTAATTTTTATCGTAGTACACGAGGTCGATTCAGAACAACCTTCAAGCCCAATAAATAAAAATAAAGCACCGGTCTGTCAAGGTGAGTGTAGATGCATTTGTCTCGGGTGACATGGGTCATTCCGATCTTTGTTTTCATGTTCTGATATGTGAGTGTAGATGCATTTGTCTCGGGTGACACGGTGTCATTCCGATATTTTTTATGTTATGATATGTGGGTATAGTCGTGTCAGGGGTAGGCTCGGTGCCTTCCTATTGCATTAATTATGAATTCATCTGCATCTGGTAAGTACCCTGCATTATTTGGATATGCTCAAAAATTATTATGATATGCTACATGTATATGAAAATAGTATGAAATGCTATCTGATATGGAGCTACGGCTCATCTTGCTATTTGATATGATATGATCTGAAAATCATAGACTATGTGGATTTGTGTGTATTTATGGACATTGGATACAATTGGCATGCCATAGGAATATTTGAGCTCACCATGTAAGGGAGGACTACGGTCCAGGGCTACGGCCTATATGTGGGAGATAAAAGGATGGAAGTGTAAGGGATACATGGAGCTACGGCTCAGGGCTACGGCTCAATTATGATACATGATATGGTGTACAGGGAATCCGCGTATCCAATGGTACCAATATAATATGTGTTCGATATGTTATACCATGACATGTTTATGATAAGATATATGATTATATTATGTTATGTTAGTGATATGGATATCTGATCATGTTATGCTTATACTGTTATAGAAGCATGCAAATAAGTTAGATTAAATTTATATTTAATCATGACATTCATATTATTGTCAATTTACTATCATGACTACCTCACTAGGCTATGTAAGCCTAACATACGTGTCTCATGCATTTTCAGGACCCTGATAGACTTCCAACCTTTGATCGTGTGGTGCAGTTGCAAGTCACATCTCTACCATATATGTATGATATCTTTCATGAACTCCTAGTAAAGTGGCATATGAACCAACTTTTGAATAAATTGTATTTTATAATTTAATAATATGGTTTTATTTTAGTAATCTAGAAAAGTCCTATTAAATAAATGTTGGAATAATAGTAATGATAGATACGAGTAATAATCTAAAAAAAATGATTAGAAAGATCTTTAAGATTTTTGTGAGTTGTTAGACTCATTTAAATTTGTAAATAATTTTAGTAAGATAATAAAAAGAAATAGATTTGAATATTTTACAAAATAGTCACTAAATATTGCATCGTCTAATCAGGCAGATAAATGACCTCCGATAGTAATGAGGTTTTACAGACTAATAACTAGTAAGTTTATTTTCAGTATATTTTCACGAATTTTAGATAAAGACCTTTAATTTGTGAAAATTACAATTTAGTCCCTAAGTTTGAAAAAGTTTGAAATTGACCCCAATTTGAGTAAGTTGTTAATAAGTTAAGTGTTAAGTCTTAAAAGAGATTAATAAAATGTTATGAAATGATTTTTGAACTTTGAATTTATGTCTCCGATCACCGCATTGTTTTCCGGTAGCGCTCTCCGACCCGGTTCTCTACCAGGCCGGGAAGGGGGTGTTACATTAATTAACTAATTTTGGTTCAAGAATGTCTTGGTAGGGTTGACAAAAGTTGAGATCCAAATCTTTATAAGTTTGACTCACATTTTATGTAAATCACGTAAAAATTATTTTCAAATTTTATTCCTTCTTAAACCGTATCATATGTCTAGATATATTCTCTCTTTTTTTGACAAATTTTAATTCTAATTTTACCTAGAGAGAAGGGGAAGAAGGGACTCTAGGGGAAGGACGAGATACTTCTAGTGGATCTAGAACTCATGACCTAAGAGAATATGGGGGAATATGATGAATAGCTTGGCTAACCGACCAAATATACTTACTCAGGTCTAGATGTATTCTAACTATTAATGTAATCTATTTTATAATGATTAATCCAGAAAATGATCTATTCGAATATGTATTACTTATAAGTTATAATTATAATTCTATATTGTATTTGTAACCTAAAAAAGCAACAAAAAGTATTATTGGTTGTGTTGGATTCTGTTGGATTGAAGCATTGAAAAACAAAGAAGGAATAAAGGGAGAACAAAGAGATTAGGTGGAAGCTGATGGGGTCACGTTGGAGAATATGATTCAATAATTGTATGTCCTCAAGTCTTAAAATTAGAAACTAAGCACTCTTTCCGTGTTGAAAAAATAAACAAACACGACAGCTAATATTGAGGATATTAGAGCCTTAATTTTCAAAATTCTTATTACATCTCTGCATATTTACTATTTTATATGTTTTAGTATAAATAGTGACTTGAAACATAGATGCACTGAGAGTTGTTAGGGGTAGTCGCACCATTAAAAATTTTAAACTTTTTATAATTTAGATGTTTCTTTTGTATTTTTTATTGAAGATTTTGCTCTCTAAAATTTTGTAATTTCACTTCTTAATAGTGGACAATGCTACATCTACCCACAGAGTATCGGGTCAGGACGCTGGGTCGATTGATTTTCGGTTCAGTTGATTTTGGACCGGGTCAATATCAGGTTAATAGGTGATTAATCAATTTTAGCCGGGTTTTCAGGCCGAGTTAGGTTTTTCCACCCTATATATGATTTTATATAGCATGTATATTTGATTTTTTGGTGAATTGTGCGACAATTCAAATCTCATATTTATTTATTTATTTTAATATATTTTCTTTATTTGGGGTTGTCTTCAGTTCGGGTTGCTTTCAGTTCGGGTGAAATCAGTTCGATTATATTCGGTTTGGTTAAAAATTAGTTCGGTCCATTCGGTTCGATTGAACATCGGTTCGAGTTCATTTTCGGTTCAACTGAAATTCAATTCGGTCGGTTTATTTCAGGTTTCTGATCAAATTCGGGTCAACGTGTTCAGGTGGTTAAGTTTGCCAGATCTACTATCGGATCATCTACCAAGTTGAGGTAACACGTGATATAACCAGTAAATATAATACAATATATTTTTCAATAAACAATAAATGTGATACAATTAATATATTTTTACAAATATATAATTTCAAGATTATAAATACAATACAATTAATACATCTTGATCCAATAAAGAATTTTTAAAACTATAAATGTATTATAATTAATATTTTATTTTTTAATATAATAAGAAGGGAAGCTAAGCTAATTCAAATACATTTTAGCCTATCATACTACCATGATGCAATTCCTCCAAAATTCCAACAGATTACTATTTTTTCAATCAAATTAAAAAAAATAAAAATATCATATATGAACCATGAAAACATAAGAGTTTAAACTTTGTCTCACCTCAATTTCTATGAAAACACAACCCCTTAAACTTATGGGTAAAGTTTACAAATGGTCACTAAACTTTGTTAAATTATTCAATTTTGTAACAAACTTTTAATTGCTTCAATGTTATCATTAAACTTTTAGTTTTGCTTCAATTTGGTCACTGAGCGGTTAACTAGCGTTGAAAAGATGACGTGACAGTTAACAAAATTTGTATAATAACACATTTAATTCTTCACGTTTGTAAATTCAAACAATTTACTCCTAATTTTAAAAAAAAAATATTCAACCATTATTATTTACACATTATTTTAATTTGGTCATATTTTAATTAAACATAAATCTTTTATCTAACATTTAGACTCGATTCTTAGTACTGTTGCTACAAAATCCCAAAAAAGTTAAATTTCCTTGTGTTTCCTAATCATCTTCTTTGGAATCATCCCCTATGCAGACAAAAAATGCAGAACCTTGAAAATTTGCGTTACTTCACTACCATTTTCCACACTTTCTCCTTTCCAAAATTTTATGGGGATTTTGGATGATCTGTAGATCTACGAAAACTTTGAACTGAAATACTGAATTAAGTCCTTAAGGAAATTCAACTTTCTTGGAGGACTAAATGTGTAAATAATGAGAGTTAATTTTTTTTTTCAAATTAGGACTAAATTGTTTGAATGTGCAAACTTGCAGGACTAAATATGTTATTATACAAAATTTGTTAACTATTATGTCATCTTTTAATATCCCTTAACAGCTCAGTGACCAAATTGGAGCAAAATTAAAAGTTTAATGGTAACATTGAAGCAATTGAAAGTTTGGTTACCAAATTGAATAATTTAACAAAATTTAGTGACCATTTGTGAACTTTACTTTCATGTTTCTCAAATTCTCATGTTACTAGAAGAGAGCCATTTCTCGAATTAAATATTTAAATCTCAAAATTGTGAGGAAAAATGTCATAATTAACTAATATTTAAACTAAAAATGACATAAAATGTTATTATACTAAAAAAGTTTTAGAGGGACAACAACCCCTCCTACCTCATGAGTGGCTATATCTTTGGTAACAATGGTATTAAGACTCAATCGATAACTACTGCCCTTTTTAATTAGTGTAAGACACTTGAGAATAAAAAAGAAACCTCATTATCGATAGAATCGATATCGTGTTAATATCAATCCAAAAACATTTGAGAATCGAAAAGAATACCTAATCTAGTATTACACGACTTTTTGTACGATGTATATGTTAATAATTTAACTGATGTATTTAAAAATATGATTTTTTTATACACAAGATGTTTGAGTCAAGTTAATTATCGATTCAGAATATTATTTCTACTAACATATATTTATAGTTAAAAAATTTTACACCCAATAAATAGTTAAATATTAATTTATTAATTTTTTACATGTGTATTATGTGAATAAAATATAAATTATAAAATTTTTAAGGGTTGAATTAAAAAATTATTATTTAAAGTCAAAATGTTAAATTTAAAAATTATCATTTAAAATTTTAAAAGGATGATGCAATTGCAATTATTGCTTAAAATTTAGAGTGAAAAATTCAATGCTAATTTTAAAGGTGTTATTACCTTATTAATTTTTACACTAAATTTAATGAATCTGACCACTTAACATGTCATATCGGCTAAGTCATCTACTTTGTGGGTATACAAAATTTTATCCAATAATAATTTATATTCTTTATATAAAATTTTACATCCGTATATATATATTTTATAATAAAACTAAGGTTCAATCGGTAATAAAAATCAAACAGATATCGAAAGAAAAAAAAAACGACAGCTAATATTAACCAATGGCCTGCCCTTAAATCTCTCCGCTCTTGAGAGAACACATTATTGTGTTAACCGCCACGAAATGAGACAGATACCGAATCGGAAGTGTCGGTATTACGGCGCCAGCGGCGTAGGTTCGTTGTGGTTGTTTTCTGTCTGTTTACATTCCAAACCATTGTAAAATTAAACAATTATCATAAATTAACAATGTCTTACTTATATTGATTTAAAATAAATTTGTTTTTATATTTTCCTTTTTTGTATATAGTTTATTTATATGTAAAAATTATTATCTTTTGTGTTGATAATGAAAAAAAAGGTTTAGACACTTTTGAAGTCTTCAAGTGTACCAATATGCTGGTTTAACCGTTTAATTCTTTTAATGATTAATTCAAATGTATATTTTGGTTTGTAAAAAATATATTATAATCATATTTTTTATTTGAATCACATAAAATTTATTGTATTTATTAATAGTCAATATTTTAAGAAGAGTAAGGTTTTTGGCATAAACTTATATGGTTTCCACTACACATCTCAAAATATGCCATAATAGTATGGATGATAATTTTGGATTGGTTACCTACTAAGGATAGATTGCTGAAGATGAGAATTATCTTGACTGATAATTGCAGGCTCTGTGGTGTGGCTTACGAAACAAGGAATCACATTTTCTTTGAATGCCTTTTTCGAAAGGGTAATGTAGAACTAATGTTTTGATATAATAATTGAAAAATGTCTTGGACTGATTTAAAAAGTATTTAAAACATTTTCAAAGTCCAAACAACTTGAAATTAAGTTTAGGGAAGTTTTTAAAAGGGTTTTTCATGTTTTTCAAAGTCAAACTTCACAAACCTGTCTAGGTGTTTCGAAATAGGGGCTCCAGTAGCAAAATCGTTTCGATACTTGTATCGAAACGGGCTTTTCATGGACAGAACTTTTGCCCAGCGTTTCGAAACGGGCTATACCGTGTCGATACGCCTATGTGGCATTGACCACAACGGTCATAAACCCCAACGGCTATTTTCCTAACTAACTTTTAAATGCAGGCGTTTCGATACGGGCCTATAGCGTTTCGATACGGGTTTCGAAATGGCAAGGGGGTGTTTCGATACGGATGCCCTGACAGACTGCAACGGCTCTTTCTACTTAAAGGGTGTTTCGAAACGGGTTCGAGCGTTTCGAAACGGGGAGCTGCAGAACTGCATTTATGGTGGGAATTAAAGTCCTCAACGGCTCCAATTTGATCCCAACGGCTAGTAACGTCTAAAAACTCATTTAAGAGTATAAAAGGGACCTCCAAGCATCAAGTAAAGGCTAATGCTCATATTGTCAAACATCAAATCATCAAGAATTGTCTTAGAGCCTAAATTGTCATTTATTGTATAGACAAACACTAGTGAGCCAAAATTGTCAAATTTGCTCCAGTATTTTAGGTTTTGGGTGAGTGCTTAGTTGTGCAAACAAACACCTATTAGAGAGTTTTAAGTTTGCTTCTTGTTTCTCTTTGTAAGAGAGGGTTTCAATCAAGGCTTTGGGTAGAAAGCTTGATTGTGTATAAGTGTTACCTCATAAGCCTAGAAAAGGGGACGAATCAATAGTGGATTGATTGAGAAATCCTTAGTGGGGAGCTAAGGTAGTGGATGTAGACCTTGGTTAGAAGGTTGAACCACTATAATTCATTGTGTCAATTCTCTTTTTAGCTTCCTAAACCTTAACACCCAAAAATCCACCTCTCCACCACTTGGTGAGCAACATTGGTTGATCGAATCGAGCTCCACACAACTCAACAATTGGTATCAGAGCTTGGCTCAATCGAAGGGGATTCACATCCTATTGAGAAGATTCGGCAAGCTCGATCACTAGTTCATCAACCGGCTCAAATGGCACAATCTCTCAACAAACCGCCTTTCTTTGACGGAACCCACTATGCCCATTGGAAGACAAAGATGAAGTTCTTCATCAAATCAAGAGATTACAAGCTATGGGATATAGTTGAAGATGGTCCGTTCGTGCCTCAAAGAAGCAAAGCGGAGTGGAGTGCCGACGATCGTAAGAAGATGGAGCTTAATTGCAAAGCCTTGCACATCTTGTTTTGTGCTTTTGGCCCAACCATCTATGAGAAGATGTCTTCTTGTGAGAGTGCCAAGGAGGTATGAGACAAGCTTGAAGTCATATACGAGGGAACCGATGAAGTCAAGGAGACCAAGATTGGGCTCCTAACCTTAGAGTATGAGAACTTCAAAATGGATCCGGAAGAGAACATCGAGAAGGTGTTTGATAGGTTCTCCACTATCACCAATGGTCTCAAAGGCTATGGAGAAGCCATCCCGGAGGAAAAGCTTGTTCGAAAGCTCATCTACTCACTTCCCGAGTCTTGGGACTCAAAGAGGACCGCCATCATTGAAGCCAAAAATTTGAAGACCTTGAAGCTTGATGAACTCATGGGGTCACTCCTTACTCATCAAATCATGAAGAAGAACAAAGAGGATGAGAAGAAGGGGGGAGAAATTAGAGCTATGGGAGAGAAGAAAATCAAAGGGCTTGACATCAATGCAAGTGCCATGGCTCTCAAATCCTCCACTTGTCATCATGTTTACTTAAGTGAATAGGAGGATGAAGATGAAGAGATAGTTCATCTCTTCAAGAAGTGTGCCCCGTTCATGAAGAAAGCCTTGAGAGAGCTTGAACGAGAACCTAAGAGAAAGGAGAGGGCAAGCACTTCAAGCCATAAGAAGAAGGCACATGTGGCTACTTGGAGTGATGATGACTCCACTGACGATGAACAAGCCAACCTTTGCCTTATGGCCATCGAAGAAGATTCAAGGGTAACTTCTAATTCATCTACTTCATGTTCTTACTCTTTCGATGAATTACAAGATGCCTATGACGATTTGGTTTTAGATTTTTAAAGCCACATTTTAAAAAACAATAAATTGATTTCAAAGTTAAAAATTCAAAATGATTTGCTTTCTAAAACCAAACTTAAACTTGAAGCAAAACTTGAAGAGTTTGAATTAAAATGTTTTGATTTACAAAAATTGCTTCAAAAAGTTCAAGAAGAAAAAGATTTGATTTCCAAAGAGCTTGAAAAGAAAAACAATTTTGGAAAATCAAATTTTTATGTTAGACAATCTAGTGCCCCTAGATTTATAAAAGGTAAATGTTTTAGAAGTGTTTGGGTCCCAAAAGGACTAACCATTTCAATTAAAAAGGATGACATTGAAAAATGAATTCCAAAGGGGACTAAAATTTGTGCTACTAATGTTCATGGATCCAAAGCAATTTGGATACCAAAAATTACTTGATTGTCTATTGCTAGGTGTGATGGAGATGTTCAACAAGTCAAACATTGAGGGGGAGCTCCATGCACACAAGGAAGAACACTTGAAGAAGAAAGGCTTCACATCCTACCTTGAGTTCAAGTGTTGGTAAAAATCTAGTTGTTTTAGCACTTATTTGTTTTATTTTTAGTTTATTCAACTAGATGATCATAAATGTTGGACTAACATTTTTAATGCTGCTTTGAGTAAGGGGGAGCCATTTTAAATCCAAATTCTTATTTTTGTCAAAGTTTTTACCTCTATTGTTATTTTGAACTTAATGTTTTAAATTCTTTTTGATATAACAAAAAGGGGGAGAAATGGTTTGAAAAATTGAATTTTCAAATAAATAAGGGGGAGCTTTATTTGAATTAAAATTTTTAATCTCTTATTCACATTTTTAAAGTTAAAGGGGGAGAATCCCAAACAATTTTTCAAGTAAGTTTTATTATATCAAAAAGGGGGGAGATTGTAGAACTAATGTTTTGATATAATAATTAAAAAATGTTTTGGACTGATTTAAAAAGTATTTAAAACATTTCCAAAGTCCAAACAACTTGAAATTAAGTTTAGGGAAGTTTTTAAAAGGGTTTTTCATGTTTTTCAAAGCCAAACTTCACAAACCTGTCCAGGTGTTTCGAAACACCTTAGGGCGTTTCGAAACAGGGGGCTCCAGTAGCAAAATCGTTTCGATACTTGTATCGAAACGGGCTTTCCATGGACAGAACTTTTGCCCAGCGTTTCGAAACGGGCTATGCCGTTTCGATACGCCTATGTGGCATTGACCACAACGATCATAAACCCCAACGGCTATTTTCCCAACTAACTTTTAAATGCAGGCGTTTCGATACGGGCCTATAGCGTTTCGATACGGGCCTATAGCGTTTCGATACGGGTTTCGAAACGACAAGGGGGTGTTTCGATACGGATGCCCTAACAGACTGCAACGACTCTTTCTACTTAAAGGGTGTTTCGAAACGGGTTCGAGCGTTTCAAAACGGGGAGCTACAGAACTGCATTTATGGTGGTAATTAAAGTCCTCAACGGCTCCAATTTGATCCCAACGGCTAGTAACGGCTACAAACTCATTTGGGAGTATAAAAGGGACCTCCAAGCATCAAGTAAAGGCTAATGCTCATATTGTCAAACATCTAATGATCAAGAATTGTCTTAGAGCCTAAATTGTCATTTATTGTATAGACAAACACTAGTGAGCCAAAATTTTCAAATTTGCTCAAGTGTTTTAAGTTTTGGGTGAGTGCTTAATTGTGCAAACAAACACCTATTAGAGGGTTTTAAGTTTGCTTCTTGTTTCTCTTTGTAAGAGAGGGTTTCAATCAAGGCTTTGGGTAGAAAGCTTGATTGTGTATAAGGGTTACCTCCTAAGCCTAGAAAAGGGGACGAATCAATAGTGGATTGATTGAGAAATCCTTAGTGGGGAGCTAAGGTAGTGAATGTAGACCTTGGTTAGAAGGTTGAACCACTATAATTCATTGTGTCAATTCTCTTTTTAGCTTCCTAAACCCTAACACCCAAAAATCCACCTCTCCACCACTTGGTGAGCAACATTGGTGATCGAATCGAGCTCCACACAACTCAACAATTGGTATCAGAGCTTGGCTCAATCGAAGGGGATTCACATCCTATTGAGAAGATCCAGCAAGCTCGATCACTAGTTCATCAACCGGCTCAAATGGCAGAATCTATCAACAAACCGCCTTTCTTTGACGGAACCCACTATGCCCATTGGAAGACAAAGATGAAGTTCTTCATCAAATCAAGAGATTACAAGCTATGGGATATAGTTGAAGATGGTCCGTTCGTGCCTCAAAGAAGCAAAGCGGAGTGGAGTGCCGACGATCGCAAGAAGATTGAGCTTAATTGCAAAGCCTTGCACATCTTGTTTTGTGCTTTTGGCCCAACCATCTATGAGAAGATGTCTTCTTGTGAGAGTGCCAATGAGGTATGGGACAAGCTTGAAGTCACATATGAGGGAACCGATGAAATCAAGGAGACCAAGATTGGACTCCTAACCTTAGAGTATGAGAACTTCAAAATGGATCCGGAAGAGAACATCGAGAAGATGTTTGATAGGTTCTCCACTATCACCAATGGTCTCAAAGGCTATGGAGAAGCCATCCCGGAGGAAAAGCTTGTTCGAAAGCTCATCTACTCACTTCCCGAGTCTTGAGACTCAAAGAGGACCGCCATCATCGAAGCCAAAAATTTGAAGACCTTGAAGCTTGATGAACTCATGGGGTCACTCCTTACTCATCAAATCATGAAGAAGAGCAATTTATTTTTGGCTTTGCTTTAGAGATCTATCATCAATTATCTGCTTTCTATCCTCAGGAGTTCAAAAGTACTAACAATGAAGAAGCGGCATTATTGGCTGCTTCCAAAGCAGCAACTACTATTGTTGATGCTGCTAATGCTGTTGAAGTTTCGAGGTGGGTATTTCTCTACTTCTCGGAGTCATAATACATGCAATTCTGTTGTTATATTCGGGTTTTCATTATTTAGTGCAATTGGTAAGGACCTCATTTGTTGTTCACAGGGACTCTAGTGCCGCAAGTTCCGATCCAGTAAATAAAAGTGCTGCAGAAAAAGAAGTAAACGAGGATGTTGAGGAATATTTTATTCCCAACGCTA
Organism: Hibiscus trionum; assembly: GCA_030270665.1. NCBI lineage: Eukaryota > Viridiplantae > Streptophyta > Magnoliopsida > Malvales > Malvaceae > Hibiscus > Hibiscus trionum. The sequence continues at coordinate 10,408,357 of BSYR01000011.1, forward strand.
GTTGCTTGCACAGTTGAAGGAAAGATACTGTATTCAATGCCTTGAGACTTTGGGCGAATATGTTGAAGTTCTTGGGCATGTACTACATGAAAAGGGTGTAGATGCATGTCTAACCCTGTTGCAACGGAGTTCCAAGATCGAAGAAGCATCAAAGGCTACTTCTCTCTTGCCTGACGTGATGAAGCTAATTTGTGCTTTAGCAGCACATCGGAAGTTTGCTGCATTATTTGTTGATCGGGGTGGCATGCAAAAACTGCTTGCTGTTCCGAGAGTTACTCAAAATTGTTTTGGTCTTTCTTCTTGCCTATTTATGATAGGTTCTCTACAGGTAATACATGGAAACTTAAATTTTGCAATTTATGACATCCTAATACACTTCTCATCCTAAATTTTGATGCCATGTGAGGGATCACTAATATGTTCTTTCCTCATGTTCTCGTAGGGAATAATGGAACGTGTGTGTGCACTTCCTTCTGATGTTGTCCACCAGGTGGTTGAGTTAGCTATCCAACTTCTTGAATGCCCCCAGGATCAAGTTAGGAAAAATGATGCACTATTTTTTGCTGCTGCATTCGTCTTCAGAGCGGTGCTTGATGCTTTTGATGTTCAAGATGGTTTGCAGAAGTTATTGGGCCTTTTAAATGATGCTGCCTCGGTAAGATCTGGGGCAAATTCTGGCGCATTAGGCTTGTCTGGAACAGCTTCGTTCCGAAATGAGAGATCACCAACAGAGGACTCATAGCGGTAGTGAGTAGTGGAGGGAAAAGAAATAAAAAAAAGTGTAAATATAGAGGATTAAATGTGAAATTATATAAATTATTTTTATTTCAGTGGTTAAAATACAAGTTAAGTAATGGTTTAGGGACTATTTAAGTAATTTATCATTTTTTTTATTGTGTCAGATCACCCTTCCGTTTAGATTTAACGACTGAGTGACTAGAAGTTTACGTCCCGAAAACGTTTGGGACTTTACTGGTCATTTTTCAAATTTGGAGACTAACTCTGTACTTAGTATAAACATAAGTGACTTATGCAGTAGTTTACCCTTTTCGAAAAGCATCCGGGGGGGATTTTTGAAGCTATATAAAATTAATTGGAGGGCTAATGGCTAGATGGAGGAGCTGAATTGGGAGACATAGTTCCTTGTTCCCGCAAATTGGTTTGATATGCATTTGTGTATTGTATTTGAATGGAAAGGAACTGTGATGAATAAAAAATCAATTGACTCGATACAGTCCTCTTCGTACTGGCACCCTAATCACCGTACCAATATGAGAATGCTTTCTTGAATTCCTATAAATCTAGAATTTTGGAACTGATACAGTCCTCTTCGTACTGGTACCCAGGAACCGTACCGATACAATAGTATTGTGTACTCGTACGCCTTGTTTTTATGTACAAGGAATCTTTCTCTTTTGGGCATGTACCAATACTAGGGATGGCAACGGGCGGGTTTTTGCATGATCCGACCCGATTTATAACATATTTAACCCGCCCTGCCCGTCCCAAAATCAAATTTTATTTACCCGCCTTGAATCCGACCCGAAATTTAGAATACATACCCGACTTCGACCCGGTCACAAACAAAACAAGTCAAAAATAAAACCCCTAAAACATATCAAACAACAAAAAATCACAAAAACAAAAGAAAGAACAAACTTCAAAACCAGAAATATATATAAAAAAAATTATCAGATTTGAAAATATACATATAATTTCGGAAACACAAACTCAAAAAATGATTAAAAACATACTTGAATGACATGCAAAAAGACTTAGATCTGAAATGAAGAACACATGAAAAAAATAGATTATTTAAAAAGTCTTAGATTTGAAATGAAGAGCACAATAAAAATTATAACACCCAAAAAATTACGTCCAAATTGTAAATCTTAGATTCAAAAAATCCCTAATTTAGAAACCTAACTTTTAAATCCCTAATTAAAAACCCTAACCATTGAGAATTTTTAATTAAGAATCCTAATTTTTTTATAAGGGACTAAATAAGAATTTTTATCAAACTTAAAAGTTAATATGAAATTTCTTGAAAGTTTAAGGAATGATTCCATAAATAACTCTTTATCAAATTAAATTTTATTTTGCTTTGTGATTTCGTCTTTTATATATATATATATATATATATATATATATATATATCTTTTAATTTTAAATTGAATTCTAATCTCCTCCTCCACTCGTGTTCTTTTAATTATTTTATTTACTTTTTATTCTTTTCTATCTTATATTATTTTCATTATTTTACTTAAATTATATTTACTCTCCATATATATATAGGGAGACACACATAGTTCAAATAACATCACCCCAAGAACCCTACATTTTTATATAGTTTCATGCCGCCAAAATCCCTTATTGATTTGTTAAATTCCTATGTAATAATCTCCACCGCTCTATACCCCTTTCTTGTTCGTTAATTCCTTCAACCCCAAGTTTAGTCTGATACCGATACAGTTGGATCCAATACTTCTGATCATGGAAAATCACATCATTCTGTAGGTTGAGTATAGCTTGGCTAAGGTGTGTTTTCTTACTGTGCTACATGTTTTCTCGGTGTTGATGCATTATGGTTTGTATGGTTGACATCATATGCATATGATTTCAGAATGTGTTTTAAGTATGATTTATGAAACATTGGATTTATGGAACTATGATTTATGAATTTATGGACTACGTTTTACGAATTATGTTTATGGAATATCAGATTTATGGAATTGGTTTTTATGAAACTTGAATTTTAAACATCATATATGTATGAGCATGAGTTGTGATTTGTAAGAAGGAAGTTCAGTGGTTTCACCCTTTGGGCTGAATTCCACTTCGGATTGACGAACATAGGGAGGAGGTTATGGGAACCTTCCTCATTTTTGGCAGACGTAGTAGGGTGCATTGCATTACGCTTGTGACATTGTATCATGTTTTTAAGTCTTATTTTTTCATTTCTCTTATATATAGTGTATATGTAACACCCTAATTTTTCAAAAAAAAAAGAGGGAGTGAGAGTTATGGGAATCAAACCCACAACCTCATGTAGTTTCAGCTGGGTGCCCAGCCAATTGAGCTAGGTAAGCTCTTGGTTATAAGTCACCCCAAATAATTTTTAAATTAGATCTTAAAATAATATAATAATTAAATAATAAAAATATCCTACCTACTCCACTATCCAATCTATTTTAAGGGGATCAATTATTTCCCAAAAACACGCATAAACCCCATCAATTTCTCTTATCCCTAACCAAACCGGCCACCGCCGATCAGCCTTCACCGCCACGCCGTGACCTTCACCGCCACGCCGTGACCTTCACCGCCACCGTCAGAGTGACCGTCGCCCCCTTCCCGATCGAACCGCGACCGCCACTCGCCCTAATCCTCCGCCGTGCGCCGTTGAGAACGGTCGAAAGGTTCGGATATAACCTAAACGCGAGTTACCCTCGTCGATCGATTTTTCCGGCGTCCGTTTGCCGCGTTCTTACCGTCGATGGGTTCCCCGTAGCAGGGCGAGCAAAACCCGACCGACCGATCGTGTTTTCGACGCCGGAAAGCCATTCATCGGAGCCTCGTCGTTTTCCGGACGATCTTGTACGATTAAGGTAAATTAGGTAAGTTCCGACCGAATTTCGATGAATATTTTTAGGGGTTTTGTTGTAGAATGAAATCTCGTTATGTTCCCGGCCAAATTAGACCGTTTGGGGCTGTCGGTGAGTTTTCCGGCGAGTTGCCGGTGAGCTTAGAGTAAGTGAACCGGGTTTAAACCGGTCAACTCGGTCAATACCCGACCCGACCCGGTTGACCGACCCGACCCAGTGAGTCAACTCGCCCGAGTCGACTCGCTGAGTCAGCCTTAGACCAGTGACGTCAGCGTTGACTTTGACCGCTGACGTCAGCGTTGACCGTTGACTTTGACCAAAAAGTCAACTTTTTCCAAAAAGTCCTATTTTATGTTTTTCGACGTCCTGAGTCCGATTTTGAAGCCCGTTTTGTGAAATTCTAACCCGAAAGCCTCCGAATTGGACCTTGAACTCGAGTCTGCTTATGTATTTTAATAATCAATTATGAGTAAGGTGATTAAAGACTGAAATTGGGATTTGTGCGATTGAAGGTATTCAAAGTTCCTTGTATTCGGGATGTTGAGGACGTCGCATTCGAGTTCGAGAGTGATCGAACGGAGTATCATGATCGACCGACATAGCAAGTATTAAAGGTAATACACTACTACCGCTTGTATGCTTTGAGAACATGTTGATATTTGTTAATGCATGCATGAATATGATAAGGAGTGCTGTTAGTCCTACTTAAGTCAAACTAAATATAAAATTGAGTATGATAACTTAGATAAGACCGAAATGCTCGAACGAGGAAGCTAATAAATTTGAAGTATCTGAAGTTCATTAAGTAATTAATGAGACAGCTAATCTCCAATTCCGAGCATTAGTGTGAAATGTTTAAATGTGAAAGATGTATGGACATGAAATTACGAAAATGCCTTCAACGTATGAGAATGACTAAAATACCCTTGGAATTGGAAGGAATCTAGAAATCTACAGTGGATATGGTAAATCAACTCGATTCATCTAGAAACTTCGATCTACTTGTAAGTTATGGTAACAAGGATTATACCTTCGAGATTGTAAGGTGTTAGGTCTCCTTGAATTTGGAATGAATCCCTGAATATATATATATATATATATATATATATATATATATTTACGGTAAACTATCCGTACCTTTAAATTGATCAAGCGACTCAAAATACTGAATTGACGAAAATGAATAAAAGTACAGGAAATACTATTATGGTTAAATTAATCGGAATGATCGTATTGACAAAAAGGGGATAAAGTATTCTTGGACATCGAGGTTTGCAATTAATTGGAAGGATGGATAAACCCTTAAGTTCTGAAATGAAAGAAGTGATGGGAGGTACCGAAATTTCTTGAATGGCCGAAACACCCACGAGTACATAAATGATTGAAATACTATAAATGGTTCAATTGATAGTAATGATGGCTATCCCGAGTTTCAGAATGACTGAAATACCCCTTTGACTGAGATAAGTAAATTGCCTTCGATAAAATTCTAGAAATGCCAATAAAGGTTAAAATGACTGAAATGCCCTTAAGGGTTGAAGCATGACTTACGTACGTCAGTCACTCTTGATATTAATATAAGGGTGGAAGTCTTCCCGCACAGAGTATTAGTTCGACTACAACGTGGCAAGTTCTGTGGTGAAATATGGAGGCAACCATTCAGATATACGATACAATCAGTATTTGGAAATGATACTTGTGAAGTGCGTACATCAGAAGGTTTGGTTAGTACTGCAAGGTTGAAATATGTTAGTTTGAATGGTTTTGGAGGCTCGATAAACTTCTAGAAATCTTAAATATTATGATTCGTCATATCATCATTAATGGGCTAAATTACAAAATCACCCCTAATATATAAATGACCAAAATGCCCTCGTTGGCCAAAGTAATCAAAATAGCCCCGAACGTATCTGATATAATGAAAGGTCTTGACGTAGAAATCTCTGAATGCCTGGTTGGATACCTGATGAACAAGTAGAATTTCTGAGCTACCGTTTACGCCTTGTTGGTATAAATTACCAAAATGCACGTGTATGATAAAATGATCGTAATGCCCCTGGTAGGCTTAAATGGCTAAATCACTCATGATATGCCTAAACTCTCAAGATCTTGATGTATCATCTCCTGACTATCTGGTTTGAACCGTTAGTACAAACCCCTCTTTTAATAGGGGCCTTGTTTCAAAGATCCGTTCAATTGTCAAAAGTTAATGTGTTCTCTCCGTAAATGTCAAGTATCTTCAAGAAGTAAATTATTCCACCTAGTGTGTTCCATGTGTGCCAAACGACTGTTTTGCATACTGTTTTACATGTTATGATACCGATCACATGCATTTGATTGACATATTTGGACTCACATGACATGTTTTATAATTAAGCATGACCGTACTTTATTTATGATATATGCATATGCACCCGATATGGAAAACATGCTACATGGATAATGTGTTACTAAAAATACAATTATTGACTAATGAATTAATGATAATCTGATTCACTAGGGTAATTGGGACATGATATGAAGTTACCTACGGCTCAGCCCTGATCCAGCTGGTAAGTCCGCCCGTTTTCGGATCCTAGGCTTCGGCCAGGTCCGCCCGTTTTCGGTTCCTATGCTTCGGCAAGGGCCGCCCGTATTCTAAGGTATTCTTTAGGATGGTACCCACGCCCAATGGGCTTGGGTTAATGCATGTACATGATACCGCACTGGGGAAACTATATACTGGAGTATGGTTGGAGGGTAAATAAAGAATTAAAATGAACTTTACGGCTACATGAAAAAAAATGTATTTGAAATGAAAAGGTTTACTGCATTGTTACATTTCATGCATTATCGTTGCACCGTTGGAACACACTAGACACTAAACTCTCGGATTCCTACCTCTTATGTTACCGGCCTATATAATTCCCGTCTAATTCTTGAGGTTTGAATAAAGAACAAGTATCGTTATTCACGAGTATGATGCAACCTCGAAATAGTAGAACAGAAATGGAGACTATTACTACGTGGGACATCATGAATATGTTATGCTTACCATATATCTGCATGAGCTTATAGCATCTTTTGGTAGTTCTGTATTACTGAGCTTTTCCAAGCTCACGTTGTTTTTACCATCGCAGGTTAAAGGAATATATCATGGTATACGTTTGACATCAGTGTTCGGAGTTCTCTCGGCGTTGCTTTTGGAGTACGGTACTGTATAGTTAGTGGGCATGCATGTCATGTATCGTTTTATGATAGTGTTTGTAAAGCATTTTCTGAAATTTCTGTTATGAGTTTAAATGATTTCCCGAAATGGTATTTTAAACAGAAGATAGTTTTTCTTTACAGTTTAATAAGTGTTTTGAAGAAAAATGTTTTTACGTGTATTTTTACCGTGGGTCGCTCTTGTGACCTTAATGTGACTTCCTAGGATCCGTTGTAACGCATAGGCGGGTCTAGGGGGTTACAGTATAGATAGTGCTTAATTGTTTTTATCCTTTACACTCTTGTGAGTTCAATTCTTGTAAACGCCCACTTTGTGAGGTTTTGTTTGTTTACACAAATTACCTCGTAAAAGGGAGGGGTTCTAGTTTAGCCTAAGAAAAAACTAGAGTGATTCTATTTAACCATTAAAAAGATATGGTTGTAAAGGTTACTCTTTGTCCTTGAAAAAGAAAGAATTCATAGTAGTAAAATTAGAAATCTTTAGTAGTGCTAAGGTAGTGGATGTAGACTTGATTGCAAAGTCGAACTACTCTAAAATCGATCGCTCACATTATCCATTTTATTTCAGTTTTTGCCAATTCCATTCGAGGAGCATTTTAACTCTTGGTGGTATTTGATTGATCGAATACAAGTCCAACAATTTCTTTTTTAAAAAGCGGCAATGAAGTAGTTCTCAAAATTTTATTATAAACTTTAATTAATTAAAATAATAACATCCTAAGCTCAAAATTTTATTATAAACTTTAATTAATTAAAATAATAACAGCCTAAGCTCAAAGAAATTAATCAATAAAAATAAATAACAAGAGCCCAAGTTCAAAGAAATTAATCAATAAAAAGTCTTTTTTCCAATTTGGTTATTAGTCAAACCAATTAGAGATTTAAAGTAAAGGGTAAACTAACTCAATGACCACCATACTATGGTAATTGTATTAAAATGACCACATTAAAAAAATCGACTCAATTGACCACCCAAACTATTGAAATTGGATCAATGTGACCACCAGCCATTAATGGGCTAACGGAAGGTGACGTGACAGTTAAAAAATTAAAGGTATAATTACACATTTGGTCTTTACTATTTACACATTCTTTCAATTTAGTCCTAATTTTAAACTAATAAAATAAATTAATTAGGTGGTGACACGTGTCAACACCTTATTGGAGGAATTTGATACATTTCCAGTTACATATTTCATATATTTTTTAATTAAATTAAAAAATAATTGGATGATTTTATATGTGAAATTAAAAAAATAAATGTAGAAAACAATAAGACATATATTAAAGTTGGTGTTTCATAGCACAATATTGTTCTTAGTGCAATGGCTAACCCACTGCCTTTGCTTCTACAATGCCCGGGTTCGAATCCCCTGATTGGAGGAGGAAAATAATTTATTATATCAAATATAAATAATTAAATTCCTCCAATAAGGTGTTGACACGTGTCACCAACTAATTAATTTATTTTATTAGTTTAAAATTATGACTAAATTGAAAGAATATGTAAATAGTAAAGACCAAATGTGTAATTATACCTTTAATTTTTTAACTGCCACATCACCTTCCGTTAGCCCATTAATGGCTGATGGTCACATTGATCCAATTTCAATAGTTTGTGTGGTCAATTAAGTCAATTTTTTTTAATGTGGTCATTTTAATACATTTACCATAGTATGGTGGTCATTGGGTTAGTTTACCCTAAAGTAAATGATAGGGATGGCAATTTGATCCGAATTCGATCCGAATCCGATTCGATCCGAAAGAATTTATCCGATTCATATTCGATTGAAAAAAATCCGAATCCGAATCCGAATAAAATGTCCGAGTCCTAATAGGAGATGGGTTGGATATGGATCATGCCAAGATCCGATCCGAATCTGAATCCGATCCATATCCGAGTCCGAATCAAAATATTTAGGACTTTAAACTCCTTAAAATAAAATATCATGTATAATATTTACATTAAAACAAGAAGACAACATAAATAAAGTAAAAAGTTAAACTAAATACATTAAAATAAACATAACTACATATATTTTTTAAACGAGAACATAAATGTATATATTAGGTAATTTGGAATAATAGTAAAAATAAAATTAACTTTATATATATATATATATATATATATATATATTAAAAGTGATAATAAAAATATAAATGTCTTAAGAATGTAAGTTAAATAATAATAATATTTATTATGATTTATATATATTAATTAATCTTAATATAGTATAATATATCTATTTATACCATATGCATGTATAAATAAATATGAAAAAAAAACAAATGCAAGATCAAGTCATAGATAAACAAACAATAAAATAAATACAATGGAGAAACAAATAAATGTAAATATCAATGAATTACTAAAAATTAAGAAAGTTAGTGAATGAAATAGTAAGTAATGTGCAATCGATAGATAAAGTTATGATATATTATGCTAAATTATGAATTAAAATAGAAAGCAAATTAAAAGCATAAACAATAAGCACAAAAAATTAAATGTAGTCAACAAATAAGAGATAAAAATGAACAGGTGTAGAATTGAATAGCATAAATTAAATGCGTAAGAAATTAAATATACAAAATTATGGACTGATTTGCACTAAAATAAAATTATTAGAGGGTCAAAACATAATATACCCTAAAGACGCTAAAATTCGCGAATCTACCCCTCAGACTTGGGTCAAGACTATGGATGACAATTTAATCCGAATCCAAAAACTCTGATCTAAATGCGGTTGAAATAAATCCGAATCCGATCCGAAAAAATCCGATCCAAAAACAATCTGATCCAATCCGTTTGAAAAAAATCCGAATCCAAATCCGAAAAAAATATCCGAGTCCGATTGTAACGGATTCGGACTTGGATTTTATACAATCCGATCCAAATCTGATCCATTACCATCCCTAGTAAATGATGTTATTATGATTTTCTTTTATATAATTAGAATAGGGGCATGTTTCAAACCGTGGATGAGGAGTGCCGATGTCTTAACCAATTAACAATGAGTTGTTAATAAATTATTATTATTATTATTATTATTATTATTATTATTATTATTATTATATTTTATTTACAGTAATTTATAAAATATTATATGATTATAGGACATAATAATATTTTATTTACAATTCATCCTAAAAAATTACATATGTGTACTCAATAAGTATTCACAGTGAAAAAATGATAATGTTTATCTTAAGAGATTTGAGTTCAAATTATTTTGTCTGCAAGATGTGTACTTTTTCAAAGGGGGATTCTAGGGAATAACCTTTAAATACATGCTAAAAAACGGCAGATGTAAAAAGCGGTACACAAATTGTACATGAAGCGGTACACAAATTGGTACAATTTTGTAATAGAAGAATGCATATACTTTTTTATTACAAAGATGCACTGTTTACTGGGTAAAAAGCGGTACATATTTATTACAAATCATGTACATAAATCTTTACAAGTTTGTAACACAAAAATGTATATACACAAAATGTTACATGGTAAGAAATTGTGTACATACACAATTTGGTACAAAGGAAACATAATTTGGTACAATAATAACAAAGATTTGTGTATATACACTAATTAATACAAAATGTACACAAATTATTACAATTTTGTAAGAGAAAAAGATACATACATTTTTTATTACGCTATTTCACCAAGGGGCATCCATACCACCTTTAGGTGGTATCGATGCCGGTTTGGCAGACAAGAAAAAATTGGTACATTTATACAAAATGTGTATGTACACAACTTGTTACATGGAAACACAATTTGGTACAATAATAACAAGAGGGCATCGATAAAAAATTTGTACATTTGTTATACAAAATGTGTACGTACACAAAAATATTACACAATGTGCATATACACAAATGAGTACAAAATGTACACAAATTGTAACAATTTTGTAAGAGAAAAAGGTATATACCTTTTTTAATATGCTATCTCACCAAGGGGTATCGATACCACATTTAGGTGGTATAGATGCTGGTTTGTATTTAGTTGACTTTTAAGCCGTTTGTTTTTAGAAAAGCGCTTTTTCAAAAGGTTAAGAATATGTCTGAACATATACTATTAAAAAAATCAGATATGTATCGTATAGTAAAATTATCGTACATTGTTAGTAACTTTCAATTCCATGATAATTAGGTTTTATAAATTTGATCAAGTATCTTTGATAATCATCTGATCTGATGATACATACAGTGGATAATATCAATCAAGTGAAATTCAATCAACACTTATTATTTAAGTTTTTAATCCCTAAAAACAAATTATTCATCATAGTTAAATTATAGGAAAATTTTATAACGCTCGACGAACACCACTGAACGTCGTTGAACGCCATTAAATTGATTAATAAAGAATAAAAATCTCAAGAATTCAACGTATAAATATAAATATTATTTTCAATAAAATTTTAATTAAACTATTTTCCATATATATAATCTTTTTTAATCTTTTTTAAAAAATTAGATCAAATACCAACCTTAATCAATTTAAAAAATAAAAAGCTAAAACTCAAAACTCAAAACCGTAAACCTTAAATTCGAACATTAGGTTTAAGCTTTAAGGTTAAGAAAAGACTGGATGCCACAAATCACAAAGGATAGAATGAGTGCAATCCTTGTCCTTTGACGTTTGTTTATGTTTTTCTTTTATCAGAAAGCTGATCCATCAATGTTAATGTAACGCGGAACGAAAGAATAGAATGGAATGTCCCCCCCCCCCCCCCAAAAAAAAAAATACTCACAAGGTTTGCCTTTAAAGTAAACCTTTGCATTGCAAGGTATGGGTCAGATTCTCAAACCCTAAATCGTAAACCGTAATTCTTAAACCATAAATTTTAATATTGGGTTTATGGTTTAAGGTTTACTATCTATGTTTAGAGTTTATGATTTTGGGTTTTAGGTTTTAGGTTTAAAGTTTAAAGTTTTGGGTTTTTTATTTTTTAAATTGACTAAAGTTGGTATCTGATCCAATTATTTAAAAAAATTAAAAAATATAATATATATAGAAAATAATTTAATTAAGATTTTATTTTAAATAATTTATAATTATATTTTCTGTTCTTGTGATTTTTAATCTTTATTAATCAATTTAATGGTGTTCAGCGATGTTCAGCGCTGATGGTGTTTATAACATTGAGAGAAAAATAAAGAATGTTTTCTTTATTCATATAAAAGGTTAAGTAAAAACGATGATACAAAGATTTTTTATATAGCAAGCTGCCAACTAACTAACTGACTTACAAGTGATTAATCAACTATCTTAATTTATATAACAGAAATTATTAACTATAACAGTCTTCCCTCAAGATGGAGACGTATGTATGTTAGGATTCTCATATTGAGAAAAAAAGTGTTAAAAGCTGGCGAGTGAGTGGCCTTTGTGAAGATATCAACAAGTTGGTTGTTGGATCGAACGTGAATTTTTTTTTAGAAAATTATCTTGAACAAAATGGTAGTCACCCTCGATATGTTTGTTGCGCTTGTAAAACACTTGATTAGTGGCAAGATAGATAGCTGATTGATTGTCGCAATATAAAGAAGCAGTTGCATATGAGCCTTGAGATGAAAAAGCATGTGATGAAATCTGGCTCTGATACCATATAACTTTTAAAGAAAAATAAAGTATGCTTTCTTTATTCATGTAAAAGGTTAAGTGAAAACAATGATGTAGATATCTTTTATATAGCAAGCAGCCAACTAATTAACTGACTTGCAACCGATCAACCAGCTATTTTAACCTATATAACAAAAAATGTTAATTATAACAGTGTACATCGATATTCGTCAAGCATAGTAGACTCATTCTAAATTATAATATCAATTAGAAAATTATTAATACTCCATTTTCCTTTTTTTTTTACTTTAGTCAATTTTGAAAAAATATTAATTATGCAAATAAATCACATATATGGCATGAATTTTAATCGTTATCTTTCTTATTACTTAAAATGTTATAATAATATTATAATTTTTAATGTTTATAATTTTCATTAAGATAAATTGTTTTTAATAAATTTATATGGTTAAATTTAACGAGTGACTTCAATAAAAAATAATGATATTTATCTTAAAAGATTTAAATTCAGATATTTGTGTCACTGTGCGTAAAATAAGTACTTTGTTAAAGGGTTAAAAATTAAAAAAAAATATAATTTATCTTTATTTTTAATGCAATATATATAAATAAAATAATAAATTAAAATTTATCTCTTGGAAATGCTGTAAATCTCTTTATTTCCTCCTTGTTAGTAACTAAAATCCAATTATTAATATTAATAATAATATCTTCTACTCGTATTCTAAAAGCAATACGAGTTTACAAAATATCCCCTTGAAAATTATAGATAACATATGTTATCAATTGGCATTTGAAATAAGCCAATATGGATATAAGTTCTGATAGCCAAAAAGTCAGTTGAAAGCTCTAGAAGAGTTATATATTGCTACCAAAAGATAATTTCATTTGAAAGCTCCGAAAGAGCTAAATATATTCCTATTTAAAGGAATAATTTTGATGGCCGTACTAGACATGTACGAGTGAGATTGAATTACATGTTATGGTAAACAAGAAATTTACAAATTTAGAGATATATACACATATATAGTTGGCATGATCGGTTAGACCATCCTGATCAATAATGATGCAAAAATTATTGAGACATGTATTAAAAGAACCTATAGTTCTTGTGGTGCTTATTCTCAAATGAATGTATTAAATTTCACTTATTAAAGAACGTGAAGTTCTTGTGTTACTTAAAGGAATTGATTAAATTCCACTTATTAAAAGAACCTGAAGTTCTTGTGTTGTTTGTTCTCAAAGGATATAGATGATCCCACTTATCAAAAGAATTTGAACTTAAAGTTCTTGTACTGAAATTGAGACTGTATGTCTTGCATATCTGAACGAAATATGGGCCCATATATCCACAAATGTGGAAAGTGTTATATGATTTTAGTAGATGCATCTACATTGTTTTATCGACTTACAACCAGAAGTTTGTGAGATTGATTCTAAAAAGATTCAGATTATGCAATTAGACTATTCGTCTTGAAAAGCTAGTGGTTTATATTTTAGGCTATATCAGTTGTTACAAAGCCTATTGATTATGAAAAATATAGTTTAGCAAAATTTCAATTGGATGCCTCCTATTTAATAGCTAAACTATGAGAACAAAAGAGTTATTATTTATATGGTGTTTCCATATAGCAACACTTATACGCATCAAGCCAACGAGTTATAATAAACTCCCCGCTATGATTGGTTTTTTGGTCAGAAACCATACATTTCCCATTTTATGATTTTTGAATGTGCGATATGAATTGCTCCACCACAACACAAAAAATGGGTAAATAAAAAGGGTTGGGAATATATATTGAGTACGAATCTTCTTTTATGTTTAAATTCTTAAACATTAATTGGAGAATCATTTATGATATAATTTTTCTCAACATCAGGGGGAGATAATAGTCAGCTGGATAGAGGAAAATGAATTATCATTATATAGATCCTCGTATATGAACTAGAAGTTCATAAGATAATTCATGTTATTACATGTCAACTGCCAGACATATTATAATTAAGTCTCATATACCAGCTGAAATGCTCTAAGTTTAAATTACATGTTAGAGCGAGAGAATGTAAATCATGCTTCAGGCATGATAGTTGAAATGGTTCCAATGATCAAAATTCTCGTAAATAGAAAGTAATATGAGATGGTCATATATTGGAGGCGGGTGCTCTTGAAGAGACCCAAGACATAACAAATAATAAAACTCTAGAAGAGTTTCAGGTACCTGAAATAAAGATTCAAATCTTGAAGAGATCTCGATGAGTTATGTCATTACGAGAAAGGAACCAAAAAAATTGGAAAGTTGTCGACAACGATTTTACAAACAATTTTACATAAAATACTTCTATAGAAGTAAAGAAAGAAATCGAGGATCTTGTATAAAATCTATCCAGAAGTATAGATATTGAATTGGCCAATGTTGAAAGACGCTTTGAACTTCTAAAATAGAAGTATTTGGACCAGCAGTCCAAACACCTAAAGGTGTAATGCAAGTGAGGCACAAATAAGTAGTCGTAAATACGACTTGAACTATGATTTATGAAAAGTTTTAATTACTTCATGGTGGATGCAATTACTTTGGCAGTTTTGAAAAATTTACATGCGTCTAATTATTTGTGTATCCATATTTATCCTTGAAGGATCTAAAATGCTATAAGCATTTGGAAATTTCTGAGGAAATTTATTTAGACATGTCTTATGAATATTTTGGCGCATTTGGTATAATCACCTTAGTGAATACTAATTGAGAAAATACTATAAGAATGATCAGATTTCCTTATGTATTTTATAAAGGAGTTTGGATCAAGATCCATTATGATAATTTTAGAACTCCTAAAGAGCTTCAAATTGGAAACTCATGAAGTACTTTCAATACAAGTACTTGAATCTTGACATCAAGTTTATCTCGATCTGAAGATCGAGCATTTTTATATATTTATTTTGTCTATGAATAGACATAAGCTGAAAGAATCTTAAAGAAGATTCAATATGAATAGAGCATATCTATTGAGTATCCCAATAGTTGTAAGATTGTTGGATGTGAATAAAGATAATTATATTTTTTCTTGGTCTTGAAGCACTATATATTAGTTGGTCAAGAATATCTATGATTATACAAAGATCATTACATTTAGATCTTCAAACATTCGTTGATGCCTCCTCAAATGTCGTAGAAATAATTGTTATGAACGAGGCAAGCCAAAAAAAAATGTGTTTGGCTAAGACCATTGACCCAACATATCCAAAAGATATGTGGATTTACTTTTACAAGATATGATAAAAGCTATTTTGTGTAAAGATAATGTAAGATGTTTATCTCAGTTTGAAAGTGGATACATCATGGAACATATTACTCTAAAGTTTCATCCCTCACGATCTTTAGAAAAATGATATTCAAGATTAGATTATGAAGATTCAAAGATCTTCTGTGATGTTTGCATGAGGGGGAGTAAATACGCGTTGCACTCTTTCTCCCTTAACTGAGGTTTTGTCCCAATGGGTTTTCCTGGTAAGGTTTTTAATGAGGCAACATGTTATGGGTATCAAAGATGTGTGTACTCTTTTTCCTTCACTAAAGAATTTTTTTTTTCCACTGGGTTTTTATCTTAGTAAGGTTTTAACGAGGCACATTATCTTCATAGACATCCAAGGGGGAGTGTTATGAATATTTATCTATGTGGATGTCTATCATGATTAGAACTTTATCAAAGGAGTTTGATTTATTTATTATTAGGAATATTATCTCTATGAATTAGAGTTTAATGTATTATGTACTTCTTATGCCTATAAATAGATGATTCATTGAAGGCATTGTATACAATTCTATTTTTGAGAATAATACAAATCTCTCTCTTTCTCTCATCTCTTTGTTCTTCTTTATTTTATTCACAACAAATACTTCATTCTCCTCTTCTTCTTTTTTTTACTTTAGTCAAATTTAAAAAAATATTAATTATGCAAATAAATCACATATATGGCATGAATTTTAATCGTTATTTTTCTTATTACTTAAAATGTTAAAATAATATTATAATTTTTAATATGTTTATAATTTTTTTAAGATAAATTGTTTTTAATAAATCTATATAGTTAAATTTAACGAGTAACTTTAATAAAAAATAATGATATTTATCTCAAAAGATTTAAATTCAAATATTTGTGTCACCGTGTGTAAAATGAGTACCTTGTTAAAGGGTTAAAAATGAAAAAAAAAATTATCCCTATTTTTAATGCAATATATATAAATAAAATAATAAATTAAAATTTATCTCTTGGAATTGCTGTAAATCTCTTTATTTCCTCCTTGTTAGTAACTAAAATCCAATTATTAATATTAATAATAATATCTTCTACCGTTTTCCAGCGAGAGTGCAGCTCTCGCATTTCCGTCAAGCCTTTATCTTTGAAAGGCCTCTTTTTATTGACACGTCTCTTTCCAAACAGGAGCCAACGCCTGGCTTTCAAAAATGGCCGGCGGAGCCGCCTCCCCTCAAGACGGTGGTGCTTCTCCCGATTTCTTGCTCCGCCTTGTCCTCGAAATCGTCTCCGCCAATGCAGCCGACGGAACTAACGCCGCCCGTGCCCTCTTTAAAAAGGATTGCACGGATCTGGTTAGGAGGATTGCTCTCCTCACGCACTTGCTCGAGGAAATCAGAGATTTCGGTGGATCCTCTGATAATGAACATGCACGTGCTTCGTCTTCCTCTGCTTCTTCATGGTCGGCGGATCTGGCTGTGGCTCTCCAGACGGCTAAACGTCTTGTGCCCGTCGCCTCCGCCAACAATTCCGATGATTCCTCCGTAACTCCTTTTCTTAATGAGTTTTATATGAAATGATTAATTGATTCCGAAAGTTTTTTTTTAATTGTTGATATGTTGTCATGCTTGTTATTTTACAATTTCAATACTAATAATGCGTCTCATTTTTGGATTTTATTGACGAGGAATAGATAGACTTGCACACTTCTTCTCCTTCCATGCCAATTGCTTTAACTTTGATAGATAGTGGATCAATTGTTAGTATTCGTCTCGGTTAATGTAGCAATTCTAGGGATTTTTTTCTTAAGGAAATCAGATGTTGCTGGAATTTTGTTGTTGATATGCATATTTTTTCTTAATTTATTTTTTTAGAAGCATGTCTCTAAAATTTGTTATATCTTGATTTAAGGATGGAGGTGCCAGAAGATTGTCTTTCCAATTCCAATGTGTTACATGGAAGCTGGAGAAAGCTTTAGGGAAAATCCCATACGATCAATATCAAATCTCTGAGGAGGTTCAAGAACAGGTTTAGCTCCGGAACTTATATGCTTCTGCATTTGGTTTCTTTTCCCCTATATTCACTTGCAATTTAAACACCAATTTCACTTTTCAGGTATCATTGGTAAGAGCTCAATTGAGAAGAGCAACAGAAAGATACGGGTCTTTGAATTCGAGAAAAGTTTCGAATGCTTTATTCCAGCCTCTGGAAAAACAATGCGGGAGTACCAACAGTGAAATTTCAGCAAAGCTGGATAGCATTTCAGGAAACTGTGGTACAACGAGTAGAAGACGTGATGTAGAGCCAACGACTAAGATATTGGAAAGAGTGAAGTGTGCTTCGACATCTTCTGAGGTTTTCCTATTGGATGAAATTGATCCCAAGGGGCTTGAGAATGTAGCCACTGAGTGTCCCGAAGAAACAAAGAAGCCTGACGCACTAGTACTACCTGAAGATTTTCTATGCCCTATATCTTTGGAACTAATGAGGGATCCGGTGATTGTGTCCACAGGACAGGTAATATGCTCACTCAACTACTGCGTACATTTCAGTTTCTTTTTCTGTAGTCAGCTTTTGCCTTTTGTTATCTCTTATAATCTTGCCTATTGATTCATCATCTTCTTGATTTTACAGACATATGAGAGGTCTTACATACAGAGATGGATAGATTGTGGCAATGCAACATGTCCAAAAACTCAGCAGAAGCTGAAAAAATTAACTCTAACCCCTAATTATGTTTTGAGAAGTCTGATAACTCAATGGTGTGCTAAACATAACATTGAGCAGCCAAGTGGATTAACAAATGGTAGGCTTAAGAAGAGCGACGGTTCTTTACATGATGTTAATGGTGACATGGCAGCCATCCAAGCTCTGGTCTGTAAATTATCAAGTCGGAGCTTAGAGGAACGTAGGGCTGCTGTGGCTGAAATCCGGTCATTATCTAAAAGAAGCACAGATAATAGGATACTAATTGCCGATGCAGGAGCGATACCTGTTCTGGTCAACCTTTTAACAACAGATGATGTGTCATTACAAGAACATGCAGTGACTTCAATTCTTAACCTTTCCATATATGAAAATAACAAGTCTCTTATTATGCTTGCTGGTGCCACTCCTTCCATTGTCCAAGTTCTCAGAGCTGGAAGCATGGAAGCAAGAGAAAATGCAGCAGCAACCCTTTTTAGTTTGTCGCTCGCAGATGAGAACAAAATAATAATTGGTGCATCCGGGGCAATACCGGCCTTGGTAGATTTGCTACGGGACGGAACTGCTAGAGGGAAGAAAGATGCTGCAACTGCTCTGTTCAACCTATGCATTTATCAGGGGAACAAAGGCAGGGCTGTGAGAGCCGGAATTGTAACAGCTCTGCTGAAGATGCTTACGGATTCTGAGAACTGTATGATTGATGAGGCTCTAACAATACTGTCGGTTCTTGCTAGCAACCATGATGCTAAGGCTGCTATCGTCAAGGCTAGTACCATACCTGTTTTAATCGATCTTTTAAGAACAGGTTTGCCCCGAAACAAGGAGAACGCAGCAGCGATTTTGCTTGCTTTGTGTAAAAGAGATACAGAGAGTCTTTCCTGCATAAGTAGGCTCGGCGCTGCCATACCCTTGACGGAGCTTACCAAGAGTGGCACGGAGAGGGCCAAGCGGAAGGCTACTACATTGTTGGAACATCTTTGCAGATTACAACAGCATTGACACTAGACAGTTATTTTATTTTCGATCGACTCTAATTGTTCGACAGAGTTACCATTCTATTACTTTCAGACATGAGAAGTAGGGAGATGAGCACGAGATACAAAGTCATTCTCGTTGCTCCTACTATGTATTCATTTCTTTCATTGAAGAGTGTGTAAAAAATTCATTTGTTCCCGTAGTTTAACGAGGATTTCTCGGTTTCGTCTCTCTTGCTGATAAACTTGTACTGAGTTTTTGTTAGATATGGACATAAATTCAAATTGATAATTAAGTAAAATTTTATTCAAATTCTAATGGTGGAAGAATATTTGATAATTAAGTTTATTTAATACCTAAGGGCTAAGGCAAAGTTGGTCTTAACCGTTAGAATTATAAAAGAATTACTTAGGTGATATGTAACAATTTTTAAGATTTCTGTAACTATAGTGATCAAGGAAATTGGGGAGAGTGGATTATGTAATTACATGAGATATATGTATTTGTGTTTTTTCGTGTTTTCTACATTAATACTAGATGATTTGATTCTGTCATCCATAAAGGTAGGTAAAGCCGAATCACGTTAAATCCTATCTCTTGTATATGACTTATTTTATATTGATCTTGCTTTGATTATTTTTCCGCATATTAAATTCCAAACAAATTTTAATATAAGATTACCCTATGATCAACAAGGTAGAGCAAGCAAAATGTGTCCATTGTTTAGTTTGAAAAGTAAAAGCAAGACGTTTATGAAAACTTAAAACGCCAACATAATGGAAAACTGTCTGAGAACAACTAGGATGACGGCTGTTATCCAAAAGAAAAGTCGGGCAAAGAAGATAAGTATGCTGAATTTTGGATATGCTTTTGTTCTTTATAGATAATATGTTAACTTTATTTTCCATGTGGTGTGGTTCCTCGGAATGAACTATACCTCTCCCATATAATATATAGATTCTAGAAGTATTCTCAAGATGAAAATCAAACTTACCTATTTGGGAATTTAGACCAATTTCATGTGCACAACTTTGAACATATTTGTTTCAAAATTCAATGAGCTTGCAGACGATATATATTATGAGAAAACCCTATGCTGCTCTTTCATTTTGTCATTCACAGGTTTTGAGCGTAACAGATGGAACTATTATTAGGAGAATGACATTAAATTGAATAACTATTTAATATAAATATTCACATTTTTTTAAAAAGACATAAATAGAGCAAGTAAATGAGTTCCAAGTCGATGAGCGGACTGTCAATTTAGACCCTTGTTTGGTTCAAACATAAACGTCTCTAGACAGACAAAAAACACATGCAATACCAAGTACTTGAGCAGTCTTTTTATTATAACCAAATATCATCATGTTTGAAATTAATGATCATAAAGAAATGTCAATCTAACATCCAAGTATGCTTCAAAGTCAGTGTTTCACATGTGCGGTTTGAATTTCCGAGTCCTAAACCAGTTTCCCATGGCGTGATTATCGTAAATTAACCTTTCTCCACCACAAAACAAAAACACTATGATATGTTAAACCCCACATGTCACGGCCATAAATTTCAAATCCAAAACTGGTAATGCACTAATGCTTGTTGAATTCAAATCCAAACGTACGGTTAAATACATTTGAACAAATGCTGAAATTTAGTTAGTTGTGTAATAAAGAAAAAGTCATTTCATTGAAAGCGATATCTTACGTACTTTTTTTTTTCATCTTTGTCAAACGTTAACTTTGTTCGTATTTTCAAATGGTTTGCCCTCTTTTTTGACCATCCAAAACCCATAATATGTATATATGTGTGTTTTGTAATCTTTTATTCTTACAGGCACCAGAATTCTTACCAAATAATAATCATTTTGTCGGGGCCAATAATGGGGAATAGTTTGGGAGGGAAAAAGATGACCAAAGTGATGAAGATAAACGGGGAAACGATGAAGTTGAAGACACCGGTGACGGCGGAGGAGGTGGTGAAAGATTACCCGGGGCATGTTGTGTTGGAATCGGAAGCCGTTAAGCATTACGGTACACGGGCGAAGGCATTGCAGTCGCATCAGAGGTTGGAGCCCAAGAGGCTTTACTTCCTGGTGGTGTTGCCCGAGGCTCCCAAAGAGAGGGTTCCGAGGAGGGTTCGGTCGGGGATAAACATGAGTGCTAAAGACAGGCTCGAGAGCTTGATGTTGTCGAGGAGGTCGGTGTCGGACCTTACGCTTCTGAAACCGACAATCGCGATACCCGAGGGGGATGAGGAAGACGGGGAAGGGGAAGGGTCGGGAAGCGGAGCAATGAGGGTTAAAATGAGGCTTCCCAAGGCCGAAGTCGAGAGGTTGATGAAAGAAAGCGAGACTGAGGAGGAGGCGGCGGAGAAAATCATGCAACTTTGCATGGGGAAGACCGGAAACATCCCACGTGGTGAAGTTGCCGAGCGGCGACAGGTGCATTGGGACGGTGGCCGTGGAAGCATCGGTGAAGTTTTCAAGGCCCGTGAGGTTAGTTTCTTACCGGACAATGACACTGTTTTCCATGCTACTTTTCATTGATTTTAGTAAGGTTGTTTACATAAACCTAGACAGAATCAAATTATTACAAGTTACAACTATCGAATTGTATACGTAAGTTTTCGTTTCAAGGCTCGTGATGTGAGGTTACTTTCCCTAGTTAATTCAACAATTAAGTTAATTCAAGTTAAAATTAGAACTAATTACTAAAAGTATACATATTTAAACCAACGAGTTGGTCCAAGTGGTAAGCAACTTGGTATCGTTTAAGCATGTCTCAAGTTTGAGGCATTGTGTATGCAGAAAACTCCCTCTAGGAAACTCACCTACTAAACCTAAGTGTACGACGTGGGTCGGTCTGAATTAGTCAAAAAAGAACATTTATAAAACGGGAGGGCAACAAAAAATATACATATTTATGTAAGGTGTACTCGAACTAATTAGTAAGAGCATACATATTAAGCTTTAAAGATAATATTAATTTTTAGTAACTAAAGTTGAGACTAAATTCTTTAGTTAAGGGTATTTTTCGGTAGTTGACATTTTCTAATTAATTATGTGTTTAGTTGACATTTTGTGATTAATTATGTGTTTAGTTAACAGCGTGCGAATGCTATGACGTAGGGAATAATGGTTGAATTAATAGGGATTTTATTTGACCAAAGTATTTATCTCATTCTTAGCGTTTCTTTGACTACTGTGAAAACTGTGTTTTGCTAACTTTAAAGTCGTGGGCAGCACGGTTCTGATTTCTGAATATTCTCACCTTTTTGTTTGAAAATTTAGAGTGCCTTGATAAGGAATTTTAAATTTTTATATTTTTTTTAAAAAATTGTATTTTGTTGGTTGAATACATATTTTAAAAAAATAGACTATTAGTAATTTATGAGTATGAAAAATTATTATATTAAAAAAAATAATATAAAAATATGCAATAAGGATATAGTTTAAGAGTAATTTAAAATTTATGGCAAGAATATAAGTTTTAAAATTATGAATTTAAATTTTATTTTTTAAAAAGTAAATGTGCATGCTTGTGTAATTTGTTACACAACATATGCATCAAAAAGTACTCTTTAATAAAATAATGTTACGAAAAAATTTAAAAAATCACCTACTTAGGTGACATTTAAAGTACAAAAATCTTTTGCCCTTTTTGGTGTCCCTTTTCATGCCCCGATATTAAATTTTTTTAAATTTTAAGCCTTAACATTATATTCCAAATCTTAAACTTTAAACCTTTAAAATTACATCATACTCTCAATTCAATAAACCTTAACCCCTAAATTCTAAACTTAATTTTATAGGACGGAGACATAAAAAGGGACATGAAGAGCGTCATACGATTTGTATTCGAATTTAAATAAGAGATTTGAAGTATCAAAATCTGTTTTTAAAATTCATCTAACCTATTAACGGCTAAATATGTAGTAGGATTGTTTGTTCATCTTTGATGAAAGGGAAAAAGGGCAACCTACTAAGTACTACCAACGTTTTGACCAAACATATTTCCATCTTTCAAGAGATTATAATCCTTTTACTATATGTTGCTTGACAAAATTAAATTACCCATGGTAGAAATTCATGTCAACCTTCTTCTCGTTTATGTCATTTCCCATGGTAGAAATTCATGAATAATATTTTTGAGTAAATTAAATTACCTGTTGAGTTACTTTCTTTATAATTTGAACAGATGAAGTATTTTCAAGACAGATGTTTTGACTGTTATAATGTGTTTGCAGAAACGGGTGAGTTTCATGGGAAGGAGCCAAATTGCAGTATCTTCTTAACAAAGCAAAGATAATAAGAGCAGGGCCTGAGCCAGCCATGGAAGATGGGTGCAGGCGTCAGTTCAGAGCTCAGCCTATACATTTTATGTGCTAAATACTCTCTTGCTGTTGCTTTCTTTTTCTTGTACATACAACAAATTCAGCTTTGAAGCATTAGGGTTTTGTTCTCATGGAAGAGCTTAGAGAGAAAGGAGATGATTGATTATATTAAATGGAACATCTTCTACATTCACTCTCTCCCACTGTATATGCTCATTTGCTGATTTATATACTAGTATTGTACAACTTCTTCCTTCACCACCAGTTTCCTAAGGACTTAACAATACACAAAGCTATAATGGAAACTTTTTGCACATACACACAGAAGATATACACATTAAGAAGGTGTCCCCTCAACTCTTCCTTTGCTTTAGAGGTCATTAAAAAGAGCCCCTCTAAAGGAACTTTGTTCCTCCTCCATGTGCCACAAACACAGATTTTGCCGAACATGATGTCCATTGATCAGGTACTGTGAGAAAATATGTAGTCATAGCCTTCCGGAATCTTTTCTTGTATTGTTTCGGAGAAATAATTGTTGGGGATGCATTCTTCGGCCCACCCAGTATCCCAGATGCTTTAACCCATGTCTCCAAGTGCTTGTCCCATGTATATTGTCTCATGAAATCAATTATTCCCAGAACAAGCTCTTTCCGCTCCTCATCCACTCCGACCAGCAATGAATAGTCCATGACATCAACAGACTGAAAACCACATAACACAAGGTTCAAAACATTGTTGCTAGAATCGAAATACAAATGGTGGAAACAACCTAAAGTCCGATGGAAGAACTCTGTTACGGCATCAGGCAAAACTTGGAGGGTGACAAACCATTTTACAAGTTCATGTTAAGAGCAACTTACTGCCAGAAAAGAAGTGTCGTTCCAAATAGCTCTCTCAAGACTTCTCTTTGCCTTGCTTCCAAGAAAAATGGGCTCTGTTCGCAATGTCTCTAACAGATTCATGTCCAGCAATACTTTGTTTCTCCCGGTTGTATCCGGATTATATCGTGATCTTGCAGAGCCCTTGAGATCATAAATCTTAGATATACTTCTTCTGAAAAATAGGTTCTCCATCACCACAATATCCATTTTTGTTTCCTTTCCACCTTTCAGGTGTTTTACACAGACCTATCATCAAGCCAACCAAAAAACATTACAATTAGAACTGATATATTATATCCTACATACTGCAACCGGATGATGCACAGAAACAAAGCTTTGACTAGGAAAAGAGGACAAACCTGATAAATACCCAGAACTTTAGCGAGGCAAGTTGGGCTTCCTGAACTGAGAGAATCTGTCAAATACTTGAAGTATTTGGGCGCAAATTCATAAAAGGATTCTAGCTCTGTTTTTTGTATTTGCTTTATAATAAATCTCTCATCTAATGATTTGGCAAAATACACATTGCTCTTCCCCCCTTGTGCACTCCATTTCTGACAGCGGCTCAAGGAACGCAAAAATTCCATTTCACTAGGGCAACATTTTCTTCTAAGTGAATCAAACTGTTTTGCAAAATAACAAGTCACAGAAAACTTCACTTTGCCACCACCAGCAAAAGAATCATCTCCGAAAGAAACTGTTAAATGCGGAGACCTTTTCGTATCAGCAAACATGACACCCATAGATGATGATGTATCTTCATGTCCAAAACTTGCAAAATGTGCATAATCCACGTCAAGAGAACCAAATGACTGCCAGGGTAAAAAGCTGGAAGCTGCAGAATCTTCTTTGCTCCTGTCACTAACATTCCAGCCTCCAATTCCATTGGACTTATCAACAACCCATTCATCATATTCTTTGGAACTAAGAGCATATGATATTATACTTGCAGGATCATTCTCATAAACAGCAATAACAATATCACTATGGCCTCTCTGCGCAAGAAGTAGCCGAGCCCCTTCAGCCACATGAGATGCAGAGGTGATTAAAGCGGGTGTGGAACTGAGTAACAGATTAAACTTTTGCGCCTCTAGTGGCAATGTATAGGAGTAAGTCCTTGTAACATTAGAAATAGGATCTCTCACCATGGTCCTATAATCTCCAGAAGCATGAAAAGATCTAAGCGTAAAGAAATGAGATGATGACGGGTGCAATCCCTTTTGAAGTCTTGTTCGGAGTCTCAACACAGAATCAAAAGAATGAACCCTCATTGGTGCAGCAACCTTTCTCAAAGGAAGTTTATGTGTTTTAATTGGTGGCCTAATCAAACCATCTTGCAGCTCATCTCCCTGAGATGCTTCTGAAGGTTGAACTTTCAATGCAAGTAGATCAGTACCTGTCCAAGCAGAATCTATTCTCTCAGATAAAGTAGATGCAGGAGAATGGATGCTTTCATCTGGCTTTCCATTCTCTTCCCTCTTCTCAATACACAATGGCAAGTCAGTTTCTTCTGGCACATCGGATTCCAAGGTTGGTAAACTAGAGTTCTGCTCCAACTGTGTGTCAATCTTAGAAGGCTCCAGTAAATCTGAGGACCAGCACGTGTTTTCTTCATGAGCATCAAGTTTTCCATCCTCAGAGAGACTAACTTCAGCTTTGAACGTAGAACTTTTCCCAGGAAAAGTGTCTAATGAATTAAGTTGCCGATCCCATACATGCAAACTTATTAGTAGTGAGCGCCTTATGCGATTCAGTTCTAGGATGTCCACAGCTATCGGATCAAGGTATGATCTCTCCATAATAACTGGTTGTAGCAAGCCCTATAAAAAGAACTAGTCAACATATGATAAAATTCATATTTCAACAAATACAGTTTAAAGATAAAATAGATACACATAATATGGCATACATACTACAAAGAAATACTCAAAAGGTCACATCAGAAACTAATATTCAGTGTGCTTACATAGTAATCATTTCTCTCCTTTCGAATCTGATCTCTCAGTTCCATAACGTGATTCAATAACTCGTTTGCATTTGATGAATTGCTACTCTTCAGTTCAATGTTGTCAAGTACATCAGATATCTCCGCATACAACACTTCCATTTTGATCATTAGCTATAGAAGACAAACCAGTTAGTTCCGAAATATGCAGATTTTATTGGCTTAAGAACAAAAGGGAAATAGATAACAAACCTCGGCTGCCTCTCTTCTAATCTGCTCCTGCTGTACATCTCCTCCAAATTCAAGCATTGATGGGGGCAAATGTACGGATAGTATATCGATTGGGGAATAACGAAAGAACGCAACCATGTTGCCAAATCTGTCAAATCATACTCATATGTATCAACATCATACTTAACCGTCAAAAGGGACTAGAAGTTTTAAACTTTACAGCATTTACCCATAGAAACGAAGGCAGTCCCTCTGCAATGAATGGCCACAAGTTGCAACGCGGTTAGCAGTTGCATGATTTGAAAAACTAAGCTCCAAGAACTTTCCAAAAGAAAGTCCCCAAGCAGCATCAGACATAACCACTCTACGAGTTGCTGGAGGAACCCCATCTATATGAGCACACCTAAGGCATCGGTGCCACATCCATATCTTCCCATCCCGTTCACCAGGTAGCTTAAGAGAGGAAAGGCGCCTCACGTTGATTGTCAGATTTCCTTGCCGGTGTGTATAGCATATGACATGGGCTTCAGCTGGCTCGTTACACAATCGACAGCAAGATGCCTGCAAAGAGAACATGCTAAATTATAATTGAATCACAGAAAAAGCATTTTCAAATTTCAACTAGACACCAAAAGTCTGAAATGAGATACTTGATCAAACAGGTCATCTTGAAGGTATCTTCCCAGTGGTTTATCAAAAGATCCATAGAACCGTATTCGCAAGAGCCGTGATCGTTCACATACAGTTCCTTTCAGCACACACCTGCTTGAGATTGAAACCAATATACTCTGGTGTGTGTCAGTGGCTGAAAGATATTCGCTGGAAGCTTCATCTTTATTCTTTTCAGGTTTTTCCAATTCATTAAACTCGTCAAGATGCCTCTCATCTTCAGTCATGGTTTCTTGCAATTCAAATTGAGGAAAATCTCTGATATCACGGGGCAACATAGCGGACATATTTAAATCCTTCATTTGTTCTAAAGAACACAAGTCCATGTCAACAATAGGTGCTAAATCATCAAGAACAGAACAACCTGAAGAAGGGAAAAACTGACTTTGATCACCCTGATCAAGCAATGATTCCAACACTCCTTGCTCTGGATTGAGACTCAGAGATGTGTCATTCTGAGCAGCATTGACTGTTGTATTCAAACTGGATTGACTATTTTCAATCTGCATTTTCTCTGGCACAACAATTGAATGTTTTATCTTCATTTTAGGAAGAGTAGCACCTTCATCAGCAAGAAAGGAAGTTTCAAGAGATAAGTGATAGGCGGCGAAAACAGCATATTGGATAACATGTTTAACCTTCTTTAGTTCTTCACGAGATCTACCCCTCAGCAGGACCTATAAAGAGAAACAAAGCAATTTGATCAGAAAATAGAAACAATCATGTTAAACACCCTTTGAAATTCTGACAAGATCTAATGTACTTCACTAAATACAGCCGACAAAAAAGATTGCCATTCAATTTCATTACACATGCCGACAAAAAAGATTGTCATTCAATTTCATTACACATGCCGACAACAAAGATTGACATTCAATTTCATTACACATGCCGATTATCCACATCTTTACAAGGACAACGTTATTTTACCGTACAGTCGTACACATGAGCAAATCAATTACAAGCAGAAAGAGAAAAAACAACATGGAACTAAATCACATGTAATCTTCCAATACACTTCACTTTCTGCACTGAATACATTTCAAGGGAACTTCTAGGCAAATGTATCACAACAAGGATATAATTAAACCAAACAAATTAGTATGCAAACACATGTATAAATGGAGTGAGGGAAAGGCATAAAAGCATTTATGAGAAGAAAATGGAGGAGCAGGTGCATCTATTGTTGTAATAGAAAAGGAAGACAATGTTAAATGAGGAAATTCGGTCAGGCGTCAACTAAAGATGTTTCTGCCATATACAGAAACAAAAGAGAAAAAAACAAATTAATCGAAAAAATAGAAATGCACTAGAGCTCCAGGAATGGAAACAATTTCAAAACTTCCCCAATAACAAACGAATAAATCATATAGATAGAAAGAAAATATTACCGTGCAACCTAATCGCCTAGGACAACCTTCAAAGAACATCAGTGTTTTTGATGGTTTCTTGTTGAACTGATTGGGCATCTCATGTTCTTCGGATACTTTCTCCACCCGGAACAATTCGCAACGTCCCAATCGTGCAGTAGATAAATTATCAATTGATGGACAAACAAGGCCACCACTGCACCTTGCTATACTCTCCAGTAATGGCCTTTTAACATTGAGCACTAATGATATTTCCTTTACAAGTAGATACTCTTGGGCATACGAAGACACACTCTTTTCAACAAGCAAAACATTGGGGCGAAGAGCCTCAATCTTTGCAATGATCATCTTGAGATGATCATGTTCCTGCCAAATCACAAACAATTATAACAAGCAAATGCAATTGTTAGTCACAGAAAAACCTTCAATTAACCTTCATAAATGGAACGAGTTTTTTTAACAAACCTGTTTAAGTAATGTATTAAATGATGCCAGCTGATTTGGAACTTTCTGAAATTCAAGAGCTCCTCCTAAAAGAAGTAATCTGGGATTTTTGTATTGTGAGGTCATACGCTTGTGTTTTATATTTTTTGTACAAACCACTCCCTTAACAAGGGTGCTGCGAGAATGATAGAATTCACAAGTTCAGAACATGTAAGATAAGAATTGAAACAGGAAAAACAATAGAATATTTTGAATTTAGAAAGTCTGAAGAAAGTTAAAGCAGACCACACCTTTCACTGGGAGTTCCTGATGCTATACGCTTAACCTTCACATAATCCCCAGGATCCATACTGCCTCCTCTGCTAGTATCTGGTTTCACAAAATTTGCAGCTTGCCACGCTATTGCTGTTATAATGTCAAGCCAGTCCCCAGAATCATCTTCTTTACCGACTTTGATACCCTCACCCAGTAAAAGTTGAGAGACCAGAGCCCTAAAATGCCCCCGTATTACAGCTTTGAGAGGTTCTTTGTTTCCCTCGTTCTGTTTCACCCTTGCTGGAAACACACTTGAAAGGCTCCTACTTGATGAGAACATTGCACCAGAATCCCCAATATCATCATCTTCATCATCATACGCAAAGAAGTTACTCTCTGCCTCATCATTCTCATCCTCAGGTGGTGGTGGAAACCATATTAGACCATTGTTTTCAAAATCCAATGGTTTTTGTGACTTTGCATATTGATTACGAAATATAGGATCATCAGAGTAATCATCAATATTCTCTTGTTCCAAAATCCCTGACTCTGGCTTTCTTAATGCAGCCAAGTTTTCTTGATAAAAGGGACCAACATCCTGAGCCATTGGGCTCCCTTCTTTCCTCTTCTGTACAGAAATCCCAACTCTATAAGGAGTAAAATTGTTCCTATAGGGGCTGGCTGAAGGACTTGATCCCTCAGACTTAAAACTATAAAACTCATGTCTAGCGTTAATACTGTGTAAGTCTATATCTGAAACATCCCAACAATAGTCAGCTGATGGGCTCAAAAAATGCTTACCAGAATCACCATCTTCTTCATCACTCCTACACCATTAAATACACAAATAAGAGCATTCACTACCAGGGGAAAGATTATGATAACAGGAGGTCAACAAAACACCTTAGTTTAGGAAGTTTGGAGTCTACTATTATACATACAAAGGAGAATATTTCAGCATAATAATTGCCGTGTAAACCACTATATATACCTGCAGGGAGATTGCCGAATAGATACTGAAGAAGGATGAGTACTAAATGAAGTCATACTCTGGCTAGTTACCGACTGAATAGAAAACCCACAATCACGGGCTTCACTACTCACAGAACACGGGGATGGTAGTTCCAGGCTCACCCGAGGAGACTCAGAAGGATGCACTTTCTCACAATACTTCCTTCCTCCACTTTCCCGCCTCTTGCTAACCCCATCACAACAAAAATTGCAAAACTTGGTACTCATCATCCCAGAAAATCCATTACCCTTTGTGTTATATGATTGATCAATATCAATCATGACAGAGGATTTATATCTTTCAACACATTTAGAACATAGCCAACGACCACAATTTTGACAATGGCATCGATTAGAGAATTCATCATCGACAAACTCCATATCACATTCACAATAACTATTGTTTCTGCAAACACCCTTTTTCAGCATCCCAAATTCGTCGCCAGTTAAACAGGAAAGATAACTTCCCCCCCAAGAAAACCAAGACCTAACTTTTCTTATTAGATCAAATACCGGAGTATCAGGTATTCCCATAAGAATCCCAAACAAAACCCCAAAGTAACTCCTATCTCTTTCCCCCTTTTATTCTTCTTCTAAATCAGTATTTTAAGGAAACAAAAAGCTTTTTGATATGGAAATATTGAAAACATAAAAAGAACCCACAATAAAAATGGAGGGTTTTAAGTTTTAACTGATATTTAGGGTATGTGTTTTTATGAGCTTACAGTTGATTTATTGACTTTTCTTTCTTTCTTTCACTTTCTTTTATCAATCTTTTAATAAAAGGAAATAAATCTAAAAGTCCCCAAGGAATCACAAAATATTTTCCAGGAGGAAACTAAATCAAAATCTACCCGGAAAACTAGTCATAAAACAATATTTACACATAAAAAATTACAACAATATCAATAATAAGACAACAAATTTCCCCAGTCACGAATTCAATGACGCTAATATGAGCCCTAAAATTTTTAAAAAAAATACAACAGAAATTTGACCCGAAAAACCAAGATTTTTTATTAAAAAAAATCAGAGCTTAACCATTCCCGGATTCATCAAGAATGCATCCAAAGATTGATTCAAGCATCAAAATCACCGAGACATATATGGGCTTTAGTTCTTCAAACCAAATCCACAAACACCAAAAAGTTCAATCACTGTGAATAACGAGAAGATGAAGAAAAAAATGTTAAAAGTAAATAAATTAAACAAAAAAAGGACTTTTTCCAGCGATTTGAAGTGGAGATTAAAATTAGATACGAGGCAAAATGAGAATCAAAAGGAGGAAAAGAAGGAGTACTGAGAAGGTTCCATTTCTACCGGAATCTGCAAACATTTCCATCGGCACCTAAGATCTCCGTCGCAACGTAAACAAGACTTGTCTTCCTTCCTCTTTACTAACTAATCTGCTGCCATTTCCCTCCCCTTACTATTATTTTCTCAGCTCTCTTCTCTTGGGTTCCTTATTCCCTCTCTCAATACTATAATACATTTGTTTCTCTCTCTTCTGCTTTTTATTCTTTTTGAGGTTTAAAGGAAAAATAAGCCCTTAACTGTGTTTATTTTAGCCTTTAAACTATTTTTTATAAATTTAAGTTTTTAAATTATTATTTATGATCATTTTTAGTCCTTAAATTATTATTTTGGTTAAAATAAGCACTTTAATTATGTTATTTTTTTGTTTTTAGTCCTTAAACTATTTATTGGTTAAAAAATTTTATTGGCCAAAATAATTTTTTATCTTAGATAACTATCGGACTTATAGTGATTAAAAATAATAGTTCATGGTTGATTTTTCATTTAAGTTTATTTAACAATCTACTTTTTTATGGGTAAACATCACCATTGGTCACTAAATTATTTCCATTTTCTTTTTTGACTACTAAACTATAATTTTTTTTTGAAATAATCACTAATGTTACGCTTTTTTACTTTGGTCACTCGTCGTTAAAAATTTACTAAAAAATAGGAAAGCATGAATAATTTAGTGACTACTGACCAAAATAGGAAAGAAGCAATATATTAGTGACCAAAATAGGAAAAAGCATAACGTTAGTGATGATTTTACACAAAATAATAATTTGGTGACCAAAACAGAAAAAATAGAATAGTTTAGTGACCAGTACTGATGTTTACCCAATATTTGAATTGTTTGACTTAATATTTTTTTTTTGGATCGATATTGTTTGACTTAATTAGGTTTTATGTATGTATGGGTATTGTATTTTATTGAGTGAGGATTGTACCATACCTGGTTGGCCGTCGTATTAAATACCATTTACTCTATTCTTTTCTTAATAATATTTATTTATTTATTTATCTTAAACCCTCTTGAGTCTCATTGGTCAACATCAATGTTAAAACTCTTTTTATATGTATGTCATACATTGATATTTTTATATAATATTTTAAAATTTTATCTATTCAAAAAATATTTTAAAATTTTAACTAACGAGGTTGGTCTATATTAAACTTTATATTTTAAAGAAGTAGAGAAAAAGATTTTTCATTTATATTGAAGAAGATACACAGGCCATGCATATATACAAAACGTATAAAGGAAAAAAATGAGATAAGCATGTTGTTGTCAGCATGCTCAATAGCTAGACAGAAAGCTGTTAGGGTTTCTAACAATCAGACAGCTAATACAAACAAACCCTATACCAACGTGACACGTGTAAGGATGATGGTGAAGGAATGCATGATGATGGAGGGCTGCATTCTTCAGCTCTATTCTTCATTCAACCGTCTAAGTAGTAAGCATCTTGATGTTACTTAAGTAGAACTCGAGTTCGAGACGTTGTATATGCAGAAAATTTATGTTAGGAGACTCATCCGCCAAAGCTAGGTACGTTACGTTGGTCGGTCCAGATTAGTCAAGGTGAAGCCTTGAAAACCAGAAAGACAGCCCAAATTTTTTTTAAAAAAAAATCATATTTAATAAGTTAATTTTGATTGGTTCAATTTGTTAAATACTTATTAACAACATATGGATGAGAATTAAGGTTTGAGTCTCTCTGATGCTCGAATATGAGCATAATCTTTTACTGGTTATTCAGATAAGGGTATAACATTTCAAAATGTTAAGCTCTTATTCAACCATTTTAAAAAGGTTAAACTCTTCATTAATTTCAAAAAAAAAAGTTAAATTCTAATTTAAACAATTCATAATGCTAGGCCCTTATTAGAGTAACCCTTAAAAGATTAGGTCCGCAACTTAAAATATTTGAATGTTTAATTTAGTAATAAAGTTTCATCAATAATTTTAAAAGAGTTATTATTTGGTATATTTATGGTAAAAAAAATTAAAGGTTTATCGCTAAATAAATATTCAAACTATATTGTTCTACTTTATAGCTCTAAAGTTTCTTTCAAAGTAAATGTCTTAACCTTTCATTTTATTAGGTGTCTAGTCGTTAATTGTCGTAAAAAAAATATACATCATCGAATCAATCCTTAACATACGATATTGTTTTTAAATTTTTAAATTTTTTTTATTATACGAGGAAAGTATATAATGTTTATGGGAGAAGAACATACAATGTAGGAGACGAACAAAGTGTAAATTGATAGAGTTTTTAAAATATATATAATTAAATTTATTAAATTACTTCAAATTAGAACCAAATTGATAGAATGTGTAAGTTTTGGTGTCGACTTGGGAGAACCTGTTTGGTTCAAGTACTAACCTGTGAGTAAAAATTCTTTTGATACCAATTTGGAAGAAAATTACTAATTCAAGTACCAAATATTACTAATTCAAGTACCAAATATATCTATCTATCTATCTATCTATCTATATATATATATATATATATATATATATATATATATATATATATATATATATATATATATATATAAGAATTTTATACATTAATTGCATTAGTTAATGTTTAATATATTGAAGATAAATAACTTAATATGATTTTATTAAGATTGGGCATTTCGTATTTAAAAGACTATGATTAGATTAGACTAGAGGGATTAACAAAAAGAAAATATAGTAAGACTTGTAAATATTGAGGTTAAATTTATTAATTTTTTAAATAAGAACTAAATTGATTTATTGTGTAAATATAAAGGACTAAAAGTATAACAATTTTGTAGAACTAAGGTTTTGATATAATATTTGAAAAATGTTTTGGACTAAATTGAAAAGAATTTAAAATATGTTTTTAGTCAAAAACAACTTGAAAATATGTTTAAGGGTTTTAAAGGCTTTGGAATGATTTAAAATGTATTTAAAGTAGTCAAAACCATAATTTTCAAGTGACCATACCGATACGGTATTGGACCGTACCGATACGCCTTAGGGTTTTCAAACTACCAAAATTCCAGTAGCCAAAACCCGTACCGATACGCCTAGCCGTATCGATACGGTGTGTTTTGAAATAGCCCAACGGTCATAAATGGTACTATTCCCAACGGCCATAAATGGTACTATTTCCAACGGCCATAAATGGAACTATTTCCAACGGCTATAAATGGTACTATTCCCAACGGCTATAAATGGTACTATTCCAACGGCTATAAACGGCTCTATTCCCAACGGCTATAAACGGCAATATTCCCAACGGCTATAAACGGCTACAAACTCATTTGGGACTATAAATTGAAGGCTGGAACACTTGAAGAATGCAAGAGACAACATCCAAGCAATATGGTCAAGAGAATTAGAGTCTAAATCTTTATTTTACTATTCTCTTGTACATAGTCTGTAGAGAGTGATTTTTATTGTTTTTATCCTTCACTCTTTCTTGTGAGCTTAATTTTTGTAAACACCCACCTTGTGAGGTTTTCATTGTTTACACAAACTACCTTGTAAAAGGGAGAGGTTCTAGTTTAGCCTAGGTAAAAACTAGAGTTGGTTCTATCTTAGCCAAGTTCAAAAGATAGGGTTGTAACGGTTTCCTCCTGAGCCTGGAAAAGGGGACGAATTCATTGTTGAGTGAATTGGGAAATCCTTAGTGGTGTGCTAAGGTAGTGGATGTAGACTCGGTTGAGTAGTCGAACCACTCTAAAATCATCGTGCAAATTGTCTACCTTTATTTCGGTTTTAGCCAATTCAACCACCAAACATTTACAACCCTCCTTGACGGTTTCGGTGATCGATTCGAGCATGCAAAAAACCCAACAATTGGTATCAGAGCCTCGTCTCCATCGAAGGACTAACATCCGGGAGTAAAGATCTATTGCTCGAAGTCCAACCGTTCAAGAAAATGGCAAGATTTGAAGAAGGCCGCTCTATCTCGTGTCCTCCACTCTTCGAAGGAGAATCATACTTCCAATGGGCAAATATCATGAAACTCTTCATCAAGTCTCAAGACTATGAGGTTTGGGACATCATTGAAGATGGGTATTTGGAAGCTCCAAAGAAGAAGAAAAAGCAAAGGAGTGCCAACGACACG
The DNA here is from genome assembly GCA_030270665.1 of Hibiscus trionum. Lineage (NCBI taxonomy): Eukaryota > Viridiplantae > Streptophyta > Magnoliopsida > Malvales > Malvaceae > Hibiscus > Hibiscus trionum. The sequence continues at coordinate 10,444,242 of BSYR01000011.1, forward strand.
AAGGCAAAGCTAAACACCAAGGCGATGCACATTCTCTATTGTGGCCTTAACGAAGAAGTTTCCAAGAAAATCTCCACATGCAAAAGTGCCAAAGAATTATGGGAGAAACTTGAGAAGCTTTATGGCAACAAGAATGGAGAAAAGAAAGATGATGATCAATCATGTGCAAACCTTCTCTCCAATCCAAAGGTGGATGGTGTTTTGGCTCTCGAGGAGCCTAAGGTATCTTCTAACTCAAATGAATTAAATTCATATTCTTTTGATGAGTTACAAGATGCATTTGATGAATTATTTTTGGAATTTGAGGCCATGAATTCCAAATTTAAGAAAATGATTTCTAAACTTGAATTTGAAAATGATTTTCTTTTTAAAACAAAATTGGATTTTGAAAAAGAAAATGAGATTTTGAAAAATGATTTAGAGTTTTCAAAAATAAGCAATGAAATTTTAGAAAAAGAAAATTTTGATTTGAAAGTTAAGCTTGAAAGCTTAGCAAAAGAAAAAGAAATTATTTTTAATAATTCATCTCATCCCATAATGACAAAATGCTCACATTGTCATTATCATGGTCATTCCTTACATACTTGTCCTATAAAGAAGAGACAATCTTATAGGATTAGACAAGTATGGGTTCCTAAAGGAACTAAAGACATTGTGACTAACGTAAATGGATCCAAAGCAATTTGGATACCAAAAATCAAGTGAATGTCTTTTGCAGGTGTGTTGGAGCAATGGCAAGCAAAGCAAAATCAAAGAATGCTCAAATCACACTTGAGAAGAAGATTGGGTAACCTCTAAGCTTAATTACTTCATTTTATACATTTGGTTATCTAATTTTTTGTTTAAAGTCTTGGATTATCTGTTAAGCCTAATATGACGCTTTGAGTAAGGGGGAGCCAGTTTTTTTTTAAACCAAAATTTTAAGTGTGTCAAAAAAAAAAAATTTTTTTGCCTCCTATGTTATCTTGAACTTAAATGTCATTTTAAATTCTTTTTGATATAACAAAAAGGGGGAGAAATGGTTTGAAAAATTGAATTTTCAAATGAATAAGGGGGAGCTTTATATGATTTCATATTTTAATCTCTTATTCACAATTTTAAAGCTAAAGGGGGAGAATCCCAAACAAATTTTTCAAGTTGGTTTTATTATATCAAAAAGGGGGAGATTGTAGAACTAAGGTTTTGATATAATATTTGAAAAATGTTTTGGACTAAATTGAAAAGAATTTAAAATATGTTTTTAGTCAAAAACAACTTGAAAATATGTTTAAGGGTTTTAAAGGCTTTGGAATGATTTAAAATGTATTTAAAGTAGTCAAAACCATAATTTTCAAGTGACCGTACCGATACGGTATTGGACCGTACCGATACGCCTTAGGGTTTTCAAACTACCAAAATTCCAGTAGCCAAAACCCGTACCGATACGCCTAGCCGTATCGATACGGTGTGTTTTGAAATAGCCCAACGGTCATAAATGGTACTATTCCCAACGGCCATAAATGGTACTATTTCCAACGGCCATAAATGGAACTATTTCCAACGGCTATAAATGGTACTATTCCCAACGGCTATAAATGGTACTATTCCAACGGCTATAAACGACTCTATTCCCAACGGCTATAAACGGCAATATTCCCAACGGCTATAAACGGCTACAAACTCATTTGGGACTATAAATTGAAGGCTGGAACACTTGAAGAATGCAAGAGACAACATCCAAGCAATATGGTCAAGAGAATTAGAGTCTAAATCTTTATTTTACTATTCTCTTGTACATAGTCTGTAGAGAGTGATTTTTATTGTTTTTATCCTTCACTCTTTCTTGTGAGCTTAATTTTTGTAAACACCCACCTTGTGAGGTTTTCATTGTTTACACAAACTACCTTGTAAAAGGGAGAGGTTCTAGTTTAGCCTAGGTAAAAACTAGAGTTGGTTCTATCTTAGCCAAGTTCAAAAGATAGGGTTGTAACGGTTTCCTCCTGAGCCTGGAAAAGGGGACGAATTCATTGTTGAGTGAATTGGGAAATCCTTAGTGGTGTGCTAAGGTAGTGGATGTAGACTCGGTTGAGTAGTCGAACCACTCTAAAATCATCGTGCAAATTGTCTACCTTTATTTCGGTTTTAGCCAATTCAACCACCAAACATTTACAACCCTCCTTGACGGTTTCGGTGATCGATTCGAGCATGCAAAAAACCCAACAAATTTAAATATATTTAACTATCACATCGGTATTTTGTTAAACTTTTAGAGGCTAGTGACTTAATTTTTTTTAAATAGATATGATAATCCTTTCAATAAAAAAATCATAATTAACGAGTGTTGATCCAAGTGGTAAGTAGCTTAATATCACTTAAGCATGTCTTGAACTTGAGATTTATATATGTCAAAAAAATCTGTTAAGACATTTACTAAAAAAATTCGTTAAGACATTTATTCTCTAAAATCATATGTATGCGTGAATTGGTCCAAATTAACTAATGTAAAACTCTATAAAAAAAAACCATACACCGAAGGGTAAACACCCAAAACAAACAAATAAAGAGCACCCAAAGGCCCGAAACAACATCCCGGGCATAAAAGTATGGGATAATAACATCATTCTAAAATTTGGATGTGTTTACTTTTTACAAGTAACAACATTTTGGTACACTCTTTTTCTAATTTTATTGTCCGAGTCTCATTTAGATGAGATTTTATTATGATTTTTTAATAAGATATTTTCTTTTCAAGAAAAAAATTAATTACTTCTGAAATTGATTTTTAAATGTCAAATTATATTGGCTCGTAAGTTTTTTCCGAACTCATGCTTTATATATATATATATATATATATATATATATATATATATCTTCTTCCAAGGGAAAAGTAACATCTCCTTTAATATTCCAAGTACAACAAGTTGTCATACGTGTAAAATGAAATATTTTTATAGACTTTCAACTCCATACATGAACATAGGTAGGTGACAGTGGGATTCTGGACATGTGCGATAAGAACGATCATATAAGTCTCCTAAAAAAGAAGGGCACAAAAACAAAGACTTTAAATTAAATTAAATATATATAATATATATATATATATATATATATAGTTTTGGGTGTGTGTATAAATATATATATATATATAATAATTATAATAATAGCTACATTAAAAACATAAAAAATATCAATCGAACATTAGTTCATTTAATATTATTACTATTACAATACTACAAGCTTAAGAACATTTGAACATATTTATTTTTGATTTAGAAGTTGATTACGAGTAGTTTAAACATTATAATTTGTATGTTAAAAAATTAAAAACACCATAAATATTGTTTTGTACTACTCATTTTATAGAGATGGTGTGATCAAACTGATATTAATTTTATAATAACGATTGTTCCAAAAAAACAAAACAAAAAATCAATTCTAAAATAATTCGAACAAAATTTCGAGAAAAAAATAATAAATAATAAATGGTGTGGGATGGGATGTCCCATTGGGAAATTTACCGGTAAGGTGGGTTTGGTATTGTTTTTGGCATTTGGTTTGGTGAGAAGATTATATCTGCAAAGGTGTGTATGACTGTGTGCAACCAATTGATGCAATTTTCTCTATATTCTTTATCTTATTATTATGTTGTTGGAATTTTGTATGGGTTTTTTTTTATATAATGGTGAATATTAGAAAGTTTAAATAAGTATATATTTTCATAAATTCAGAATTAAATAATGAAGTTGTGTTCCAAAAAAAAGTTTGAATATTATTATGTATTAAATATAATTTTATTATTTGGTAAGAGTGAATCTTTAATTTTAAAAATAGTTCATTAAAACTTTTAATTTTATTAGTAAAATATTTTGTATTATTTTGGATATTTCTAGATAAATTTGAAAGAGCGAATTTAATATATAATTTTAACAAAAAAGAGATAATTTAATTGTTTTTTAAAATAAAATTAACTTAACATATTATATGGGTGTGCATTTGACTAATCCAATTGTTTTAATTTTTATATATCAACAACTGAATGCATCTTAAACCATCAAAACAAAAACCAATTTTACTACCAAAACCGAATTAACTTAATTTTTCTTTTTATTCGAACCAAAATAACTTACTAAAAGGAATTGGTAATTTGTATTTTTATTTTTAAGATTTATTTATAAAATAAAAATTACGATCGTAACATTAAAGATTTATATACAACTAATGAAATTATTTAATAATTGAGTATTTGATTTCATATTTAGATTAAATAAATTACACACATACAAGCAATTTGTTATTTATAATCAAACTGAATAAACTAATCCAACAAGTTAAAAAATTCGGATAAATATAATTACACTTTAACTTACTATTTACTCACCCCAAACATATTCTACATTAAATGATAATAAAGCTATCTACCTATGTATATCATTTATATATATATATATATATATATATATATATATTATTTCAAGCCTATGATGAATCATAATTATTGAGTACTATGGTAAAATACAAATTATATTCTTAGGGGATATAACTCATGTTTGAATGTTAGAGATAACATTGTCGGACGAGATAATCATGAATCCTAAAATGATTAATCTTCATGAACGTAAAACCAATATAAAGAATACCTTAATCCTAAAACATTATATAAAATTATATCAATACCCCAATATTAATCAAAAGTAAAAGAAAAAAAAACGAGTGGTATATATATGCATAAGAAATATATATTATTGTTGATGACAAATATTGTCCATAAAATTAATAAAAGAGGCCAAATTAGAAGTTGAAATGAGCAAGTAGATTCCCCTCCAATTACATCATGCCTACACAAGTATAGTCACTTAAAAGCAAAAGGATAAGAGTAGAGCCGCCCACCCTTCACGTTTTCTTCATTATCATCATAATTTATGACTCATCTCCATGTGAGAATACATGTTTTTTATTTCTTTTTGTTGGTTTCACTTTTGGTATGGTTGGTGTAAGAAGCCATGCGGCTCTATTATAAACACAAATATATCCAATATTCCTGTTAATTTAGGGCTATAGAGGCCCCACTTTTGCATTTCTTTAGAGTATGTCTTGGTAAATATAATTAAGTTTGTGATTTTTCAATTGCACACATGAAGAAAACAATTAGAACATGTGTGAAGTTTAACAAACAGATAATATGAATTTAAGAATTCAACGAGTAATCTCAGTAGAAAAAGAATAATGTTCATTCTAAGAGATCTAGGTACAAGCAACATTTGTCTGCATGGTCCTGTGTATAATTTGATCCAACTTAAACTTATCTGAATCTACTTAATTACTATCTTTACTATTGCTTAGTATTATTTGATCCATATCCACCAACTTAAAGTTTAATTAAACTCGAGTTTGTGGTATGATATAGTGAATTTATCTCTTTTACTCGTAATTTTTTTTATTTTAAACTTTTTTGCGTAAATTTTAACGTCTCATTTTATTATACCATCATTTGTTTATTGTTATTATTCTCATACATGGGCGAAACAAAAAATTTATAAAGGAGATCTTTATAAAATTAAAATTTTGAAGAAATCATAATAATATTTTAAAAAGATTGAAGAGGTTATAAAATTAACTTTATTTTATTACTATTTGAAAGAAATAACATGAGCACGCGTCTCAAAAACCCCTAAGTTCCGCCCCTGTTCTTATAGCATATAATATTATATAGTCGATATGCCAAACTTATTAGCAAATATGATTCCATTCGTAATCCCAACGACGAGACAAGAGCCATGAATCTGACCATTGTAATCTCTGTTCCTCCATCATCTTATTCTTTGGTTTATTTTATATTTTAATAACTTTTCACAAATTAATATTTTTTATTGAGATAATATAATATTTTATCTCCTGGCTAATGAGAAAAGGATTAGAGATATGGGATTAGGGATAAATGAAGTTGTGTCAAATCTTAATATGAACATAAGGAAGCTTTACTTAAATATGGCAGCTGATTTTTTCTCTCAAAAAATATAATACTTGTCAGATTATTTCTTAATTTATAGCATTTGCTACAGTAGGAGTGAAGTCGGTGGCAAAGGAATTCGACTTCACTGTTCATCTACTATTCAACCTATTTTTCTGGATTAAAAAATGTTGAAGACGGTGACAAAGGGTTTCGACTTCAGTGTAAAACACTGTCAAAGTCGGATTGTAATGCCTCTGACTTCAATTTTTTAATCATAAAAATAAATTTTACTGTTCAAAATTGGATTGTATCATATTTTAAAAAATAATCTGGGTGGTATCATATTTTGGAGGGAAAAAAAGAAGACAATTTTAAGGGTTTTTTTAATAAGTTGTGAAGTATTATTTATCCAAGACAACAACATAAAACTGCAACATCCTTTACAAGTAAGTCATGAGAATGAAGACCAATTAGGATATCCCCAAGCTGTGTATAAGTGCCTATTTACATCAGTAAATTATGTGTGTTTGTTCTTGACTCTAATTTGTAAAGTTTTTCTAATACAATTAAGCAAACAACAAGGATCTCGAGTAGTTTCACGAAATATCTTTTAATTTCTTTCTTCCCAGGCATGGTAGATATAATCACTCCAAACTAGCTTAAGAAGAAACACCAACAAAGATTTACTCTTCAAAGTAGCTCTAAGCCATTGCACCTCAGTATCCCAAGCACAGACAGATCTCTTAATGTTGCAAAGATATAATATTGAATTTTAAATTTGCCTTGAAAAACGCAGCTGCCAAAGATATGTGTAAAACCGATAAATTGATTTTGATATAACTAAAGAATTTAAGGACTAAATTGAAAATGAGAAAACGAATTTTTAAGTCCTCAAACCTCTCTATATGTTTAAAGGAAAATAGTTAAGTTAAAAACTCAATTTGTCAAAACTTTTCTAAGTGTTCTTGAAGCCAAAACAGTGATTTTCGAGTCACCGTTTCGGAACGGCCTTTGGCGTTCCGGAACACTTTTGAAACTGTGAACCTGTGTTTCGGAACGTGTATCAAAATGGTTTTGAAACTGTGAACCTTTGTTTCGAAACCCATTTCAAAACGGCTTAAGAACATCGAGACAGTTTGACCCGTTTCGATACGGTAGTATCGAAACGACCTCAAACGTTTCGAAACGGCTTTCAAACTGTGTTTAAAAAATATGACCGTTGAAGTTTTTAACCGTTTTTATACTGATCGTTAAGGCGTATCGAAACACCTTCAGTCCGTTTCGATACAAGCTTTGACAATGGCTAAATGTTTCAAAACGTGTTTCGAAACGACTCTTAGTGTATCGAAACAATCGTAACTGTTTCGGTACGGGCTCTTTAATGCACCCCAACGGCTCTTTCTTTTTTGGTCTGTTTTGAAACAGGATCGGGTGTTTCGAAACGGGTGGTTGCATACTGCATTTATGAAGAGAAGATAACATCCCCAACGGCTCTATTGATGAATGCAACAACCACAACGGCTAGAATTCAATGAAAAGGTATAAAAGGGGCCTCTAAAAGCTTCAGCAACAACTATTGATCTTAAAGCAAACATCCAAACATCAAATTCAAGCAATTGAGCATAAATCCCATTATTTCTTGTAAACCCCAATTGTGAAATTGTATTTTCCATTCTTATCCTTTCAAATTGGGTTGAGTGCTTGTAATTGGGCTACTTTGTGTATTGAGAGATACTTGTTTTAGCCAACAACTTCTTTGTAATTCTTGTGTGAGGATTGGGTCAAATTTTGGGTAGAAAATTTGACTGACATTGTAACGGTTACCTCCTTAGCCTAGATAAGGGGAAGAACAATTAGTGGAATTGTTGAAAATTCTTAGTGAAGCTAAGGTAGTGGATGTAGAGTTCGATTGGAACTTGAACCACTCTAAATTTCCTTGTCTATCTTTTTTATTTGTCAATTCCACTACCAAAAAGTCTAAAAATCCAATTCACCCCCTCTTGGTTTATATCGATCATTCGATTCACTCAACAATTGGTATCAGAGCCTATCTCTTTGAAGGATTAACAACCACAATAGGAGTTCCTAGGAAGAGTGTGATCATCCAAAAATCAAGACATGACATCTACCTCCGGATCTAGCATGTACGAGTCTCAATCTACTACAAATTGTCATTCTTCAATGGTGACAACTATCCATTTTGGAAGAACCGGATGCGCCTCTTCATCAAGTCCAACGATTACTTGGTTTGAGATGTCATTGAAGACGGTCCCTACATTCCATTGAAGAGAGATGATGAAGGAAAGATGGTTCTAAAGAAGAAGATTGAGATGAGTGAAGATGAGAGGAAGAAGATCCAAATAAATGACAAAGCTCTTCACATGCTCTTTTGTTCTTTCGGTCCCGATATCTACCCCAAAGTCTCCTCCATTGAAAGTGTCAAGGAAGTGTGGGATACTCTAGAGACCACCTATGAAGGAACCAATGATGTGAAGGAGACCAAGATTGAAATTCTCAATCTTAGTTATGAGAATTTCAAGATGGAGCCCGACGAAACGGTGTCAAAGATGTTTGATCGCTTCTCAACCATCGTCAACGGGCTTAAGGGCTTTAGAGAGACAATCCCAGAAGACAAACTTGTTCGGAAGCTACTCTACTCACTTCCCGAATCTTGGGATGGGAAGAGAAACACCATCATCGAGGCCAAAAACTTGAAGACTCTAAAACTTGATGAGCTTGTGGGTTCTCTCCTTACTCATGAAATAATGAAGCAAGGAAGGGAAGAAGAAAAGAAGAAGAAAGAGAAAATAGTGGAGAAGCTAGAGGTAGAAAAGAAGAAGAAAATGAGAGTGGCTCTCAAAGCTTCATTACATGAGGAAAGCACTTCTAGTTAGGAGGATGAATTAGAAGAATTGGCTATGATAGCCAAAAGATTCTCACGTTTCATGAGGTCCAACCGAGGAAGGAAGATTCAAAGAACGATGGACTTCAAGGGTAAAAACAAAGAAGAAGAAGAGGGATCAAATCATTTGCTTCGAGTGCAAAAAGCCCAGTCACATTCGTTCGGAGTGCCCTCAACTCAAGAAGAAGGGCTTTGAGAAGAAGAAGAAGCTCAAAGCCAAGCTTGCTACTTGGAGTGATGAGGAGTCATCTGACGATGACGAACAAGAAGTGGCCAATCTTTGCCTCATGACACTTGAGGAGGATTCCTCCATGGTAACCTCTAACTCATCATCTTTTGACTTTACATTTGATGAATTACATGATGCATATGATGAGTTGCAAAAGGTTTATGATGATTTAGTTGAGAAATACAAAGAGTCGGTCATTAGGAATAAGAAAATTATTTCAGAATTAAATGATAAATATGACTCACTTTCTCAAGCTAACTTAAAATTTGAGAAAAAGATTTTAGGTTTGAAAGATGAACTTAAATTCTTCCAAGATGAAAATGTAGACCTAAATAATCTTCTTTCGCAATGCAATAGTGAACACCAAAAGGTGTTAGATGAGCTTAACAAGCTCAAAGAGTCTTTTAAAAATGTTGGTAATGTGAAACATGAAAAAGGTGAATCGTCTAAAACAAACCAACATAGGAAAAAGACTAATAACTACAAACAAAGTAGCTTCCCTAGACATAATAGAACTAAAAAGATTAGAAGTGTATGGGTTCCTAAGGAGCTTGTCAAATCTAATAATATTGTTGCTATGTCACCTTGGATTCCTAAGGGAACCAAGCTATTGGGAGCTAACACTCGTGGACCCAAAATGATTTGGGTACCAAAAACAAAAGTTTAATATCTTTGTTTGTAGGAGGAGCATTGCTACAAGGCCAAAGCACAAAGTCAAAATTCATGGTACCTTGATAGTGGATGCTCGAGGCATATGACCGGAGACAAGAGTAGATTCATGGACTTAAAGCCAAAAAGTGGAGGAGTAGTGACATTTGGTGACAACTCCAAAGGCCACATTAAAGGTATTGACTCCATAGGTAATCACTCTACCATTCTTATTGAAAATGTCTTGTATGTCGATGATCTTAAACATAATTTGTTGAGCATAAGCCAATTATGTGATAAAAGGGTTTAATGTCTTATTTGATAAAAATGGGTGCAAAATTGTTGACATTAAATCAAATAATATTATGCTCATAGGTCATCGCATAGGTAATATTTACATGGTGCACTTAGATGACATACATACATCACATGCATGTTTAGTAGCTCAAAATGAAAATGATGCTTGGCTATGGCATAGGAAACTAGGACATGCTAACATTAGTGTTTTAGAAAAATTAGTTTCCCTAGATCTAGTTAGAGGTTTACCCAAAATTAAGTTCTTAAATGATAAAATTTGTGATGCATGCTCTAAGGGTAAACAACATAAGTCATCCTTTAAATCCATTAATGATGTTTCTACAAGTATGTGTTTACAACTTATTCATATGGATTTATTTGGGTCTATTAGGACTATGAGCTTAGGTGGTAAATCTTATGTTTTTGTACTTGTTGATGATTTTTCTAGATTTACTTGGGTTCTATTTTTAAGTACTAAATATGAGGCTTTAGAAAAATTCATCACATTTTCAAAATTAACCCAAAATGATCTTGAACTTAAAATTTCTCATATTAGAAGTGATCATGGAACCAAATTTCAAAATCTAGGGTTTGAAGAGTTTTTAAATGAAAATGGTATTAGCCACAATTTTTCGGCTCCTCGAACTCCTCAACAAAATGGGGTAGTTGAGAGGAAAAATAGAACTTTACAAGAAATGGCTAGAACCATGCTTTGTGAAAATAATTTACCTAAATATTTTTGGGCGGAAGCCACAAACACCGCTGCTACATTGTAAACCGAGTAATGATTAGGCCTGCTTTAAAGAAAACACCATATAAGATTTTAAAATCTAAAAAGCCTAACAGCTATTTTCATCCATTTGGTTGCAAGTGTTTTGTTTTAAATAATAGAAAAAACAACTTAGGTAAATTTGATGCAAAAAGTGATGAAGCTATTTTCATAGGATATTCCTTAACCTCTAAAGCCTGTCGTGTATTTAACAAGAGAACTTTAGTAGTAGAAGAATCTATACATTTTGTATTCGATGATAACCTCCTTCCAAGGAAGGATTCTTGTGATGATGATGATGTAGGAATCATTAATGCCTTTGATGGAGGACAAACTTCAAAGGAGGATGAGATTCCAACAAAAGAAGAGGATACACAAGATCCACCTCTTGAAGCCTTGAAGGACTTGACTCTTGAGGAAAAGGAAGTGAGCTACCCAAGGGAGTTCAACTATGTCAAAGGTGGTGAAATCTTGGGTGATCCATCCAAGGGGGTAACCACTAGATCTTCTCTTAAACTTATAAACCATGTTGCATTTATCTCATGCATAGAGCCTAAGAATGTAAAAGAAACATTAAAAGATGATTTTTGGATTATGGCTATGCAAGAAGAGTTAAATCAATTTGAGAAAAGTAATGTTTGGACATTAGTTGATAGGCCTAGTAATCAATCTACTATAGGAACTAAATGGGTCTTTAGGAACAAACTAGATGATAGTGATAACATTGTGAGAAATAAAGCTAGACTAGTAGCACACTGTTACACTCAAGAAGAGAGAATAGATTTTGATGAAACCTATGCACCCGTAGCTAGAATGAAGACCATTAGGATGTTGCTTGTATATGCATGTTATCATGATTTCAAGCTTTTTTAAATGGATGTTAAAAGCAAATTTTTAAATGGTTTTATAAATGAGGAAGTGTGTGGAACAACCACCGGGTTTTGAAGACTCAAAATTTCCAAATCATGTTTTCAAACTTACTAAAGCTCTTTATGGTTTAAAACAAGCTCCTATAGCTTGGTATGAAAGATTTTCAAACTTTTTAATTGAAAAAGGTTTTGAAAAAGGTAAGGTGGACACTACACTTTTCATAAAAATGTATAAAAATGACATCTTAGTAGTACAAATTTATGTTGATGATATTATTTTTGGATCTACTAGTGAATGTCATTGCAAATAGTTTGCTAAGTTAATGCAAGGTGAATTCGAGATGAGCATGATGGGGGAGCTCTCATTCTTTTTGGGACTCCAAATCAAACAAATGAAGGATGACACCTTCATCAATCAAGCAAAGTACATCAAGGATATGCTCAAGAAGTTTGGCTTGGAGAATGCAAAGCCTCAAGCCACACCTATGAGCTCATCTACTATAACACCCAGGTTTAGGGGTCGGGTGAAAATAATATTTTGAGTCTCGGTTTTGTAATTAAAATAATAATATATATTATTTGGACCTTGTGATTTCAAAACGAACCTTTTTGTGTTGGACTAAATTGAATTGTTTTACATCTTCCATGGAATTTGTGAATAGTGAGATTTTCCATCTCATTAATGGCAAATCCGTAAATAGTTGGACTTCATTTTAAAACCCCTATTAATCAAAAGAGAGCCTTGTCTTCTTCCTTCTCCCATTTCTCATTTGAACGACATTGAAGAGCCCCCCTCTAAATCACTATTCCATCTCCTATCTTCTTCAATTTGGGTCGGTTTTGAAAGGTAATCACATTCACATCTTGATCTCATCTTTCTCTCTTTAAAAGTACCATTAGATTTCATTTTCACCCATGTTTTAGGAATTTGGTTTTTCATGGAAAAATGTCAAAGGTTGTGACTTTATGAGTTTTTATCAAAGCTATTGATTTAATAATGTTAGATATGTTGTTTATGAACCTTGAAGTCCAACATATATGAATTTCAAAGTGTTTTAACATGATTTTCGTATTTGGGTTTTCATAGGGTTTTTGAAGGGTTTTGGAATGGGTTTTGGGTGTGTTTAATGTTGGAAATGGAAGGCCTTTGGTTGTATGTTGGTTGAGGAATATTTTGGAAGCATTTGAGTGTGTTAAATGTGTTGAAATCATAAGTTTTGGATTGGGTTTAAGGGCTGCCCGAGTTTGATGATTTTGGGGTTGTTCATAGCTTGAAAATCATGCGTTTGATGCTTGATTAGTGTTCCGAGTTTGCTACATTGTTGTGTGGACTGATTTGAGATTATTTTGATTGTGTTGGGATGGTTAGAAGCAAGGATTTGTGTTGGTGAAGCATCAGGAGTGAATCCGGAAGCTTGAAGGTCTTGGTTGCTTGGTTATTGAGCTTGGAAGTGAAGGTGAGTGGTTAAATGTTTTAAAATGGTTTTGAGTATTTAGTTCAAGCATGTGGACTAGGTTGAGCTTGGTAGACCCACATAGAGTTGGGATTAGAGTGGTAGCCTAATCCCAAGCTTTAGTTAGAGACATTGGTTGAACTCTAATTGTGTTTATGCCTCATGTTAATTGTGATATTGTTGGCTATGTATATGTGTTATACATGTATGTTGAGGCATGGTTGTGATGCATTGTTATATGCATGTGGATTGTGCATGATGTTAATCATGGTGAGTACGTGCTAAGCACGGAAGTTGATATGAAATGATATTTGTGGATTGAGTTAAATGTTGGCACTAGTATGCTTGGGTACAAATGATCGATCATTAGGATGTTTAGTGTGCACATGTGAGTCAAATGCGCGCGTGGTCTTGATGATGGTAGTCATCAAGATGGAGTACGGGTTCGCCCGGAAAACTTTCTTATATATATTAGTCGATGATGAGTGTAATCCCATTGACGGGGCGTGAGGATGAGTGGAATCCCCTCCGCGTGAACGGTGATGAGTGTAATCCCACCGTAAGGTAATGGTTGTGTTGGATGTGAGTTCCAACGTGTTTATCCGCGTATTCGAGTCATAGCTAGGTGCTAATATGATATGAAATATGATTCCTATAGGGATTATTATATGTGTTTACATATGATGTGGATTTGACCTTGTTGAGCATGGCATTATATTGGATATTTGTTCATGCATCATGTGTAATTTGGCTCTTATGGATCGAAGGTAAGAACATGCATTTACCTTGGTTGTGCTCGTGCTTGGACCCTGCATTGTCGAGGTTTGTTTTTAATGAGCTTACCCTCACTAAGCTTTATGCTTACGCTCTCTTTTGTTCGACAATGCAGATCCGTAGCTCATGGGTTTGCTAGTGCAAGAGGGGCCTCCAAGTGTGTTAGTTGGGCTTTTGAATCTTTCAAGTATGGATTTTATATTATATGATGTAATGGTCAAGCAATGGGACATGTATATGTTGTTTGAGCCTTTGAAGTATGTTGGTATTGGTTGTTTAGGAGCATGTTAGACTCCTTTAAATGCCATGTTGTTGGTTGGCTTTTGGTTGCCTTGAATGCTTATAAACTACGTTTGAATTGCCCACCTTAATGCTTAAGTGTATGTCTTGTGATGTATGATCTTTTGAATGGATGCCCTATCTTATATCCTTATGTATCTTGAGTATGTTTGCAATAGGGTGCATGCCTCTAGAATATGTTTGTAGGTCGTGTATGCTTCTTGGGGTCGTTACGGACGTTTGGGATCATTTGGAGGTGTTTAAAACTGATTTTGGGAATTCGCAGGCAGCAGGTGTTTCGAAACGGGTTTCCCAGTTTTGAAATGGGTGTGTTCCAAGGACCCCGTATCAGAACTCGTTTCGGTACGGTTTGGCTACTGTGAGCCCTTGTTTCGAAACAAGTTTTGAAACACTTTGGCTACTGGAATTGCCTGTTCCAAAACGGGTATCGGAACGCCTAGGCAAAATGGGACCCTGTTTCGAAACGGGGTGGATGCGTTTCAGTACGGGTGTCTGGCATTTAAAACTGGAGCCCGTGTTTCGAAACGGGCATTGACTGTTTCGCAACACCGATCTGTAAATGGGCTTTTTGACATCTCCAAAGGGTTTCAAGGGTTGGGTTTAGGCCCTGTTTGCTGTTAGGCTTCTCATAAGCCTTGTTTCCGCTGTCGTTTTACGCTTAGGTTTAATTAACGCATCTAGATAAGATAATAAATGAAAATTTTTTCCTTGGGTCGGTAACCGAAGTGGAGCCTTAACGGGTTTCACCTCGGTTATCCCCGTGTAGCCCACTCGGATCGGTCAAGAGTCCGGACCGGGACGAGGGGGTTACATAACAAAGCTTGACAAAGATGAAAGAGGTAAGTGTGTTGACTCTAAGCTTTACCGTTCTATGATTGGATCATTGCTTTACCTTACCGCAATTAGACCGGATATCTTGTTTAGTGTTTGCTTGTGTGCTAGGTTTCAAGCTAGTCCTAGAGAGTCTCACCTTATAGCCGTTAAGAGAATCTTTAGGTACCTTAGAGATACCCCTTGTTTAGGTCTTTGGTACCCTAGAGGCTCAACCTTCAACCTTCATGCTTATTCGGATGCGGATTATGGGGGTGTAAAATCGATAGGAAAAGTACTTCGGGAACTTGTCAATTCTTAGGTAGTATGCTCATATCTTGGTTCTCTAAGAAACAAAATAGTGTAGCTCTTTCTACCACCAAAGCCGAGTATATATCCTTAGGGAGTTGTTGTGCTCAAGTCCTTTGGATGAAGCAAAAACTCTTAGATTATGATATTAAAGTTGAAACCATACCCCTTAAGTGTGATAACACTAGTGCCATATGTTTGACAAAAAATCTCATCCAACACTCTAGAACCAAACATATAGAAATAAGGCATCATTTCATTAGAGATCATGTCCTTAAGGAAGATATTGTTATAGAGTATGTTGACACCTTAAACCAACTAGCTAGGGGAGTATGTTTTTGTTTATACATCTCTTTTCTGCTCATTCATGTCATTCATGCAAATTAGGACTTCAAAAAATCCATTTTTCTACAATTTTAGAGCCTCATCTGCACTTCTAGACCCAGGTGTATCGAAACGGGTCCAACTATTTCAATACGTGTGCCTTAAAAATTCATCTGAGAGAAGGGTGTTTCGAAACGCCTTCAAAGGGTTTCGAAACGTTTTTGCTACTGCCGGGGTGTATCGAAACGTGTTTCGATACGAGTCAACATGGGATTCGATACGGTCAAAGTCGTATCGGAACGGTCAGCTGGACTTGAAACGTCAGTCAACGTTCGATGCCCGCGTTTTGGAACGGTCAAAACATGTTCCGAAACGGGTTTGCGGACAGCTTTAAAGAGGCCTTTTAATGTTAAAGTTTCACTTTAATTAAAAATCCTTCAAAACCTTAAAAACCCTATATCGATTTTTCCTATAAAAACCCTCTAAACCTCATTGTTTTTCACCAAATCTTGAGGGCTTTTACACTCAAACACAAGTCTAAGCAAGCATCAACAATTTTGTGCAAGTTTTTCCATCTATTCATCCAAAATCCCAATCTAAGGTATATTTTCATCTTTTTCTTTTTCCTTAAATTTGTATTCGAATCCTAGGTTAGAAAATTTTAATTTTGTATAGATTATTTATTTTGCTACTTGGGTTTTTCAAATCTTGTGAAAATTTTTCAAAATCTTAAATTTTTTATTCTAATATATTATTTTTCATTCGTATTTTTTACTGTTTTTTTTAAATTGTTTTCTCTTAAAAAAATTTATATGTTCTTAAAATTTGTTTTAAACCTAAGTGAGATTTACCATTGGATTGAATTAAGGACTTTCATGCATACACTTCAATTTTTTTTTGAAATTGCTTGCTTTACGTTTTTAGGATTTTTCAATAGAGAACGTTAACAAGAAGCGTAAGACGGGTCAAGCAAGTGATTTCGGTATCCGTCCTAATCTCACTCAACTGTTTCTCAAAAGTCTTCAGACTACAGAGATGAGGGACCGTTTTTCTTATGTCAAAGAGCTTGCCGTTCGTCATGAGCGTGTTGTTGACATCTCGTTTCTTGATTCCGAGCGCTTCTGCTTCCGTTATCTTGAGCGTTTACAAGAATGGAGCTTCATGCCTTTCTTGAGTATCCCGGATATTTGCTACAAGCATATGGTTCTCATCTTCTACTCAACTGCCCAACTTATTAATAAAGAAGATCACTCCGAAGTTGTTGGCATTGAGTCATTTATCTTGGGTAAGAAGATCGTCATCGAAATCCCCTATCTAGAGACTACTCTTGGCCTTAAGAACGTAGGCATCGAGGATGAAACTTGTTTTGGTGCTCAAACTGGTTTCGTGCTTTCCTTAGATGCTCATGATAGGTTCCTCCACTTGATAGTTTCTTGGTTTATTCGTCCCTCCGAAGGTAAATTCTCTCACATTAGACAAGTTGATTATTTTTGGTTAGAATGCTTTCGTCGAGGTGAACAACCAAACCTTGTAAGCAAAAACTTGGTGAATCTTCTCTCTGCAAGTCCGGATTTCATTACACCCTTGGTCGTTGGGAACGAGTTGATAGGGATGCACCTCCACCTCAAGTTGAACCTCAACCATAAGCTCTGGGTCCTAACAATGAAGCTCTTATGGCTTTTCTCACCGAGCGGTTCAACACAATGGAGGCGGGTCTTGGTACTATAAATACTCTCTTGCAATCCGTGGAGAATCGACTCACCTCCCTTGAGAATCAACATCAATCTATGGACATGTCATTCTCTACCTTATATGGTCAATGGATGGCTTTTCGTCGCTCTCAAGCTAGGGACGATGATGATTCCTTGGATGGTGATGGTGACGACGACGAGGCTTAGGATTTTCATGTCATCTCATATTAGCTTATCATATTAGGACTAAGTTTGCATCTTTATTTCCTTTATGTTTTATGAACCTATGCTTTGATTACTTTGTTTCTGATTAAGCTTTGAACTTTATTGTTTAAGTTTTATGTTTTGGATATTTGAATCTATATTATGTTGCTTATTGCTTATTGCTTTTAACCTTATTTCTTCTCTTTGAGCCTTGTTTATTATTTTTGATCTAACAAAAATAGGGAGAAGTAATCTAAGAGCCAAAATTCGTTTTAAGTGTTTTTGAGTTTTAAAACTTGGATTTAAATCTTTTTAAAACTTTAAAACCCATCTTAAATTGAGGGGGAGTTAGAATGTATTCAAGATTTTCAAAACTCTTAAAAATTCTAACTTTGGTTTTGTTATATCAAAAAGGGGGAGATTGTGAAACCGATAAATTGATTTTGATATAACTAAAGAGTTTAAGGACTAAATTGAAAATGAGAAGACAAATTTTTAAGTCCTCAAACCTCTCTATATGTTTAAAGGAAAATGGTCAAGTTAAAAACTCAATTTGTCAAAACTTTTCTAAGTGTTCTTGAAGCCAAAACAGTGATTTTTGAGTCACCGTTTCGGAACGACCTTAGGCGTTCCAGAACACTTTTGAAACTGTGAACCTGTGTTTCGGAACGTGTATCGAAACGGTTTTAAAACTGTGAACCTTTGTTTCGAAACGGGTTTCGAAACGGCTTAAGAACATCGAGACGGTTTGACACGTTTCGATACTACCGTATCGAAACGACCTCAAACGTTTCGAAACGACTTTCAAAATGTTTTTAAAAAATATGACCGTTGAAGTTTTTAACCATTCTTATACTGATCGTTAAGGCGTATCGAAACACCTTCAGTCCGTTTCGATACGAGCTTTGACAGTGGTTAAATGTTTCGAAACGTGTTTCGAAACGGCTCTTAGCATATCGAAATAATCGTAACCGTTTTGGTACAGGCTCTTTCTTTTTTGGTCTGTTTCGAAACAAGATCGGGCGTTTCGAAACGGGTGGTTGCAGACTGCATTTATGGAGAGAAGATAACATACCCAACGGCTCTATTGATGAATGCAACAACCACAACGGCTAGAATTCAATGAGAAGGTATAAAAGGGACTTCTAAAAGCTTCAGCAACAACTATTGATCTTAAAGCAAACATCCAAACATCAAATTCAAGCAATTGAGCCTAAATCCCATTATTTCTTGTAAACCCCAATTGTGAAATTGTATTTTCCATTCTTATCCTTTCAAATTGCATTGAGTGCTTGTAATTGGGCTACTTTGTTTATTGAGAGATACTTGTTTTAGCCAACAACTTCTTTGTCCCAAAATTTGACCGACATTGTAATGGTTGCCTCCTTAGCCTAGAAAAGTGTAACGCCCCAATTTTGGGCTTAGAAGTTTAGGGTCTGAACCGAACCGGTCTGATTTTCGGTTCGAATATAAAAGGAGGTTTTAGGGAAAGTCTAGTTTGGGATGCTTTAAAAATATGAAAAAATATCTAAAAATCCTCTTTTAATATATATAAGAGAGTGGTGAAATCAATTTTACAAAATAAGGTTTGGAAATATTACATTTCGGTGTAGTGACTAAAATGCGATTTTGAAAAGTTTAGTGGTGACTGTTTTGTAAGGATTGAAACTTTGAATCTTTAAGGAGCTAATTTACCCAAAAATGATTTCTCCAGATTTTTTCCTTAATTTGGGTGAATTAATTAATGTTTTAATTAATTAAATGAAAAGGGAAACTACTTTTTGGAATTTTATAACTACCTTTTCCTAAATTTTTCTCATTCCTTTTTCTCTCAAAATTCCATCATCCAAACACTATTTCTCCAGCAACTTTTGCATTGATCTTCACTTCAATTGATGAGATTTCTATCATCAATTAATTCCTAAACAATCTTGCATCAAATCCTTTTGATTTCCTCATTCAATTTTCAAGGAGATTGGCTCAAATCAAGGAGAAATCACCATTTAGAGGTAAGATTGTTCTTCTCCTCTAAATACTCAGTTCTTTACTGAAATTCCCAAGTTGTCAATCCTTAATTTAAGTTTTATAAATGGTTTTAATGTTAGAAACTTGATTTTGGTTTAAAACACAAGATTTGGAAGAAATCTTGAAGAATTTCATTGTGATTGCTTGGGCTCTATTTTGAGATGATTCTTAAATGTATTTTGGATGTCTAATGATGTGGAAATGATGTTTTATCAATGCAATCCCGAATAGGTTGAATTTCCTAAGTTTTTGCTTATGAAAATGGTGGTTTTTAGGTGTTTTTGGTGTTCTGTTATAGCTGGAGGTATAAGGACGAGTTAAGGTGTATTTTGGATGTTGATTGATGTTTAGAAATGGTTAGAAGCGATGGATCTTGGCTAGATTAAGTTGTAAAAGAGTTTGGAGGTGTTTTCGGTTGTGTTTGGTAGCCGAAATGTTGGTTTTGGGTAGATCAGCGAGTTTAGGTGTGTTGGATGAAGATTTCAATGCATGATGATGCATTAATCCTCTGCTTTGATGTGTTTAAAACAGGGGAAGCATCTTCGGACACTATTGGAGTTGATCCGGAGGCTTGATTGGCGTTTCGGCAAGCGTGCGAAACGTAATCGGTGAGTGGAGTTGGGTTTTCAACTTTGAAACGATTATTTGGAGGTTTTGGGAGCTTAGTTTAAGTCTAAATAACTTAGCTAAGCTCAAGAGTAAGTTTTCGGAAAAACTCCCTCGGATGTGCTATGAAGTAGCTTGATGCATTGGTTATAAATTGCACGTTTAAATTCTGTTTTGAAAGCATGTTTTAGCATGGTTAATGCTGGTTTTGAAAGCCATGTGTTGAAGGATGCTCAAGGTAAGAGATCCTTGTTTTGGCATGTTGTTAAATTGGTAATGATGCATGGTGATGCATGGTGTTTAATGGCTTTGTTTAATGCTTTAAAACAGTGAATTGACGATGGTATTTGATGTATATTGGCAAGTGATGAATTGGTTTTAAAGTACTTGAATCGGATATAGTTAGCCGGCTATAGGATTGGGTGCACCGTGAATAAAGTCACCTTGGATGTTGAGGGGTTGTGATTGTATCGTAAACTCCATCCAAGTACCCTAACGAGTGAGGTAAGATCACAACGGTGGTTAAAAGTCAGTGTGTGGATCTTGTGTTATGTGTCCCTTGCACTCGTTAGTGGAATTATACAACTACCGATGAGTGATGTGGAGGGGTTATGATTGTACCTTTAAACTCCATCACGGGTGTTGAGGGGTTGTGATTGTACCGATAAACTCCACCTTATGTTGTTCGGTAGTGTGTATGAAGCGTATGAGACAACGCTTGTAATCCGCGTATCTGATTGTGTTTTGTGTTGTAAATGGTTATGAATTATCACTTGAAAGCCAATATGATGAGTTGTATGTAATGAAGCATGAGATGCTTCTAAAGTATGCAAGGTTGTATGAAAAGAGATGAGCTTGTGTTTAAAAGCTTTGTTGAAAGTGTTTTCTAAAATGCATTATTGTGTTGTTTTCTTTAGAGCATGCCTCACTAAGAAATTGTGCTTACGCTCTCTCTCTTGTACCAATAATGCAGATAATTGAAGTGTTAAGGGCAACAAGGAGGCTAGAGTGTCCAAGGGAAACCAAGCTCATGTATAGTGATGTTTTCATACACTATTAGTTTTGATAATTTGGCAATGGGAACCTAAGGTTGTGTTTTGGGAGATGTGTTAAACTCCCTAGGTTGTGGCATGTTGTTTTTGATGGTTTGATTTTGTAAGTGGCCTTTTAATGCTTGTTTTGGAGATTGGTTGATTACTTGGTTTTGGATATTATGAAGCATGCCTATAGATATGTGAAATTCCATGTTTGATGCTATGAATGTGTTTGAGAGGTACAATCATGCTCTTTATATGTATGATGACATGTTGGCATGATCGGGAAGTCATTAGGTTGTGTTTGAGTGGATTTATGTATGAAAAACCAGCAAAATCTGTAGCTTCTAGGCAACCCGTATCGGAACAGGCACTGGCGTTTCGAAACGGGGGCCTGTAATGGCCTTCGTGTTTCTAAACGACTGGAGGCTGTTCCGAAACGATTTGGCTACTGGAAGGCCCTGTTTCGGAACCAATCTCGGAACGAACCCGCGTTTCGGAACGGTCAATGCCATTTCAAAACAGGTGACCGTTGGGCACTGATTTGGATGGTGTTGAAGTTTGCAAGCTTTACGTTTTAGTCCTGAAAGTTGAAATTGCAATTGTATGAGTTCGAGGTGTCCAAATAAGGTGAAATTTGACAGGGAAGCATGTAATAAGACTAATTTCATATTGGTAACTTTAAAATCAGTTATGACCTTCTAATTTACAGAATTTATGTTTTGGTCCCTAATATTTGTATATTGTGTAATCGAGTCCCTCTCTGAAATCCGATCGTCGTGCTTTACTCACATATGTTTCAAGAGTGCTTATTTAGGGTTAACGTGCATCTAGACAAGATTAAAAAGAAAAAAAGGGTCGTTAATCAAGGTTGACTTTCGAGTTGACTTTGGTTTCCCCGTGTAATCTTCGTAGTTCGGGTCAACCGTCTAGGCCGGGCTAAGAGGGTTACAAAAGGGGAAGAGCAATTAGTGGAATTGTTGAAAATCCTTAGTGAAGCTAAGATAGTGGATGTAGAGTTCGATTGGAACTTGAACCACTCTAAATTTCCTTGTCTATCTTTTTTATTTGTCAATTTCACTACTAAAAAGTCTAAAAATCCAATTCACCCACCTCTTGGTTTATATCGATCATTCGATCCACTCAACAATATGGTCCCTGGATTCTTGCTCAATCCCACACAACAAGCAATGTTTTTCCACAGTCAATCTCATTCACTACAGCTGATCATGGGTAGGCAACCTATTCAGGATTGCCATCCAAACATTTAGAGCACGTTTGTGTATGTGCAATCCAAACCATACTAGTTTGTGCCACGAGACTTTTGGATTCTCTCCACGTATGCCATCCCAAACCAAGGCCATGTCAACATGTCTAGTAGAGAGTAAACCAAGCACCTCAACCCTCAGCTTTATCATTTTCGTGATGCTCCAGCTAAACCAAGCCTTGATATCCACTGTCTAGTAGGTCTTGTCTTTAAAAATGTATGCTCGAACCCAGGCCACCCATAGAGAGCCCTCCATAGATATTAAGTTTTTACTAAGCATGACAATGCATGCTTTATTCCATATTCTTAAGTTCTTTACCCCTAAACCACCTTCATTTCTAAGTCGACAAATAGCTAGCCAACCCACACGGGCACCCTTTGCCGGTTCATTTTTTCTCCTCCAAAAAAATTTCATACATAATTGATCAATCTTTTGAATTACACCCATAGGAAGAATGACTTGCCTACACCAATAGTTGGTAATACCAAATAAAACTGTATTTATTAGTTGCAGTCTCCCAGCATAACTGAGATGCCTATGGCCCTAGTGCTCCAGTTGGAGCTTAACTTTCGTAATCAAGGCCTCACAGTCTCTAGTAGTTAGCTTTCTAGTAACAAGGGGTATCCCTAAATATCTCACATGCAATTTCCCAATTGCAAATCCAGTGACCAAACTCTAAGATAGTTGTTGCTCATGAGAGACACAAAAAATGTACATTTCTTATTTTGTAGCATTCAAATTCAAGCTAGAAATGTCATAAAACACCTCAAGGACACTTTGAATTCTTAATAGAGAGTTCAAGTTTCCATTGCAGAATATTAACAAATCATCAGCAAAAATTCAGGTGGGTAACATTCACTCTCTTACATTTAAGATGAAATTGAAAAATTCCATCAACAGCTGAAATATTAAGAAGGTGAGAAAGCACATTCATAGCCAATGCAAACAGATAGGAGGAGAGGGGATCCCCTTGTCTGGGCCCTTTCCTCCCCTTGAAAAATCCTACAAGGCTTTCATTCAAAGACACAGAAAAACGATGCCAGTAACACAAGCTGCAATCCAGTTTCTAAATTTAACAGGCAAGCCAATAGCTTCAAAAAGACAGACCAAAAAATTCTAGTTCAATGAATCAAAGGCCTTATGTAAGTCAATTTTTAGAGCACACCTAAGGAAAATATTATTTCTTCCATAGCTTTTAACTAATTCTTGTGCTAAAAGGGTGTTATCAACAATGCTTCTCCCTTTTATAAAAGTAGATTGGTTTGGTAAAACAAGAGAAGACATCAGACTAGTCAACCTTTCAACTAATATCTTGGCGATAGATTTGTACACCACAGAGCAACAAGTAATAGGTCTGAATTCCTTAAGTTGACATGCATTGGGTACTTTGGGAACTAAGGTGATGGCAGTGGCATTAAAAGCAGAAAGTAGCGTAGAGGTTTCAAAAAAAAACTTGATAGCCAAGGTAAAATTTGCACCCACTATGTCCCATGTTTTCTTGAAGAATCATGAGGTGTATCATCAGGTCCAGGAGCTTTATCCTTACTTTGACAAAAATGACAGCTTTAATTTCTTCTGCAGTAACCTCCTTGTCCAATGCATTCTTGGCTTCATCAGAAAGAACAGAGTTGAGTAAATTCCCCAGTTGCTCTACACTGCATCCCTTCACTCTCTCATTAACAGAGCCTATTTGTCCAGTGAAGAACTGGATGAATTCTTCAGCAATACCATCAAAAGAAGTTACTATATTTTCCATACTATCAACTAAAGAAGAAATGATGTTCTTCTTTCTCTTCATAGCAACAATGGCATGAAAAAACTTGGTTTCTTAGTCTCTTTGTTGCAGCCAATCCACTTTGGCTTTTTGTTAGAAAAATTGGGTCTCAGCTTTTTTCATATCCAAAAGTTCAAGTTGCAATTGCTTTTCCTTCTCAATTCCAGTACTTGTACATGCCCTTGACAGATTTAGAAGCTGATGGTCTTCCAACTCTCTTCTCTTCAAGTCAACCCTCTGAGAAATATTGGCATAATGATCAGTATTAAGAGCCTTCAATTTAACTTTGAGATGCTTGAGCTTGAAGAAGAGTATCTGAAGTGGATTTCCTTCTGCAGTCTCATTCCATGAATCAGAAACAGCCTTCCTAAAAGCAGGGTGAAGTGTCCAGAAGTTGAAGAACTTAAATGGCTTAGGTTTGTGCACAATGACCTCCACTTGAAACTTCACAATGCCAAAGATATGATCAGACACACCAGGAGCAAAAAATTCCACAAGAGAATAAAAAAATCAATAAACCAAGACCCATTTACAAGTACTCGATCTAATTTCCTAGAAAGAAAAGTCTCACCTTACTTATTAGACAAGGTGAAGATGGGTCCCAAATAAAGGTGGTTACAAAGACCAGTGTCACTAAGGCAATGTTGAAAAACCTCCATGCCTGATGTAGTATGAGCTCCCAAAACATAATCAGAACTTTCATAGGGGTCAAATATAATGTTAAAGTCTCCTCCCACGATCTAGGGAAGAGAGCCAACTAAACCTTCAACATGTCTGAGTTGTTGCCATAGCTCCCCTCTCAGCACACTGTCATTGCTCCCATAAACTACAGAAATCATAGCAGACTTGCCATTTATCCTTCCTTTAATAGTAACAACTTGGGAAGAAGAATACATAAGAGAGAAGTTCAGATCTTTTTTTACAAAGGATCCAATTTTCCCCCAACTCAATAGAATCATAATTGGTGAAGCAGCTTCATTCATTAGATAGGGAACTAAAGATTCCATCAAAATTGTGCTCTCGAATTCTAGTCCCAGTTAAGCATGAAATCTTAATCTGCAAGCGTTCCATTCTTGCAAAAACCTTCTTTTGCTTGCTAGGGTTGTTAAACTCTCTGACATTCCAGAATGTAATATTCATTGAGATAAAAAAAATGTCCTTTAAAACCATAGCCTCTAGCACCTTAGCTTTCATCTTTTCTGCTTTTTTTAATTTTCATTTCCTGCAGTAAAGTAGCAACACCCAAGGAAGCTACCCTTGGTTTTCTCACCTCATCTAAATTATCAGTAGCAACTCCCTGAATGACTTCAAATTTGTTCTGGGAAGAGATAGAACCACGACCTCTACTTTTCCCTTGTCCCTTTTGACCTCAGGACTTTTAAGGAGGAGAATTCTTCCTCAATGACCAGGTTCTCAACAGGAGAAGGGCTATCAGTTTGTAAATTTTGCCAAGAAACATCCACACTCTCTCTAACCCCACCTTCACTGATTATTGGTTCAACAGTAGGGTGAAGCTTGGATTCAGAAGTGCCTAATTCATCATTACTACAAGCTCGAGCCACATGTTTTACAGCCACATGTTCTGCAATAGCCTCAGCTATACTCTTTGGCCTCCATTCAACATTGGAAGTTGAAGGTTTTTTTCCCCAGATGCACTTCAGGATATTGCTTATCAGAATGCCTAAATACCTTACAAGCTGAACAACTTACAGGCATCCATGGCAACTTCACTTTCACTATTACAATAGAATTATCCTTCATTTTTACAGGAATAACACGAGGCAACCTAGTACCAGAGCGACTTCAACACAGACCTTTGCAAACTCAAGACGTTCACGCGAAGCAGTAATTAAATTCATGTATAAAGGTATACCCAAGCCACTAGCAATATAGTTTAACCCCAATCTAGAGTATAGCTCAAGAAGAACAATGTGCAGTTGAACCCAAATAGGCATATGAGATAAATCAAAATCTAACCTCAGCAAATTAGGCTCTTATTTGTGAAGAATCAAGGGTTTATGTTGAATGTGTCATGGCCCATTTTTCAAAACCCAATCTCTAACAGTGGCATTAGCAGAGGAGAACATATAAAGGTTATTGCCGGTAAAGGTCACTCTGGTTAGGGCTTCTTTTGCCCAAAGAGATGTCACAATCTTCTTTAACGCAAGAAAAATTATTATATGACGTCACTATTATATATTAGATTAGATAGTGATGGAGACCCAATTGCAATTTTGTTTTTTTATTAGGGGACATTTGCTTATTTTTAAAGCCTTCCATTATTTCTTCGTTTTTGTTTAATTCTTAAAAAATGAAACTATTTTTATTGATTCATTATTAAGATTATTATACAGATAGATTCTTTTTTGTATTATTTAATTGAATTCAATAAACGATAATCACAAAATTTAAAAAATAAAGATTAAGAACTTGATAACTCGTTAAAAAATTAAATGAATTAAAAGTTAATATTTCTAGAGATTTATTTTTCAAAACACTTTTTTAAAAGACAACGGAGTGTTAACTTAAATTTACAACTTATTTTTTAAAAGTTATTTTAAATTTATCAAACAACACGTAAGAAAATAATTTTAGTACGAGTTTGCTTTTGAAGTTAGATTAGAATTTTAACTGATCATGTTTTTTGAGGTTAGGTTAAGATTTCAACTGATCCCCGTGATAATGCTGGATTCTAGATTTTAATGATAAGATGGTTCAAACCTTAATAATTTTAAATAAAAATATATATATTTAGAAAATTATAATTACACTCATAATTAATATATCTCAAATAACTATAACTAAATTCAAATAAATATAAGAAAAATAATTGAATAGAAAACTGAAATATATCTTAACTTAAATAAAAATATATTTAAAAAGACACACATATATATAATGTGACTTGAACTCAAAACTCATATACAATAATTATAGAGAAGAAGACTTGAATCTAGGTACTTAAAGATCCGCCACCTCAATCTTACCAACACATTAAAATAAGGACGGAGTCAAAATTTGAAATTGGGGAACAAACTATAAATATTTGAAATTGGAGGGACAATTTTATAAATAAACTAATTTTTAAAAAATTTAAATAGAAAGACAAAGGTGAAAAACAAATTTCTTCAGGGGTGGGGGGCGATTGCCCTCCCGAAGCCTTAATGGCTCCGTCCCTGCAGTCAAAGTTTTGTTCTCATATTATTTTTTCTTTAAAGGGTGTAAACGAACTTTTTATATTCGTTTAATAAACGAACGAACACGAACAGAGATGTGTTTGGTTCGTTTATGTTCACAAATGAGCTCATTTATGAGCTCGTATATTTGGTTTTGCTTTTCCTTTTATTTTTTATATTTTAAATTTAGAGAAGGTAAAGACTAATTTAAACACATCGTAAACTTTAGAGTTCAATATATGAAGCCTAAGAAGCTTAATGACTAGTTAGACGTCCTTTGCCATTGTTGTTGCAAACCAACATTGGGAGACAAACGTTCATTGACCAAATTAGCTGAATTTTTTAATTGTCATTAAACGCTCGTTTAAACATTTAAAATAATAAACAAATAAATGTTGGAAACTAAATTAATAATCGATTGACGTAAAAATAAAGGACAAACCAATGTTGGAGACTCTGACAATAAAAAAAAAAACGGGGCCTAAGTAGTGTTAGCTGTATAATTGCTTTGGTGCGAAGAAATTACGTGTTAAATAAAAAAAAAGCAGCCACCCCTTGTTATAGTCATTGGGCGGTGGTGTTGGCTAAGATAGCATGACCTGACATGACATGAACATCAACTTTCCTTTTCTCATAGTTCTATAAATCCATACCCCCAAAATTCCATCTTCTCATCCTCAAATGCTAACTCAAATTAAACAGCATATGGACTGAAAATGAACAAGTATTAAAGAGAAGGGGACCATCAAATAATAATGCACAATTTTCTTTTCTTTTTTTCATTTTTTAAAGCTAAGCTTAGAGAAAGCAGCCGGCAAATTACATGGCAAGGGTCTCTAGAATCTTTCATTGTTTCTTTTGACTTGGGTGATTGCGTGTTGGGGTCAAACTAGAAACTACCATATTTACTTGTAAATATGTAATGTATCTGGTCATTTGTTTGTGCAGTACGCCTTTGTTATAAGCATAAATAGGGTTGTAAATATGTAATGTATTCGACGAATTATTCGTAAATTGTTTGTATATTGTAAACAAAAATTCTACAAATAAGATTAAAATGTTGTAGAACTCATCAAATGGTTCTAGTAGAAAGGAGAATGTTGTTATCCTTAACTGATTTACGTTCAAAAAATTTGTCTGCATGGTGTGTTGTCAAAGGGCTAAGATTAACGAATATATACTATCTTCTAATCAAGCTAGACGGTTAAAAACAATTAAAATGTTGTAAAATTCAAAACTGAAAATTCGTTCAAATCTCCTGGATTTGTTTTTTCAACATTGGATTCCTTGAATTAAAGTCAAACCAGCAATTGGTGGGTGATGGGCGATGGACCCTCTCCAAACTCCATTTTGTGTGTCTTCAAAGTTCCAACCCAAACAACAACAACAACAAGGTGTGGCCCTGTTTACTGTCTCCACTTCTCATATATTATACTCCTTCAATAATTCAATTATTTCGATTTTGAATAACCACCCCTTACATTGAACAAATGAATTAAATATTAAGAATTGATTCAATTGATCGAATATTCATTAGTATTCTGATAAGTAACGGAAGTTGAGTATTAGTAATTTTCTTCAAGATTTTGCAATTTTAACTTGAGTGTTTGATAAGATATGGTAGGCATGAAGCAAAGTCATATGCCATCCCACCCACAATGTCCACTAAAGTTGAAGCAAACCCTAGAAGCTTAGCTAAAAAGGGTTTGACATAATGTCAAAAATGCCCTTAATGTTTGACTGAATAGTCATTTTAGCCCATATTATTTTGTGAAGTAATTTAACCCTCAACGTTTCATTTTGAGTCAAAAAGGCCCCTATGCGGATGAAAACTATTAGTCAAATGACGATAAATGGCTTGAAATGATGCGACAAACCTACATGGCAGTGCACACCGCGATAGCAATGTAATATAGACAAATATGTTGACTTTACAGAATGACACATGAGTCAAAAAATAATTTTAAAAAAATGTATAAAATATATATTTGTTTTCTTCTGACGTGTCATTCTGTCAAGTAATTTCAAGTTGTTTATCGTCAGTTGAATAACAGTTTTCATCCGCAGAAGGGCCATTGTGACCTAAAATAAAACGTTAAGGGTTAAATTGCTTAAAAAAAGAATAAGGACTAAAATAGCTATTTAATCAAACGTTATGGGACATTTTTTGGCATTATGCCAAAGGGTTTTTCACAAATTTGCTTTAGAAAGTGCTATACCATCCATTTATCAAGACAAAATGCCTCACTTTGGCCCCATATATACATTATTTTGTGCCACCAAATCTGATTTTCATACTTCAAATCACACTTGGATTCTCCTTCTACTCTTGTGTTATGGTCAATGTTTTCAATCCATATTTAACCACATTCAAAGTTGAGATTTATGTTTCAAAATGTGACCAATGACCAAAAACCCTAAACCAATAAATGAATTGAATCGAGTTCTATAATTAATATGAACCCAAACTGATGACTTCCAAAATCAAACAACAAAACTATCAACTACCTATTCCAAAATTCAAATCCTAGAAACCAAGTTTCAATAGATTTAAGGTATGGTTAGTAAAATAGAAAGAAAATCGAAATATGAAAATACGTCAAAATAGAAGTAAAAAAAGTCGAGATTGGAATATATTTTCTTTCTATTGGTGTGTTCTGTAGAGACACGACTTAGTTGGGTTTAAAATTTAAAGAAAGAAAACAATAAGTTTTTAAAAATTGTATAAATTTGAACACTTAACTTGCATCTATCTCAAATTCTCTCATGTTATTTTATTTTAAATGAACTTGTTTTTATGTATTAGAATAAGGAAATATTTCATGCACTAGCGATGAAAAATTTATTTTTCACAAGCGAGAACTTAGAGTTTTGAGTATAGGGGTTAGATTTTAAGTTTTAGGGTTTTTATGATTAGAAATGTTGATTTTGATTTTTTTTAATTAAACTAGGGAGGCTTGTTGAGAGAGAAAAAATTCACTGTCTGTATCAAATATTAACTCTAAGGGTAAAAAATCTTTCTTTCTTTCTTTTTTTTGCCAAAAATACTTAAAATTTAATTATCTTCATCTTTTGTCCTTTTTTTTCATATCACCAAACACACTCTCAATTTTTAATGCCCATAAAAGAAAAAGGAATATTGTGCAAAAAGAACCAACCATGTTTACTTAGAGTTGTGCTCTTTGTAATAAAGAAAAGAAAAAAGAGAAAGGACAAACATATTGAACAATAAGAGAAAACAAAAGGTGATATTTCTTTATCATGTATTGAAAACCCATTAGCCATAGTCAATAGAGAGTCATTGTGATGAAGAAATGGAGATTAAGAAAAAGAAATTCCATTTGAGCAAACTTCAACACGTAAAGGCATTTTTTTCTGTTGAAATAAAAAATGCCTTTCACACAGGGAAATGAATGGTTTAGGGCAATAATACTGAAATTCTCTCCCCTATTTAAGCCTCACACTAAAAATTAGGTTTAGGGTTTGTGGTTAGGGTTTAAAGAATTTAAGGTAAGGTGTATTTTTTAAGATATAGGGTTTAAGGTTTAGAATTTATGGTTATTGCTTTGAATTTAATTTTTTAGTATTTTTTAGTGTTGAGGCATAGAAAGAGCACCGAAAAGGGGCATAGGATTTTTATCCAACAATACTGATATGGACCTTTACCATTATCTTAGTTTTAGGGTTTAAAGACTCTGTTTAGGGTTTAAGTGTAGTGATTTTGAATTTAGGGGTTATTGATAAATTTTTGGGTTTAAAGTTAAAATTTAGGATTGATAGATTAAAAATTAAATCCTTACTATATTACCCTAAACCCTAAATTCTAAACACACATACTAAAACCCCTAAACTCTAAATCCTAAAATAAAATTAGATAATAATCATTTTTTGTGCCACTTTTGAAGCAAGGATGGTGAGAAACTAGCATGCTCTTTCTGTCTATGTTTCTTTCCAGAGAAAAAGGTGCTTCTTCTTGCTCCATAACAACATAAAAGATTAAGAGTGTGCTTGATTCGATTGGAACAAAGCACATCTTATGTCTGTCTGTTTACTGCTTAAGGAGTGATTAAGAAGAACAAAAAATTTATCTCCTTTTTCTGTCAGACGTAATTCTCAACCCTAAAAAAATTAAACTCTAAATTTTAATCTTAAACTCTAAACCTTAAAAATTAAACCACACCTACTAATCTCCCAACAAAAGTTTTTTACATATATAAAACCTTAAACTCGAAATCTGCTTAAAAAATATTAATTTACTTATCACTTAGACCAACCACGTAGGTATTATTTTGAGCTCTAAGCTTTTGTCTTAATCCATCCATTGCCTCCATGGCTACAATATTAAAGGCCCAGAAAAAGCCCATTGCATGAACTTGGAAAAGGTTAACATCAGCCATGAAGGAAATAACTGTTAATGAACATTTAAAAAAACAAATGAACTTGTAAAGGTTAATATCAGCTCAGCCCAACTAATTTGAGGTTGTTCTCGACTTCTCGTAATGAACCTACATAGTATTTGTTTTAAATTAATCGATTAGTAAATTAAATATTTATAATTATAAAGAACAGTAATAAATTATAAGTTCGATGAATTTTCCACCATAAAGATTCTAAAGCACTTTTTTTAAAAGAAAATTTAGTTAGCTTGTGTAGAATGTAGACTGCAAATTGCAAAAAAAGGGGTGTTAAAGGAAACCAGAAATACCTATTCATTTTGGACATTAATAAAAAAATCTAAAATGTAATATGATATCATACATTGATTAAAATTATATTATACAAACAATTGAGATATCAAAACTGTATAAAAACATGATATTTTAAATGGATAAATATTCTATACACATGCGGTGAAAACTGAAAGTTTTCACAAGCGCCTTAGTTTTAGGGTATATGGATTTAGTTTAGGGTAAAGGGTTTAGGGGGTTTAGGTGTAGGTGGTTAGAATTTAGGGGTAGATGTTTCAATTTAAGGTTTAGGGTTATAATTTAAGGTTTATAAGTTAAAACTTAAATCCTCACCATATTACCCTGAAAACTAAACCTTAACCTATAAACCCTAAATTATAACCCTAAACCTTAAATTGAAACAACTATCCCTAAATTCTAAACCCCTACACCTAAACCCCTAAACACTATACCATAAACTAACTCCTTATACCTTAAAACTAATGTGCTTGTGGAAACTTTCAGTTTTCACTGCCAGTGTATAGGATATTAATCATTTTAAATACGATCGTATGATAAAATTAACACAATCTATGTTCAACTATGACTTTCCCTTGAAGATTAAGCTATACAACTTATACAACATATTAATAATTCCATGTTTGAAAATCATTAAAAAAATTAATTAACATTCCCACTATCTCGCTCTTCTTTTTGTTTCATTGTATATAATCTTTGTTCCTCTTGCTGTTTCAACAACACAAGCAACTGAAACTCAAAAGGGGGAGTAAGATATGCCGTGTTCGGAGGAACGTTTCAAGTGTTCGAGGCTTGTTGTCGTCGTTATGCTTCTGTTATTGTTGAGAGCTATCGTTGGAGGATGCAACCGGCCGATAAACAAAGGTACCACAAGCTTAGGACATTTGTATAATACTCGACTGTCTCGAGGACCAGTGTCTCCTTCAAGGCCTTCGCCGTGCCACGAAAAGCTTCAACCTTATCGTCAAAGCCATTTCTCTTATCCCAATGATTTTATCATTTGTCTATGAATTAATCTCACAATCTTTTTTTTATTCATGCTGTATGACTGACTTCGGGAGTGCAGCTAGAAATATTTTTTTTAAAGGATCGATTTTGATTTATAGATCTTCGTGGGAGTTTAAATGCAATTTTCGAAAGGGTCGAACTAGAAATATGTTTAGAGGACCATATGTATAATTTCACCAATTTCGCCTCTCATTGATTTGAATACTTCATATATTACATGTTCCTCGTCCATTCATGTAGTTTTGATATTTTAAAGCCCTATCTAGTGGAGCTGATCCAATTAGTATGATCATCTTGGGCCTCGGCCCAAATTCATTTCCCCTAAAGAGTGGATCAACTTGGTCCCTCAATTATGAAATGATTCAATTTACTCTCCGCACTATGAAAACGATGTGATGCACAAGAGTAATAAAACATGTATAGATCCCTAAAGCTTTAAATTCTCCAACATAAACCCATTAACAAAACCGAAACCCTAAATAATTAATGTATTTTATTGAAATACTCCGACATAAATTAATAAATAAAAAGACTTATTATTTATGATACACAAGGCTAAGTCCTAAAATTGACATGTTTACGTAATTTGTATATCAAAGTGTTTTTCTTAAATAAAAACACATCTAAACGAATTATTTGGATAAATTTGAACTAAATTCACACCCAATAAAATTTAAACTTGAAATCTGGAATTTGATTGCCATTAACCAAACACCTTACCTGAGGCGGTTCAAAGATTCGAGGGTCTTGTGCAATTTATTAAAATAAGACCCTCGAGTTTAAAAAAAAAATTAAATGTTTGATGATTTGCTATGTGCGCGATAAATTAATTTTTTAAATAAAAAATGAGTATAACATGATTCAAAATCTATAAAGTACAATAACATTTTGTTTTCCCATTTGTTTTACCATTAGTCCATAACTGATCTTTTAATTTTCTCTTGTAAGTATTTAACTTAACTTATTTTGGAGTCTCGTTTTTTTAAAGTCATATACGATCGTACTTATTGCACATATTCAAAACCACGAATACACCTTACCAACTAACGAGTGAAGAAAAAAAATTGCATAAAAGGTTTGATGTGGCCACATGCAACCGCAAACTCAAGTAAAGGTATTAGTTGTTTGAAAGTAGGAATTAATTCAATAAGTTAGTTGGAACTTTGGAATGTTATCTCAATAATAAGGACTTACTTCTTACTAGGGGTTCTCGAGTAATTGATTCAATAATTGCACTGGATATTGGAAAAGAATTTCATGTGCAAACTGACTCCACATTAATGATAGAAAAGCGTTGATCCAAG
The DNA here is from genome assembly GCA_030270665.1 of Hibiscus trionum. NCBI lineage: Eukaryota > Viridiplantae > Streptophyta > Magnoliopsida > Malvales > Malvaceae > Hibiscus > Hibiscus trionum. Next base: position 10,478,652 of record BSYR01000011.1, read on the forward strand.
AAAACAAATAATAAATACTAAAATTAAATGTCCATATTATTAGTGAATCGAATAAAACAAAAATAATAAAATAGATATAAATTTAAGTTATTAAAACAAGAAATACTTGTATGTAGACTAAAATTTGATTCTGAAGAAACAATTAAAAACGAGTTGGGGTAAGTAGCTACATAGTTTTCTTAAAACAAATTTTCGGCCACCAACAACTAGAGGAGCAGCTGCAGTAACCAGGGATGGAGTTAGGATCGAATATTGGGAGGGGCAAAGGTCTATTAAGTCATTAAATTTAAAAATTAGGAAGGCAAAAGGCCTTATTTGACTACTATTTAAAGTAAAAAAGGACTTCAAATGCTATTATACCAAACTATACATACCTCTGTCCCTGATAGTAGCATAGTTGTAAAGATCATGAACTATAATCTTGTCTTTGTCTATCACTGAAAACTATAGGAGAGAAATAGATTTTTGAGTTGTGTGTATTAACTTAGTAGGTTTAACACGTTATTTTAGGGATTTCACATAGTAAAATATTGGAATTTTTTGACCTAATAAAACATTTAAAGAGCAATTTTTAAAATTACTATAATTCCAAAATATAATTTGAAAAAGACATGCTCTATTTGATGAAAATTTATTTCGAGTTTGGGTTAAAATATATGCAAGCCTGTGGAGGGCCAAATTGACCCGAACATTCATATTATGTACGTTGTGCAACCAACAATTAGTTCCACATTTTCCTCAACAACGTTTGAGTTAATTTTTCATTTAAAGCTCCAAAATTATCGTTTTCCCCCAACAATTAATGTTTTGTTATCCACAAGAAACATCGAAAACTCCAAGTACCTCAACTCAGGAAACATTCCAGGGTAGTTGAGGAAATGGATGGTTTGCCTAGCTGCTAGTTCAATAACCTGGAAAAGATGTTGAATTTGCAGATAACTGGAATTAGTTTAAAACCAGAAATTGGGAACTTAAAAAGTTATGGTAATTACGCAAGGAACTAGATAGAGGGTAGATGAGAGTTGAGAGAATGACACAACTCACAAGCTCAGCTAACCTCTTCATTTGGGTTCCTCCTAGTCCATCTACTCTTAGTCCCCCTCCAAAACTGAAGCTCATTTACTTTGCTGCTCTTTTCTTAAATTCATGGGGGGGTTGGTTGTGCTTGTGCATGCCACATGCACCTGCGAGTCAAAGCACTTGCCAATGTTACCAAATTTACTTGCTAAATTAAGGCCATCACTGGACTGCTTTTATAACAACTTTCATTCTTTTTATCATCTTATTGTATCTATAAAATCAGGCTTCCATCGTTTACATGCTATATGGCTTCTCATTTCTCAAACTACTTTAACATGTTCAACTACTGCATGGCTTCCATTGGTTCCAGCTGGTGAGTGGCTTCCGTGCTATGCTTGTCAAATGAGCAGCCCTTTTCTGCTTAGCCTTCATCTCGTTGTCTGTTCGACCTTGAACACTTTCTTGCTGTGACGTTCAAGGTCGAACAGATTGCGAAATTGAGGTTTTGAGGAAAAAGGCTATTGATTTGACGAGGCTTTTGCATGGAATTCAACACCTCAATATTGTTTTAAAACACAGAGAAAAAGTCAGCAAAGAAGCTCCCTTTCTTCTTTAATAATTCTTCAATCAGAGGTAAAATAAAACAGCAACTTGCATGTCCAGTGTCCACTCCCCAGCAACAGTCCCAGGTTTGATCCATCTCTCTACCTTTCTATTAAAATCTACTAAGTAATATAAATAACATAGCAGACAGCTCCAGCAACAGGAAACTCTATTCCCATCTAGTATACTTAGGGCTTCAACCATTATTTCTTATCATTTTACCAATAACGGGTTAATATATTGGAATGAGACACTAGATTTTTTAAACAATGTCAAGGGTTCGAATATAGACATTATGAAAGCAGATAATTTGATTGGAAGAATCGCTCTAATAATGAACATGTGCACTACCGATATGAAATAGTGAGTCAGTGGATTAGATAATGATGCTTATACAAAAAATATTTCATTTTTATAAGGAATGAAAAAGAGTTGTCCAGGATGAACTCGAGACCTCATGTCAACAATGACTAAAACGATATCTTTTATCGATATACAAAGATGGAGCCAGAATTGAAGGTTAGGGAGGCAAATATAAGTGTTTTGAAAGTGGGGTGTAAATTTATAATTAATCTATTTTTAAATTTTTTATATATAATAAAAAAATAGGCCATCTCTGTCAATATATCACAAACTTGGTTGACAAAAGAAAATATTTCACCCTAAAAATATATTTATGAAAAATATTTTCAACAATCGTTTATAAGTGAAGTGATAACAAATTATACTATAAATTGATCTTATCGGTCATGTGTTTGATCTTTGATTATTTATTTTTAGTGTTTATTTAAAAATTATGTATGTGAGAAAAATATTATTATAATATTACTATTTAAAAACTAATTTTCATTTTTCAAAAAAAAAAACTAAATTTCAGTCTTTTCGTTGTGGCCCAATAAAGTGACGACCTTGTTTTTTCTTTTTTCTCAAGGTCCAATCACCCATTTCAAGTTAAAGTAAATTCAATTTTTTTTATCAAAGCGTATGATATCATTATATATTGAATCATACAAGAGAAAAATCTCCACAGGCCTCGTTCCATTTTTTTAACATATAAGATCTCAAATCATGACTTCAAGAATTCAAATCTTGGTCACACATGTTAATTTTGAAATTCAAGAATTAATAAAATCAAGATTATGTTTCTTGCAACGTAATTTTTTGTGTTTATCATCGATATTCAATTCATTAATCTACTAATTCGTATTAGGTTTTTCAGATGCTTAATAATATTATGAGAGCGACCCTTTTAATTTGTTTTTTTCCCTTTACAACGCCATAATTTGAACCCAACCTTATTTAAGAGATGTAACGTCTCATCTCGCTAGACCAGTTTAAAAGTCTTAACAAAGAAATGTAAATTTCTCAAGCGCATTAGAATTAAATCAATTTAATCCTCCAATTTATAATATTTTTAATTTAGCCAAAACTACATGTGGCTCAATTATGATTTAATCCAATTTTATTTAATTCCTTTATTCATTTGTAAGAATTCGCTCCAAAATCAACCTCTGGCTTGGTTGAATTTCACAACTAGCAATCTTATGATTTTTAGTTTTCGTTATTTTTAAGCATTAATCTTTTAGTTTTTACTTTAAAGGGTGCGTAGGACAACTATATCCTTTTCCATTTTTTTCCGATTTTTGTTTTTTTATTTATTTGTTTGATTGTTGGAACATAGTTATTGATTATTTTTAAGGAAAATACATTGACACTCAGGTTTGTGTAAACTAAATTATACAAGCTTTTTAATTTTAAGGTTTATAGATTTAAATTAGAGTTTAAGGTTTAAGCTGTATGGGTAAAATTTAAGATTTAAGATTATAATTTAGAGTTTAGGGTTTAGGGTTAAGAATTTAAGTTTTAGATTTTATAGTTTAAATATGAAGGTTGTGTAATTTTTTTTTACATAACTTGTGTATCAAGATATAACTCTATTTTTATTTTTCAGGTTTCAAAAATCCTAATTTTCCTTTAACTTTCTTAAACGAGTCAATAAGTTTTTTTTTTGGAATAAAAAGCCTTCCAGATCATTTATTAAATTGAAATAAAGCAAAACAATCAAAACGCAAAGAAAGTAGCGTTTAAGCCAGGTGAAAAGTCACCTGAACAAAGACAAAAAAGAACAAGCTATCTAGAAGGCCTAAGACCTCTCTGAAAAACCAGCAAATACTGGGAGAAAACGAACACGCGCGGCAGAGAGAGAGGAGATCTGAGAATCATAGATCTGAAGCATGCATAAGAAATTCTCAGACGGAGGAGCGAAATTGAATCACCCAAACGGCGGCCGATCATCCTGCACCGCCTGCGAAAGACCATCGGGGACTTCCTCCACCCAAAACCTGTCTCCAGAGTTGAAGCGGACATCTCCGGCGAGAAGGTGTGCCACTCGATTCGCTGAGCGCAAGGTATGGCAGAAGCTAATTTCCTCAAACCCAACACTTCTTGCTTTGATTTCATGAATGATAGCACTAATTTCCGAAAAATCCTCTGACGGAGAACAAATCTTGCGGATGACTGAGAGGGTGTCGCCTTCAACAACCACCCGCCGGAAACCGAGGTCAGAGAGGAAGAGGACTGCATGCAACGCCGCTAGAGCTTCCGCCTGAAAAGCCGTGGAGACATGGTAAGCCACTCTCCTTCCCGCACCCATGACCTCTCCATTCGAGTTCCTGATGATCACACCTGACCACATATGATTTCCAGAATTGGGAAAATGTGCATCGAAGTTCACCTTAACCAAATCCTCAGACGGTGGGCACCACGGCGGACCAGGGGAATGCGAACCGGCCGACACCTTTGGTAAGAACCGTTCCAATTCCAAACAGTGCGCTTTAATAAATGTGGCTGTAATGTTGTATGACTGAGAAAATCCTTCGTGAACTTTCTTATTTCTTACATACCATATTGCCCATAGGGAAACTAGAATTTCAGTCAGGCGTAAAGTAGGGGTAGAGATAAAAATCCATGATAGCCATTCCTTAAACGATAAATTACCTACATTCGAAGGCCAAATAACACCTAATGTAGTCCAAACACTAGAAGTCTGCTGACAGTCTCGAAGGGCATGTTCAATGGTCTCAGGAGCCGAATTACAGACTGGGCATAAGGGACTAGAAGCAATACGACGATTATATAAGATTTGCTTAGTAGGAACAAAACCACTAAGAAAACGCCAGATCTGGATACGAATCTTAGAAGGGCACTGAATCTTCCATAATTTTCTAAAAAGAGATACCTCTAGTGGTGATGCATCAAAGTCCCCCAAAAGCAAACGATAGCCACTACGTACTGAATATAGACCCGTCTTCTCACCCGACCACACCAGACAATCTGGTTGAATAAAGCCCGATATAGGGATAGAGAGAATCTGTTGGGCCTCAAGCTGAGAAAATGTATTAGAGATAAGATCCTCATTCCAAGCTAAAGTACCCGGAGAAAGGAGATCGGACACCCAGTGGAGCCCATCAACTTGAGGGGACTCAAGACGCCGAGGAGGGGAACATGGGAGCCAACAGTCATTCCAGATTGAAATGGATCTACCATCTCCCACTTTCCAGTGAACCCCTTATTCAATTAAGCCCTTCGCGCTCCAAATGCTTCTCCAGACAAGCGATGGCTGAGACCCCAGCCTAGATTGCATAAAATTAGAACCCGGGTAATACTTAGCCTTAAAAATTCGGCCCACAAGAGATGTAGGATTTGAGAGAAGCCTCCAAGTCTGCTTTGCTAACAAGGCCACGTTAAACTTAGCCATGTCCCGAAAGCCCAAACCCCCAACTTTTTTCGGACTACAAAGTGCACCCCAATTACACCAATGCATCCCTTTCTGATTAACCGATTTCTGCCACCAGAATTTGGTCATCGCATTTTTAAGATTACGGCACAAACCTTTAGGGAGCAGAAACACCCCCATAGCATAAACTGGTATCGCCTGAAGGACCGATTTAATGAAAACCTCTTTCCCACCCTGTGAAAGTGGAAAAACGCACCAGTTTGAAACCCGAGCTTTTACCCTATCAAATAAATTAGTAAAGGACTGGCTTTTATTCCGACCCACCAATGAAGGTAAGCCCAAATACTTCTCTATAGATGTCGAGTGCCCAATCGATAAGATCGATTGAATATCCCCTCGGGTAGCATCCGAAACATTCGAGGAGAAAAACAAACCCGATTTGTCGAAGTTTATAATCTGTCCAGAACAATTGCTATACTCTTCAAGGAGACTCTTAAGATACACAGCACCCGAGACTGATGCCTCACTAAAAATGAGACTATCATCCACAAATAATAAGTGGGTGACCGTGGGGGCATAGCGGTTCAACCGAAAGCCTTGAACCCGACCCAGCAAATTCCCTTGCTTCAGAAGAGAAGAAAGACCTTCCGTACAAATTAGAAATAGGAATGGGCTAAGGGGGTCACCTTGCCGAAGGCCCCTGGTGGGCTGAAAACACTCACCCACTGATCCATTAAGGACCACTGAGTAAGAGACCGAGGACATGCATGCAGTAATTCGATTAACCCAATCTGAAGCAAAGCCCATTTTCAACATCACTTGGGCTACAAAATCCCACTCAACACGGTCATAAGCCTTCGACATATCCAGCTTCAACGCAAAATTACCCTTTCGGCCCAAACGCTTTTTCTGAAAACAATGTAAGATCTCGTACGCCACCATAACATTATCCGATATAAGCCGGTCCGGGACAAATGCGCTTTGGGCCTCATCAATGCAACCCGAAAGAAGGCCCTGAAGACGGTTAGCTAGTACTTTAGATATAATTTTATAAAGCACATTACACAAGCTAATAGGACGGAAGTGACTCATCTGGGTAGGATTAGCAATTTTCGGGATGAGAACAATACGTGTACCATTAATTTCCTCCATGGGTACATCACCATATAACACAATAATACAATAAGAGGTAACTTCCTCCCCCAAAATATGCCAAAACATCTGATAGAACACCGCACCAAGCCCATCTTCGCCACCAGCCTTTAAAGGGCCCATAGAACGAACCGCGTGATATATCTCTTCCCCCGTATAAGGTTTTAATAAAAAATGATTCAAATAGAGAAATTATTACATGGACCGGTTCACCACGTCATCTGTGGTCCTAGCCAATAAAGTTCATCTATCTTATTTTAACTTCTAAATAATTACATACTTTTTAATGACATGTAGGAGAAATTATATCATAGGCCCGACTCGCCACGTCATCCATGGTCCCAACCAATAAAAATCATCTATTTCATTAAATTTTTCCATGTCATCTTTTTACTAAGTGAATCTATAATTGGTAAAAATTAATTTTTAATTTTATTTACAATAAATTTGAGTGAAGATTCACTTGGTAAAAAGATGACATGAAAAAATTTAATGAAATAAATACTTTTTATTGGTTGGGACCATAAATGATGTGGCGAGCCGGGCCTATGATATAATTTCTCGACATGTAAGAAAGAGGTGAAGATTCATTTGAAAAAAATAAGATGGGTGTATCTTACTGGTTGAGACTACAGATGACATGGCGAATCAGGTCCATCTAATAATTTTTCGTTCAAATAGCTTGAAATGATTCTGGGAGGGTGCACTATATCATTTCCCGACTAAATTAATCACAAAATATTAATAGATAGAATATCCTTTATGCATAATAAGTAGCGATGAATTAATACTATCTTATAATCACACAAAAAATGAAACATGGCTTTTTAAAATGCTATTTGTAAAGGTACAATACACTATTTGTCACTCTAACCATTACTACGTTTTTTGTTTTCATCACTCAACTCTAAAAAGTCATCATTCAATTATTAACGTTATTTAGGGTGAGTAAAATTTGATTCAACTCGAAAAAATTGATTCGAGTAATTTAAAACTTTTTAATAATTGGTGGATTGATTTCATCCTTAAATTATCAATCTATACCAATCATATTTCAATTTCAATCTCCAAATTATAACTCATTCTAAACTGGTGCTCAAAATTTTGAATATTTTAATTTTATCTCCAAATTATCAACCTATGCTAATCATATTTCATTTGAATAAGTCCATTATAAAGATTGTAAATTTTAATGTAAACAGTGAGTATATTGCGTAATAATATGATATTACATAATCGATATTTTAAGGATGAAATTTTAAACAATCGATAAAAAATAATTTCCCACGTGTCACAAACACAAAGTGTTTGTTAAAACTGTCACGTCATCATTGGAGAAATATAGAAGGGCCGAAAAGCAAGCTTTGAGATTTAGCTTTTTGATAAATATCTTCAGAATGCGTAGATATCCACATGTTTTGCCACCAAAATGAAACAACTTACTTCTTCGGTTCTTCCCGAACATTCCCGATCCACATCAATCAAACCAAACCCAGATATTTTTTCCCCTACCTTCATATATATATATATATATATTGCTTGGTTTTCCCATCCCCGAATTATTATTACAGCAACATAACATTCATCTAGCTTTGGGGTTCTCAATTTTCGGCACTGATTCTCTGATATTGGGTTGCTTTTTTGTTGTCGGTTGAGAAACAAAATCTGGGTGGGCGACGGTGATGATGGAGGCTGAAAGGTGTTTACCATCGTATTATAGTGTTCTGGGAGTCAAGGTGGATGCTTCTATTCAAGATATCAAGCGTGCTTATCGAAAGCTTGCAATGGTAAGCTCTCTTTTTCTTTTCTGGGGTTTTTGGTGCTGGATTATGGTTGAAGAACATGAACTTATGGTTGGTTTGTGTTGTGAATATGGGGAGAAGCAATGGCATCCGGATAGGTGGACGAGAACACCTTCTGTATTGAGTGAAGCCAAGCATAAATTCCAGCAAATTCAAGAAGCCTATTCGGGTAAGTAACTTGTCTTGTCGTAGACCATTTATCAGTTCACCCAATGTTGCAGTTTAATGAACATGTCTTGTTTTTTCATTTGCTTTTGTTTGTGTTGGTAGTTTTGTCAGACCAGAGGAAGAGAACTGTGTACGATGCAGGGTTATATGATCCGGAGGATGAAGAAGATGAGGTGAGTATTTATTCTTATATTTGAATGAAACCCATTTCCCCTTCCAACAAAATTGAATGAGCAGTCAGAACACTTGTGTTGTATGCAGGGCTTTTCTGATTTTATGGCTGAAATGCTCTCTCTTATGGCACAAACGAGGGAAGAGGTAGTGCATTCCTCCAAGTTTCAACTAAAATGGCAATGGGAATTGGGAAATGTTCCTATCTTACAAGATTGGTAACATTGTTTTGTTTCAGGGGAAAGTTTGCAGCCTTGAGGAGTTGCAGAAGATGTTATTTGATATGGCGCAAGAATTCCAATCACCTCCATCTCCATGGTTTTGTGGACCAATTGGAGAGCCTGGGAACTCAAACAGGACAAAATGGAATATGTATGAAACCTCAAGTTGTTGAATCCTAGCTATTTTTATTCATCTTCCAAGCAGCAGATGAAGCTGAACTGAACCCTTTTGAGCTCCTGGAATGTTTGGAAAACAAGCCGTATGGGGTTTGGACCTTCAGTTTGTGGCATGGGCTGGTGCTTTCGTGAGCCGGCTGGACGAGTGTGCTTTATGGATTTAACATTTAACACTTAACACTCCATGTCTACACGATTTTGCTCACTTCTCTGCTGTAATTTCATTAATTGTATTGAGTAGTATCATGTTTAAACATGTTCGAATTTATGTTTTTTTTTTGTAGAATAACTATATGAATCAATTTAAGACTTAATAGATAAATATGTATGATTAGGTTTTTTTATTCTATAGTGTTATTTGCCCTATACATTGATTTGATTAGTTTGAAAGGATATGGGCATGGTAATTTAGTTTGTGAATTGACAATCCATTAGTTTTTTTTGTTGGGTTCATAACAGCCCATTCAGCTATGATCTAACCGAGTAGCTTCATAAAAGCTTTTTTAATTTTAATAACAGATTTGGTCTGAGCAATAAACAATTTATTATCGCTTAAACTTTCAAATTTGAAGTTGGTTTTGAAAATTGAGAGACTTACTTATTAAATTAAGTGTGAGACATAAATTAATTCGAATTATTCGAATTAATCAGACCGAAAAGGAAAAAAAACTTGTGTATTTCTTCGAATAATTTTGAGGTGGACAAAGGTTGTAATATTGAAATTGAAGTTGGATGGGTGGATCTGTCAACTCAATCATTGAAATGACCGAGTAAGGCATTAGTATATTAAATGGGTTCATAATTATAGGAAGCTTCCAAAAGCATTGCTTGTGATTAAAAACTACTAATTAAGTTTTGCGTAAAATATGATGATTAGGGAAGTTGATCCGAATAAAAAGGTGGAATTAAGAAAATGGGACGGTGCCTTTCTTAAATCACTAACAACTAACAACCAATACTATTAATTATCTTTTTCAAAGTGGCCTATTTCTCCCCCTTTCTTCGCCATCCACCTAAATCTCATTTAGAGTCGTAAATGAGACGAGATAGATCGTGAAGTATTCAAGTCCGATACGGTCAAAGTTTAACTCGATTAAATTTGACTTGAGCTTAAATTCGGCTCGAGTTCTTAACGAGCCGAGCCGAGCCGAACTACTTGATACCCGACTAGAAAAGCTCACAAGCTACTCAAAAAATATAATATACTAATTTTTTATTTTTAAAATTTAAATATAAATTTCTAAACCTAAACTCTAGAACATAAACCCTAAACATAAGTTTTAAACCCTAGAATTTACATCCTAAATTCTAAATCTACCAACCTAAACCTCTAAACCCTAAATTAACACCTAAAGCCTAAAATTAACAACTTTGAGTTTACACAACTTGTGTATCAAAGTTTTTTTTTCTTCTAATAGAGCTTTAAATGAGACACGACAGATCACCAGCTATTCGAGTCCGACACGATCAAAGACGGTGAACACTTGACTCGATTGGGCTCGAATTCGACTCGAGTTCTTAACAAGCCGAGTCGAGCTCAGATTTCTCATATTCATTAAAAATTACTTGAGCTCGATCTCGACTTCAAATCTTAACGAGCCGAATCGAGGTCAGCACTACTCAAGCCCGACTCGACTCGTTTACATCCCTAATCCCACTCCTCTTTATCCCTTACTCTTCAATTTCACGTTTCTTTAATAAACTCCACCATTAGTGACATAAATAAAATAAAATTATAACTTCTAACATATAAAGTGGGTGGAAAAAAAGAGAAACTCGGAAGAAATAACATGGAAGTGGAGGGAAGAATCCCGATGGAAAATACATCATGTTTATTAAAGGTGACGTTAAGATTATAATAGATTTGTTTTTATTAGTATGTCATTTATTCAATAACAAAGTTTTTATATTTATTGAGCTATCACATTTATTAATTAACAAATTAATAAATAATAGCATGGTATATAATATATGATCAAAGAGTGTATTAAGATGGTATAATGTCAAAAATTTTAAATATGAACACCACAACAAAACATACATGGTATTGATGCGAATGAAAAAGGGTGTAGGAAAATTGAGAGGCTGATAATGAATGGGCAAGTCTGAGCTGTGAGTCACCACCATCTCCACTTGTCCTGCTTCAGGATATTTGACAACTGTTTTGTTATTTTTTGATATTCCATGACCTTTATGCTCACACCTTTCATTTTCAATTATTCTTCGCTTTCAAGTTTTTATTATAAATAAATGAGGTTCTAAAAACACTAATTATAATGATTTGCATGCAATTTTATTAATAATGTTTTTTGCATGTTAATTAGGCCATCTTCAATGTATTCGATTTCATAATTAGCATATCTCCTACGTCTATATCTATAATATATTTAATTATTTATATGTGGGAGGTTTCTTTGTAAATCAGTAAGCATGTGCGGTCCAACATGGAGCATTCCAATTTCCAAAGTAGACTTAATTTTGTTCATACAATTATTAGAAATTTATTCAACCGCATAGGCTGTACAAATTCAACTCTTCTATATAAATATGAAACACAGCATAACCTTTATTATAATATTAATTAATTTGACATACCATTCCCTTATCTTTTAGCTATACATGCCAGAATTACAATCTCAACACATCAAGAGTAAGCAAATATACGATAAAAGAGATCTGCCCCTTTTCGGTGTTCCTTTCTATGCCTCAACACTAACAAATTAAATTTTAATCTCTAACTCTAAATTCTAAATCCTAAATTCTACACTATAGACCCTAAAAATACACCTTACTCAAAATTCCCTAAATCGTAACCACAAACTTTAAACTCTAAATCCTAAACCTAATTTTTAGTACGGGGCATAAATAGTGGCACCGAAAAGAGACAAAAAAATTCTATTCTAAATATACATGCATGACTTAGTGAAATAATATAAAATTTCTAAGTCTTATATTACTTTATTGTTGGATTAGTGAAAATTAATAATTGAGATTAATCATAAAAAATGTTTATAGAAAAAAAGAAATAGATAATTTTCAATTGAAAAGTTTTAATCTCACCTATTAATTTTCACTCAAGGGTTTAATGATTATTTTTAAAAAATTAATGTCAATCTCGTAATCAAATAAAAATTTTAACGATCATTTTGTAATTTCTAAAAGTTCAGTTTGATCAAAACAATCATTTCATCATAATTTAATGATTATTGGTATATTTGATCCAAAAAAAATAAACCCATATTTGTAATACATATGAATGAATAAAGGGTAAACTACAACGGATGTCACTCAATTATAGGTAAGGTTATGAGTCACCCAATTATTAAAAGTTACATTTGGGTCATTCAGTTATGGTAAGGTTACATTTGAGTTATCCAATTATTAAAGGTTACATTTTGGTCACTGAATTATGGGTAAAGTTACGTTTGGGTCACCCTTCATATTTAAAAAAGTACATCAATTTAGTCATTTTTTATTCGAAATCACTTGTATACCCTTGTTAACATTAGAATACTTCATTTGAAATCATTAATTAATCCAATACACAAATTGATATATTTTTCTTAAATATGAAGGGTGACCCAAATGTAACATTGCCCATAATTGAGTGATCCAAATGTAACCTTTAATAATTGGGTGACCCAAACGTAATCTTACCCATAATTGAGTGACCCAAATGTAACTTTTAATAATTGAGTGACCCAAATGTAACCTTACCCATAATTAAGTGACATTTGTTATAGTTTACCCATGAATAAATTAGGGATGAGTGCCCTTTACTTTTGGTCCATCCCCATAATTCCCACATGCAATGGGATTCCCTTACCAAACTTACTGATAAAATAGCCCTTAAGAATACGTCTCATTCACTCCATTTTGGCCATTGCATTGCATTCCAACTTCACCAAAACAAACCCATATTCTAATAGCTCTTCCCATTTTCACATATTCCCCTCGTCTACTCGCCACCATGCCGATCAAAACCAACCATTTCAATCCTCTAATTGCAACAACATCCGTCTTATTTGTGATCGCCACCGTTGTGTACCCCATCAGCGGCTTGGAATCAAGGAAGCTTGATGAGAGCACCGTACCGGGTGATCAAGGCATCAAGTGTACCCCATCATGCGTACAACCAAGTCCTCCACCGCCCTCACCACCTCCACCATGCCCTCCACCGCCCGCGTTGCCTCCGCCTACACCGAAAAAGCCGCCGACCCAATACTGTCCGCCGCCACCTAGTCCACCATCCTTCATATACATAACTGGTCCACCGGGGAGCCTATACCCTATTGACCAAACTTATGGTGCTGCAAGCCGGAAATTTGAAGTGGGATTACTGGGTTTGGTCTGTGGATTCTTGGTCTTTCTTGCCTTTTGAATTGGATGAGGTAAGTAGAATTGTATTTTCTTTCAAGGACAAGAAGTTGGGTTTTTTTTGCCCAAGGAGAAAGGTTAAGGGGACTTAATGTTTTTTTTCTACTTGTTGTATATTGATGAAATCAGCAATAAAGAAATTAGAATTTTTTACTCATTAATTACATTGGCCTGATTTTGAGTTGGTGTTTCCTTTTCTTGTTCAAACATGAGGTTAGTGTGTCTGAACATGGAAAATCAATGGATCCATGGATGTACCGAGAGGGTGCTGGTGGAGGCAACCGCCCCCCTAAAATTTTAAAAATCATATATAGTTTAGAAAATTTTTAAATTTTTTTTTATATTTTTTAGTAAAAAATCTATTTCCGTCCCCCTCTAAACTTTTATAAGTTCGCCCGAATGGATCCATCCATAAAACAAATGAGGTGGAAGTGAAAAGTATATGATCCGATGATATGAGAATGAGGTGTGTCAGAGTGGATGAGATCAACTTCGGTTTCACCACCTACTGATTTGGTGACGGTGGATCCCACTTTTTTTCTTTTCTTCTTTGTTTTCTTTTGGGATGAAAGACAGGATCCCACGGCCACACTGGGTGTTTAAAATCGACCCAATAAATATCTAACGGTCCAATAAATACATAATAAAAATTAAAGAAATACAAGGATGATGAAACTTAATTATAATATAATAGTGATGTTAAATTTATTGAGCCTTTGAATACTTATTGAGCCGGTTTTAAAACCCCCTACATACCGTAGTACTTTAGAGTCTGGTTCATCGACGCCACAGATAGGAAACGGCCATTCTATGGGCGGCTTAAGGTGGACAAGGGTGAGACTCCATATTGGATTTGTAGCCCATTCCTTTTAATAATGTAGTTTTATATTAGGGTAAACACTGAACTTTAAACAAAAACTACTAAACTAACATAAAATTATGTAATGTTTTACCACGTATATTATATATGTTACACTACTTGAGATTAATTTAATTTAAATTAATATATGTGTGTAAATAATATATTTTATATATTAATATTATTTATAGTATTATTTATTTCATAAAATATTATGAATTAATTTAATGTAGTTTAACATATATAATATTTGTAGTAAAACATTATATAATTTAATGTTGGTTTAGTGGTTAAAATTTAGCATTTGCATTTGAAGGTTTCAAATATTTTAAAGTGCATGTTTTTATTATTTTCCTTCCAGCAAAACGACGTTGTTTTAAGTCAAATTAGGCTTCAAAATAGTCGTACCAAAATAACACTATTTTGAGTTAACAACAATTAACAATTAACGGCGTTTTAGCATAAACGAGTTAAAAAGTATAGTTAGTGTTAGATTTGAACATTTTTAAAGTTCGGTGACATTTTTAAGTTAGTGGTTTCGGGTGTAGTTTACTTTATATTTTTTTTTTCATGTTCGATTTTCTCTAGAAGATGTGAGATAAGTTGAGATGGGGAACTTGATTGGCTAAGAGAAATGAAGGGGAGTTGTCAAGGATAAGTTTTCCTATTGCTTTTTCGATATGTGGCTCTCTACTCTTCCATTGCTAAAGCAGAAATTCAAGTTTAGTAAACAAATTATTCTTTTTGTATGAATTCGAATGAAAAGTTTTGGCTTAGTATACATATCGATGATAAATTTTTCCAATCTGATATTTAACATGTTTTGAGATAACTGTTTAAATACGAGTCTCATATAATAAATATTATTTTTTTTCACTTGAATTATTCGTCCGATTTTATTTAACTTACTTTTTAATCATGAATTAAAATATCAAATTAATAATACATAATATTATTGTGATGTTTCCATGACTAATTAGATTATAACACATATATATATAAAGCAAAATCCCTAACAAAACAAAAGTATGCCTATGTCTAATTGTCTATAATAATAATAATTGGGGGATTTGATTGAGCTTCAACGTTAGGTATGGGTTAGGACATTTAGGATTCTTTCTAACAAATGCGTCCACCAAATCAAAGTTTAGATGGACTTGACAGAAATACATTTCTTTGATTATTTATATTATTACAGACTTTGTTTAATTTTAATAAATATTTCCTACTAAATTAAGAAAACACCATTCCTTCTATTTATTTTGTTATCATCTTATGAAGTAGTATTAAATACAAGTTGGCAGTTTTCTTTGTTTGGAATCAAATAATGTAGCCCTCAATTTCACGTCTCTTTGCCCCTCACAAGATTAGGTTTAGGCATTCTAGGGTTGGTTTTTATGTGACCCACATTGATTGATACAATTACAACTACTTTAACCCTTCATCATAATAAATTACAAAATTGTATATGTTCGTAGGTACTGTTAACGTTTGACACGCACACATACCTTGTAAACATTGCGATTAAACTCGAGTTTCTTAAGATGAATGTCATCCGTTTTTCTACCGAGAACACATGTTAGATTCTTAAACATAATAAATAAATATGTACATTTTGTGAATACATAATGTAATTAAAATAAGAAATTTTGTACATTTTATAGTCATTCGTTTTATGTCTTTTAAAGTATCTGTAATAATGAATAATAGTGGTGAATATCTTGGTTTTTGATTATAATAAAAAGAAATAAAAATATTTAGATAAATTTTATTGATTGAAGAAATGCATAGGGATGCATCATACATGTGATGTGAGAGGTTGATTAATGCTTTCAAAGCATTATTTTGAGAATATTGACTCCTGAAAACAGAGCAAAATTCCACTTATCATCAACTAATCCTCTCTTCTGGTTTAATTTAGTTTTATCATGCCATCAAAAGATGAACTTTATTGAGCTCTTCAAAAAGTAGAGTTTGCTTTTGAATATTCAGGAAAAGATGACACAAATTCCAATCAATTCCAGGCAAAAACCAACCTTAAAATATGTCAAATTTCATCGAATCAATAAACACTTTAGAATATTCAGAATGATCAATCTACTTTTGTTTTTAGGAAGATTTAGAAAGAGAATTCCATATGGAACCCTGAAGGCTGAAGCTCATGTTGTTATTATTGAAAAACAGAGGCCCCTGTTTGAGCTTCTTATGGTGAATTATAATCTTTGAAACCAGAAAACTCCATCTCCCCCATGTGGAAAATCTTCAACAACCCTTTCTTGAAAACAACTCATTGCTCATAATTAAGCCTTCATTGCAAAGTTTCATAGTGCCGTGGGGTCCAAAAATGTGACATTTCCCCCCTTGTTTTTGAGCAGTAAAAGGTGGGCTCTGTTCTATCAACTTTAACACAAATGGCACTGAACAGCTAGGGATTACTTTTCAATCCTTTAATTTCCTATATTGGCTTCTAAAAAGCTTGAAAATAAACCTTACAACAGAGGGAGTTTGATTTCAATTTCATTCATCCAACATATATCACTCTTCTATTTCCTATTCCTCTATTTTTCCTCTCTATAACATGACCAACACAGTACTTAACAAATCTCTCACTATCTTCTTCTTCTTCTTCTTCAGTTTCTTTATTCAAACCAAGCAAGATAACCCATGTCCTTATCCATGTTACCCACCACCAACAGGTCCCGGAGGAGGCAGCAGCGGCGGCGGAGGTGGCACAGTCGCTCAAACACCTCCGGCTAGTTATTCACCTCCTTCACAAACAGGAGTATACCCTCCACCTACAGGGAACTTGCCATATTACACACAACCACCACCTTATGGTGGCAATTCTTTTTACGGTCAGCCCCCTCCTGATCCTATCTTGCCTTATTTCCCATTCTACTATAGAAAACCTCCACACAAAACAGATGATCAGTCATCGGGGACGGCAATTCGGCCTGGGAAATCGATGTTCATCATCACTGCTACCACCAACCTTCTTGTATTTGTTATTCTGGTTATTTCGAGTTTAGGGAATTACTAGCTAGTTAAAAGTAAAAGAAGAGTTTTTGTGTAAAAGTATTTATGATTAAGCAATGTTTATGGAGTAGTTAAAAAAGGAATTAGAGTTTGGTATGGTATGTGTTTTTAGTTGTAGAAATGGTGAAGTAAACGACGAAGGAAACAAGGAGGAGGTGGTCCATGCACTCTTTTGTTTTAAGTATGTTTAATATTTAATTGAATTCCTCTTAAATCTCCATGGTTTTGCTTTAAATTTTTTTTCTCATTACAATTTTGCTTACCTACCTGATTGCATCGCCTATTTTGGATTCATTTCACAATGGATGATTTTACTCCTTTTATCTCAAAGCTTAAAACCTCTATGATTGATTTTGTATTTCTTAATAAAGCTGAAAGAGCAATTGGTGAGTAAAAGCAGCAATTCCCCTG
This sequence comes from Hibiscus trionum, assembly GCA_030270665.1. NCBI lineage: Eukaryota > Viridiplantae > Streptophyta > Magnoliopsida > Malvales > Malvaceae > Hibiscus > Hibiscus trionum. Next base: position 10,496,385 of record BSYR01000011.1, read on the forward strand.
ACATTAAAAACTCTGAACCACCAGGCAAAATGGAGCAATTCAGAGATTTCCAGGTTTTCTAACCACTTGCTTCAAACCTCATCTTTCTAGCAAGGAATATTTGGCAGTGGTGGTAGGTAAGGGATACAATCAACAACAGAGCCATCATTATTAACTGACTAGAATTCCAGCTAAACTTCGCATTCCACCCCCCATAATTTAAGTTGTTTTGAGTGATTTTGAAATACTACTATCCACAATTTATTACCGGCCTTGCCATTCTGCTATTTCCATTGCAAGGAATCTGGTTTTCGATGTAAACCCGGCACCATCCATTTTCCTAGTATGGTATAAATTCAATGTGCATCGAAGGCGACACATGATTAGATGATTCGAAGATATCTGTGTCAGCTGCCGAGGCTAAATGGGAAAGAAAAATGGGTGAAGGTGACTGATCATTTCAGGAAAAGCTACAACGGCCAAACGACCCATACCAGAACCACCAGCATTGGCAATTCCAGCACTTTTCATGTTATTCTTCCTCGTAACCTCTCGGCTGTTTCTCTGGGCTCCTACTTTTGGCATGCCACCATTCTTATGATCTTTTACAACCTTACCATTCTCTGGTATTCGATGTTTTGGCAAATTACTGCCCTCTTTCCCTCTTTTTTTCTTTGAAGGGATAATGTTTTGTGTGACAGATGCTGGTGAGCCGTGACTACCAGTTAGAGAAGTCGAGGATATGATGCCAGATTGAGACGATGACTCAATTGTATGGAAGTTTGACTCACCTCCAAATCCACCAGCAGAAAGGACCTCTTTATTTGCTTCCCTGGAGAGTGATGGCGACCTTGTGGTTGATCCCACTCCTGCATTTGCATATTTCAGTCCTCCTTTAGCTGGTTTCTTGGTAGATGACGATTCAGCCTGAGAAAGATATAGAAGAAAGCCAATGTTAAATCTATTGAAAAATGGAACAAAAATATGAAATAAGCGATTTGGATTATCGTAGGACTAATCACAAGAAAAAGTATCATGCATTTTACATCATCAACCACTATTACATAGTCCACGGTTACAAACAAACTCAGACATCAACTTTGTGCTTCTCAGGTTATAAACTATCTTCTCCCTTCTCAGGTTATAACAGATTCCCTCATATCTTATAAGAATTTTGTTCAGACCAAGGAATTCTACTAAAGCCAACATGAAAAAAAATCCAGTAGAAACATGACAAAAAAAGTTGCAAACAAACAACAAAGATCCAAAACACTATAACAATTGTGCAAAGACAAAATATAAATACTACTATCTTTTACAACTATTGTTTTCACATAATTAAATAAATTGTTCCACATGCAATGTCAAAATATTATATGCTTTTTAAGAAAATCAAATAAGAAATAAAGAAGAGTCAGTGAGTCACTAAAGCTATTATGCTAGACTATAATTACATATGGACCACCGTAAGAACCTCCAAGTTAGACATGCACACATGAGGGCATGCTTCCTTTAACTAATCACACAGAAGACATGAGCTGCATATAAAATCAAAGCAATAGTTTAGCTTCTAATGCACCTTGTTTCCATTAGACCCTGGTGCTGAGGCAACATTATAGAAATAAGGCATGGGTTTTGCTTTGAAATTAAGGCTTTTCCGCAATTGCTTAATTTCAGCCTCTGTCTTCTCCTGCAATGAGGCCAAAGCATTCAATTTATTTATGAAGTTAGCAATCCCAAGAGGATAACCATGGATATTGTCAGAGAGTGGAAAAGCAAAGCATCCAATCCAGAAATGTCAGTGCGGTCCTTCATTTCAAATACTAACAAGGAAGCACACAGAGGAATACCATTTCATCTTCATTTAAAATAATAAACAATGAACATTGTATGCTTCCCTTACCTGTGTTTTTGCTTGAATCTGATTCATCTCAGCCTCTTTGGCATGTATTTTCTCTTCCACTTTCATTAAGAACTGATAACATTTCATGACAAAAAGAATGGACACATTAAAGTTTATCCTTTAACTAAAGAAATAAAAAAAATGAGAATGACAGCATGCTTGCTTGCCTCTTTTCTCCTTTCAGCTCGTTCACCACTTTTGAAATGGAATGACCCCGCAATTGACTTTACATCTGCCTTAGTCGAATTGACAGTCTGCTTAAGCCTATATAAAAAAGAATATGTTATGTTAAGGTTGAAAATCAAATTTTTGATGACATAAAGCAGTTCCCACGATGTTGCTACAGACCTATTTGGTGTCTGGCAAGCAACAGGTTCAATCTTTTTCGATGAAGAAGATCGAGCTTCAATTACTTTCTTTGTCACTGCTCCTTTTATACTGTCAGAAGAATGAAATAATCATTTGAACTGTCCCTACAAAAGAAACATACATATTCTTCAAATGCAAGAAATTGGAAGTACCTTTTATGCTCGGTGCTTAAGTTTGCATTGTCTCTCTCAGAATCCTGGACAAGAAAGACCAAGTAAAAGGGGATTCAAATAGCAGTACGAAATATTAATAAAAGTGGTTAACATAGAACAAAAACTAGGTACTACGGATGTTGTCATTTTCATTTAATTTGCAAGTCAAAGTCCAAACTTTCACCTCTTTTTTTGGAGATCTATGCATTGGACGTCTAGTTGGAGTGGCAGTTCGTGATGGTAGTTTTTCTGCTTTTATTCTCCTTATGATCACTTTTTCCTTTCTTTCTAGAACCCTTGCAGGCACTTTTGAAGGATCAGAAGAACTGTTTTTCCGGGAATGATCAGGACTCATTTGGGACTTCAACCTCGGTTTAGTAGCTTTTACAATAGTAGTCTTCAACTAGAATTAAAAAAATCAAAAAATATAAGCTACAAGTACTTAACACAAGACAAAAAAAATGCAGGTATCAATCACATCAGAAAACAATGTGAAATATGTTTCTGGCTACTGCAATGAATGCTACTTTTCAGAAACCAACAAGAACTAATATAAATATAAACCCATACCTCTGGTGATATACTTTGCTGAATTTCTATCTTAGCCGTATCAACTTCTCCAGTGGTTCCAGCAATGGGAAATGGATCCCTGGACTTAAGTGATTCATCAATGCTAAGTGCTTCATCATCATGGTTTTCCTCCACTTTTTTCTCTGGTTTATCGTTTCTACTAAGTGGCTTATCATGTCCAATTTCACTTTGAGGAGTCTCCTCGGGTTTAACATCTCCAGGAACCAAAACATGAGTTTCATGAGTGGATGAATCTTCAGGATATTCTCTTCCACATTCAATCAATGCACCCTCCCCAAGAATATCTGAATCTTCAGGACTATTGTCAAAGTAAGTACAAAGGCTACCTTCATTCACATAATCAGACTGGTTCCCTTCATTTTCATGATCAAATAACCTTCCTTGATTCCCACAAGAAAAATCTTCCCCATAATCTGCATAATCCAAGCCATTCTCATCAGAATGATTGTAATAGCTATCTTTACTTAAACTATCAGTTTCTTCTCTACAAGACTTTTTCTCTACAGCATGGTTCTCAACTGTTTGATATTCTCCATAACCCTCAATCGCCGCAGCATCATTCTCACAGGTTTGACCTTCAACTCCATTTTGGTCCTCAGATGAACCTTGGAGAAGACGTGCCTTCCTCCTAAAGTGGGCTTCAAAATAAGCTTTTTTCTCAATAACTGAACCCGGTTTTGAGAATTTCTCAACTTCTTCAAGATATCTATTGTGTGAGAAAGAGGATCTCCTTTCCCAAGCTATGGGTTCATTTTCAAATCTGCCAAATGATACAGAACCAGAATGCAGAGATTCTGTCTGCCCAGTTCAAAAGAGAGGTGGAGTTAGAATAAGAATAAAACAAAAGGTTGGACTGGACAAATGATCTGCTAAAGTCCAAAGAAAATTGTATTTTATCAGTCATTTCATGGATCAAAAACTCATAAAAGAGGTTAGCAAGACAACATTCACCAGCACTTATATGCTATTGGGAGGTACTTGAGATACTGTAAGCAATTAAAGCTAATAACAATCTTCTATAGATTTTCAAAGTTTCAGGAATAACATAGTAGACATTCCTAATGGCACAATCATGGTGCCATAGACAATTTGAATTTGAAAAGGGATAAGTAACTTATCTAATAATATAATTTTTCTCTGTTAGTAACAAAACATGTAGCTAAAATGCATACCATATCCTAAGGATAACTGCAGTTCTTTGTTTTGAAATTGTCATCCATGTTCTCCATATCCTACCTTCGGATCCTCAACCTTATTATCCAAATCCAATGCACTCATCATCAACTGTTTATGAGTGATATCCGAATTAATGACTAGAAGCGACAAGTTTGAATGATGATTATGAGTCATTAACCCGGGCAAATCAAATCATATATTTGTCTATATTTACCAGTGTACATGATAAGTTTCTAGTCTTATACTAGAATAAGTAGCCAGCCGGCCCTACCCTGCCCCGCAGCTTCATAGCCTCTTTTGCCAAACAAAGAGAAAAGAAACTTGAAATTCATTAACGGCAAGAGATAAAAGGATCTTCAATAAATTAGGAAGAAGTTTAATGAACTTAAAAGAAAAATACAAGTGCATGCATAACTGATTTTATATTGTATGTATATTTTTTACTCGTATTTAACAATTTATTCTTTATATCACCAAATATTGACATAGGAGACAGTGATCATAATCAAACTACACTAAATCAAGCAACGGAACCTAAATAGCAAGTAAATGAACTTTTGAAGCTTAAACTTAAATCATCCAGATGGGAAACAGACACAGATTTATTTGTTCCCAAAAAATCAAGTAGATACATAGCATCAAAGATTAAAATCAATCTATGAATAAGAAGCAAATTCACTTTGCAAGTGAAGTAAACCGACCATTATTTTCCTTTTAATCTTAAACTTCATCAACGAGATTCTCATTTCATCAGTTAAAATATAAGATTCATCATTTCTAAACATAAAACGTTATCACAAAATTCAGTAAGAACTACAACAACAACAGAATTAACAAAAACAATTCCATTTTATAAACACACAATCCAAATTCCGAACACCAAACACCAAACCGAAAGGACAGAAGAGAAAGAAAAGATTTACCAAAAAACTAATGTTGAAAGGCTCTTGAATCTCTCCCGCCATTCGCAAACCAAAAATCAAGCTCGAAAAAGAAAAGAGCAGTTACTTCCAAAATCAATAGTGAGTAACCGACATTCTTAGCGCATCAAACGGATCACGTCAATCGAATTCAAAACACGACGCATTCCTTAACAGTTAACACCACCAAAAACGAAAGTAAAATACAGAAATTAGAGCTCCGGGATTCTTTTTCCTTTTCAGATCTTTCTTTCCTTCAGAAAAGAAAAGAAAATTGTGAATTTGTTTGTGCACAGTGTTAAGTGTAAAACGTTTGTGAATGTAATGAAGAGCTTAAAAAGGTTAGATCGGTCGGATCAAATCGATTCAATCATTTAATTATTTATTTTTTCATTAAAAGGAAAAAAGAAATATTTTATATCATGTGGGGGTTGGTTGTCTTTTTTTGTCTTGTTCGTATCTTATCACAGCACAATTAGGATCAGACGGCTGTGATTCCGGATCACAGTAAGATGAAGTTTCAAATGAAGCTCGCGTTTGGGATACAAAAGGCGTCGTTTTCTTACGGTGGTTGGTCATGCAAGTGATGGGAACTTAACTAGTAATAAGTTATTACTAATAACTGCCAATTAAAAGAAAAAAAATGGAAGATTTTGAATTTTATGTTATAGTTTTAATTAGTGATGGTTGAAAGCTAAACTACTGATATTATTCGTTAATCAATTTTGGACCATAATGTTTATTAATATTTATTGTTTAATAAAGTGATTGACTAAATCTGTTGTCATCACTGCATTGAGTTAAGGGCATCGATTCTTTATGAAAATGGCATATACTCTAAATAGGCTTAACTATAAAATAGGTGTTCAATTTTTTTTCTTTTTTATAATAGGTGTTTAAAATATTTTTTAGTTAATTTAGGTGCCTAAAATTTTATTTCGTTACTGTTTTAAGGTAACACTATTAAAAAAATCATCACCCAATCAGAATTTGACATGTGTATTTTATTTTAATTAATTTTTTTTTCAAAAAAATGAAAAATATTTAAAAAAATCCAAAACTTATCAAAATCTCTAAAAAAACCCCAAATCCTTAAAACTCAAAATCTAAAAATCTCGAAATTACTGCCGTTGTCGCCGCCAATAGTCTCGTCGGACCGCCGTCTTTGGAGGCCCCCTCCTATTTTTCCCAATCACTCATCGCCGGTAACTAGCGAGATGCATGCCAATCGGACATCGAACGGTTGGAACCTTTCACATTCGTCGTTCGACGTCCGATTGGCACGTCTCTCACCGATTATCGGCGATGGGTGATTGTGGAAAATGGGCGAGGGCTTCCGGCGACGGTGGATTCCGAGGAGGCTATCGCCGGCAATTTTGGGATTTATGACTGTTTTGTAATTTGTTAAAATTTTGAGATATATTTTTATTTAGTTTTTCAGTTTATTTTTTGAAAATAAAAATAAAAGTCACGTGTCAAGTTATAATTGGATAATAATTTTTTAACAAATTGACTTTAAAATGGACCAATATAAAATTTTAGGCACTTATTTCAACCAAATATTTTTTTAGGCACCTATTATAAAAAAAAGTAAAATTTGAACACCTATTTTATATAATATAATGCCAAATCGTAGTTTATCGTTTATTTTATTTAAAAAACTTAAATTATTGTAATTTTAACTTTAAAATTTATGTCATTGTACTAGATTTGTCTAAACGTTATTTAGCATGTAACTAAATTATTTTGGATTATTACCTTTTACTTTTAGTTACTTTTATACTTTGTTTTTTAGGCATTTTTATACATCCCATACTTTCAAAGGAACTTTCACGTATCATATGAATTATTTATTATATTATCGATGATGGGTAAAAATCTCATGCCCCCTAATCATGCCTCCTTCTATGCCCCATGCTTAAAAATACTTAAAAATTAAATCTTGCCCCCCATAACCCTAATTTTTATATCCTAAACCCCAAACCCTAAACCCTAAAAAATACACCCTACCCCTAATTCCCTACACCATAACCCTAAACCCCAACCTTAAACCCCAAACCCTAAACCCTAAACCCACTATTTTAAAGTGGGGACACAAATGGAGGCATACTTTGGGGACAAATGATTTCCATCCATCGATGATCCCTTCAATTTAACTTAGTTTATTTATAATATTAAATTTTAAACATTAAACTATATTTAAAAGATTTATTATTTTATTATAAATGGAAAATAAACTTTCATGTCTAAATTAGTAAACCCAAAAAAGGAAACCAAGTTTTAAATGGGTGATGATCGGGGCAATTTTGAATGAATAAACCTTTCTAAATTATTATTTGAGAAAATGGCTCCCAAAAAATATTATTTGGCAAAATGACCCCAAACTTGTCACGTCGGTGAACCTCGCGTTGTGTAGGACGCGAGGTCTGATATCACGTTCTGCACAACACAAGTTCAGTCTACGTGGCATTGTTGTTTGTGTTAACGGTATTACAGTAGAACGCGAGGTCCACGAGAATTTGAAAGGGCAGCTGAATATATCGCACAGACCTCGCGTTCTGCAGGACACGAGTTCTGTGCAATTCAAGGCTAAAGAACAAGGGAAAACAAGTGTGGGTAGGCTTGTTCGAGCCTAATTTCGGGCGTGTAAATCGTATATTTTTAGCGATCATCGAGTTTGGGGTCGTAGTACTGGAAATTCTCTATCGTATGATACCAACATGGTTAATTTCCGTCCATTCTACAATGATTTAAAATGGCTTCGAAAACCTTATGTTATCATCTTTTTTTGAATGAAGTTGCATTTGAACAAATGTCGATAGACATGTTCGAGCAGAATTTCATACGTAGAATGGACGGAAATTGACCGTGTCAGTGTCATACAATAGAAAATTTCCAGTACTACGACCCCAAACTCGATGTTAGCTAAAAATTTAAAATTTCTACGTATGAAATTCTGCTCGAACATGCCTATCGACATTTGTTCAAATGCAACTTCATTCAAAAAAAGATGATAGCATAGAGTTTTCGAATCCATTTTAAACCATTGTAGAATGGACGGAAATTAACCATGTTGGTATCATACGATATAGAATTTCCAGTACTACGACCCCAAACTCGATGATCGCTAAAAATATACGATTTACACGCCCGAAATTAGGCTCGAACATGCCTACCCACACTTGTTTTCCCTTGTTCTTCAGCACAGAACTGCACAGAACTCGCGTCCTGCAGAACGCGAGGTCTGTGCGATATATTCAGCCGCCCTTTCAAATTCTCGTGTACTTCGCGTTTTACAGAACGCGAGGTACTGTAAAACCGTTAACACAAACAACAAGGCCAGGTAGACTGAAATCGCGTTGTGCAGAACACGATATCAGACCTCGCGTCCTACACAACGCGAGGTTCACCGACGTGGCAAATTTGAGGGTTATTTTGCCAAATAATATTTTTTGGGAGCCATTTTCCCAAATAATAATTAAAAAGGGATTATTCATTCAAATCAGCAGATGATTGGATAAAGTCGCAAGAGCCAAATAATTCATATGGATAAAACCTTTTGATGAAATGATTGAGGGTAAAGGTCTTGTTGGATTGATTGAATGATTAGGGCCGTTGGATTGCCTCATGCTTTTGTATACTCAACTTGCATCTCTCACTTTTATAAGTATTTATGGACCAAAACAACTGTAACTTTCTTTTTATTTTTTTAGTATAACCACTCATATTTGATTTGATTGATTCAGATCGATTTTATATAGATATATTGTAAAAATCTTTTCAATTTAATTATTTTTATTTGCAACATCAAAATTTACACAATTTATTTTGTTTAAAAGACCTAACGCCTATCCTATCCTATTAAACCAACTAGTTGTGAAACTAACAACAAATTTAGTTTTTCACTAACTTAAATCAAAACTTAAAACCCTCAAATTTATTATTTTCAACCACGCAATTTATCAAAAGTTATCATCAGCGTCGGACTGACTCTTTAGCTTGAGGGTTGTGTCCCTCTCCCATTTTTTTACTAATAAGTAAAAATATTTTTTTATACCATCATTTTTTAAACTCTGCCTTTACTTTTTATGGTTAATTATACTTTATCCTTATGTCTTGATTTCTGGCCGTCCCTAACCTATGTATAAGTCATACTGAATTTGTCGACAATTTCGACCCGAGCACCACCCTCACCCAAACCAAAACCTTATTCAAGACAAACTAGACCCATTATCGGTGACCAAAACCTTCACCACCATATCTCATACCAACAACCTATAATCACAACAACAAAAAATAAAAATAGTAAATCAACAAGAAAACCATATAAGAAGAACCAAAGGGCGGGAAGAAGAAGAAACAAGTTGAAGCATTTTGCAAAAATCGTAATATTAGATTTGATTATTTTTTATATAAAATATTACATAGTGAAATATATAAGATTATAATTGAAAATTTTTGTGGTTGGGGAGGCTCAATCCAAACGGTGGAGAAGTTCATGGTGCTGACTGCTGAGGATGAGTCTTTGTTTCACTCGAATCACGATCTAATGGTAAACAATAAAAAATGACGAAATTTTTTTAAGAAGGTGAAGATCGAAATGAATTAAGTTAAGATGTTTAGAATTAGATTGAAATGAATTAATTTGAGGTTCAAAGTTTAAATATTACGATTAAATGGACCAATGAGTAAAAGTTGATTTTACAAATTTTTAAACTTGCCACGTAATCGTTAGTCATTTAACGGTGAATGACTAAAAATAAATTTGAATTTTGTATGGTTATGATCACGCAGCATATCTCAAAGTGTCCATCATAAAACACATGAAGGTACTTATGAATATGATTCGTCTGAGAAGTGGGCCAAGCCCATGAGTTTGGACTTGATTCAACAAGGGGTACATACTATGTACCAAGAAATGCACGTTCATGGGATGGGAGACCCAAGTTGAGTTGAGGTGCATATTAAGACTGGACATAAAATTTTATTTTAGGAGAACGAACTTATAAAATTTTAAAAGGGAAAAATTTATAAAATTTCAAGAGGCAGAAACGAATTTTTAATAAAAAAACACATAATTTTTTTAACTTATATACAGATTTTAAATTTTTAGGGAAAAACCACCCCTCTTCGGTACCCCGGTCCATCTCTAAACCTAACCTTATATGAATGTGTTTTTGTTTAGAACTGGGTTTTGAGGTTTATGTGTTTGGTAACGGTAGTTCAGGGAACTTGTTTCAAAGGCTTTTTAAAAATGTGTTTGGTTTTTGCTTTGCTGTGCGTTTTATTACATTGTATGTAAAGTTAAGATTATATTAGAAATTTCAAAATCACTACTAAATAAACAGTTAATAAATTTAAAGAATTTAAAAATAACCATGGATGTTCTTGAGTATTTTATTATTCAATTTACAATATTTTTGAAATCCAAATTCAAAATTTAAGTTTTCAAACACTACACTGTATGTAAATTTTTTTGTATAATAACATCAATGTTCCATTTACTTTGTCAAATCTTCTAATGTGGTGTATGTATTTTTTAAGTGTTTAACGTGTTCTTGCATTTTGTTTTTATCTTTCAGAACGTCTTTGAAACTAACAACATTGGATGAAGACGTTATAGTAATACGTGACACTCTCTTATAGTAGCATGTAACAATTTTGTTTTGAAAAAGTAATAATTAAAAGGGAAAACTACACCACTGACCACCAAACAAATTGGGGATACCTATTTGAACCACCGAACTTTAAAAAACGTCAATCACACCACTGAACTTATAAAATCAACCTATTTTGACCACCGCCGTTAAAAATTTAACGGTGGAGTGACGGAACTGCCACGTGACAATTGATGGGTATATTTAAAAATTACACATTTGGTCCCTGTTATTTACACATTCTTTCAATTTAGTCCTAATTTTCAATTAATAAAATAATAAATTATTTAATTAAGTGGTGACACGTGTCAAGACCTTATTGGAGGATTTTAATTATTTATATTTAATTTTATTAATTTATTTTCCCTTCCAATCAGGTGGTGACACGTGTCACCACCAATTTAGAGGAGAAAAATCAAATTTTCATCATATGCACTGGGGACAGTTCAAACCTGGGTCTCCCAGGGGAAAAGCCAATGCCTTTGCCACTGCACCAAGCACAACTTTGTGCAATAATTCTCAAGATATAATATATATTTCTTATTGGTTTCTACATTTATAAGCCAAAACCCTAAACCCTAAACACTAATTTTACATATATAAGTCCTAAACCCTAAACTCTAACCCTAAATATTACAATTTTGAGTGATGCATCTGTAATTGGAAACTCCATTCAAGTTAAGGAATCAACTACATCACCAGTGAATGCTTCATTATCTTGTGAGGATTTGGAAGGTGTTGGATTATTTAATACTACATGCTTGCTAAACTCAAACTTGTATTTAAGTTCAGATCTTTACATTTATGGTACCGGAAACTTGGAGATCCTTCCCCATGTTTCAATCAAGTGCCCTACAGAAGGTTGTATGGTTACCTTTAATATGTCTGGAAATGTAAATGTGGGTCAATATGTTGCCATTGTAGCTGGATCAGTAGTAATTTGTACCGCTAATTTGACCATTGGGTACAATTTTACTATTAACACAACATCGTTGGCTGGGCCACCTCCTCCTCAAACTAGTGGTACACCTGTTGGCACTGAAGGAGCTGGTGGAGGACATGGTGGTCGCAGTGCTTCATGTCTCAAAAATAATAAGACAAGCTTTTGGGGTGGTGATGTTTATGCTTGGTCCACTTTGTCTGAGCCATGGAGTTATGGGAGTAAAGGTGGTAGTAAGAATGACACTGCTTCTGATGGACATTGGTTTGGAGGGAATGGTGGAGGACGAGTTAAGCTCATTGTAAAGGACATACTATATCTGAATGGATCTGTAACTGCAGAAGGTGAGAATGGAGGAATAAAAGGGGGAGGGGGTTCTGGTGGAAGCATCTACGTAAGAGCAGTTAAGCTGTGAGTACACTCTACCTAAACGAACCATTTTCAAATTTCTAGTTTCTGCATGGTCAGGTGTCTGTATGCAGTTCAGATAATCTGCTGCTTCGACACTTGTAAAAATATCTTTTAACAGTACACAGTATTTCTTACATGATCAATGCACATACTAATGCTTACCCTCCATGCTTAAATGCATACGTCATATTGAATGGTTTTATAAGTAAGTTCTGTAATTTCAAGTGAATGTTGAATAATAATTCATTAATGATTACTGCATTCCTTATGCTTGGTAATTCAATGTCTTCGTGAGTTGATATATTGAAAAGGCTTGCTTTCATCCGCAATTGTGACAATTTGTACTGGAATTATCTTTATAATGATGAACTTGATGGAGATTTCTCAGTAGACTGAGTCATGAATGCATTTTGTAATAATTAGTGTTTAGGGTTTAGGACTTATATATGTAAAATTAGTGTTTAGGGTTTAGGGTTTTGGCTTATAAATGTAGAAACCAATAAGAGATATATATTATATCTGGAGAATTATTGCACAAAGTTTTGCTTGGTGCAGTGGCAAAGCCATTGGCTTTACCCCTGGGAGACCCAGGTTTGAACCGTCCTCAGCGCATATGATGAAAAATTGATTTTTCTCCTCTAAATTGGTGGTGACACGTGTCACCACCTGATTGGAAGGGGAAAATAAATTAATAAAATTAAATATAAATAATTAAAATCCTCCAATAAGGTCTTGACACGTGTCACCACTTAATTAAATAATTTATTATTTTATTAATTGAAAATTAGGACTAAATTAAAAGAATGTGTAAATAACAGGGACCAAATGTGTAATTTTTAAATATACCCATCAATTGCCACGTGGCAGTTCCGTCACTCCACCGTTAGATTTTTAACAGCGGTGGTCAAAATAGGTTGATTTTATAAGTCGGTAGTTGATTGACGTTTTTTATAGTTCGGTGGTTCAAATAGGTATCCCCAATTTGTTTGGTGGTCAGTGGTGTAATTTTCCCTAATTAAAATCAAGATGTTTTTGAAACAATTGTTTTTTTTTTATGATTAAAAATGGAGGGAACATGAACATTTAACAATAGAAACTCACCGATTTTAATGACAATTAGTTAAGCCGCCGTTGTATTTTTTTTTATTTTTTGCATTAGCCATCGATCCGCAGTTAATTAGTTTTTGGTTGTCGATTGCCGGTATTTTTTATTTTTTTATTTTTATATTTTAATAAGAATCATTGTCTTTGTGGCACGTATTTTTCTTTGTTCTTATAACACTCTTTTTATTTTTATTTTTTGTGGTTTGTTTCATTTGTTCTTGTGGCATAATTTCAACATACCTTGGCGGCCGGTTAGTACTCGCACAGAGAGATTTTCACGGCGCTAATATCTGATTATAGTTCTATCAGTGATCTTGTAAAGATGGATCCCCACTTGGTTGATGGTTGGTTGTCGATGTAATCAGTCCTGGGTAGCGAAACTTTCTGCCAGATAATTTGGGTCGTTCACCACTCTTTTTTTACCCGTTAGAGACAAAGAGATTTAGGAAAGCTTCTGAATTTTGATAGTATGCTTATATGAAGTATTCACTTTTCTTTGTTTTTAGGTTGTAAGAATTTTTGGTAAATTAGTCTCACTATTCTTATTTCTAAATACGTTGTAAATTGTAATTGTGTTATCTTCTATAGTTTTAATAAAAATTCAGTTGTTGTTATTAAAAAAAAACAATAAAAACTCACCGAGGTCCAACCACTTGAACAATTTAACAATTTTGAATATAAAGGGCCAGTGTATAAAGATCCAATAAGCTGGTCTAGTCCCCAAAGGACCCACATTCAACTTCATCAAAGATTATATCATATCCAAATGTACCCATATCTCTATGATGGACCATGAAGCAAAATTCCTTCAATTAAAATTTAAGTTACTAAACCAACGCTTCTACTTGAGTGTGATATTACAATACACCTTTTTTATTTATATTATATTTTCAAGGCTAATGTTAATATTTAAATTTATTTAAAATGAAATAATATAAACATTATTAATCATTTAGTCAATTAATATTCTCATTACAGTAAGTCTTTTAGTAAGTTAGTTAACATCGATGTTTGGGTAAGAGAAATTAGAAGAACACGTCAACGCCTATTACACCACTTATTGGGTCATGTAGCTTTCTTGTTCCAACTTTGGGGAAAATTAACCTTTTTAGACGATTAATTCATACAAGAGTTTTTCCTCTATTTGAGATATAATCTTTTTATTGTAATTTGACATAATTTAATCTCTTATTTTTAATATGTTCAAATTAATAATACCAGTATTTGCTATTGTTAAAGTAATGACATTTTTTTTGTTATTTGGACGTACAACTACAATCATTAAAAATTCAATCAACTATATTCAATCAATAATAAAATTATATATCGAATAAATGCTTGAGCTTGTTTTGGAAAAAAAAATTGGTTTCAATTTTGTTATCAATTTAAAATTGAATCGGATATGGACTCGATCAGACCTTCAGATCTCAATTCAACTAGTTTATCTCCTGTTTAATGTTAAATTAATGTAAAAACTAATTTATATTAAGATAATGATTGTGGTGAAGTGGTTTGCTTACTAATTAAGCCACGATTACTATTAGTATACTAACCAACTAAACGAGACCCCAAGTATATTTCTTTTAAATCAATTGATTTTTATCATTTAAATTTGTGAATTGTGATCTCATTTTTTCCAAGATTGTGCCGACCTAATAATGCAATTATATATAATTTTATAATTATATGATTTTATTTAATTAGCTTAGGGGATGTCCATTTCATTGTATTCACGTGCATGTGTTGCTTAAAGGTATGAAAAATTCCCAGTAGTACAACTTTTGATGACTTAGAAAAGAGAAGTTTAGAATAATAAATAATTTAAGGGTAATTATTCCTCCTACAAGTATTTGTAAAAATTTTGTTTTTACAAATGTCTTAGTTTTAGGGTTTAAGAGTTTTATTTAGGGTCTGGTATTTAACGGTTTAAGTGTACGAGTTTTGAATTTGGGGTGTGGTTGGAATTTAAGTTATAGGGTTAAATTTTAGGGTTTATAGGTTAAAACCTAAATCCCTAATCATATTACACTAAACCTAAACCCTAACCACTAAACTCTAAATTCTAACCATAAAACCTAAATTCTAAACCAATACGCTTAAACTCCTAACCCCTAAACTGGATCCCTAAAACGCTTGTAGAAACTTTTCGTTTCTACCACAGTACATGAAATATTTTCCTATAATTTAATTTGTCAAAATTTGCTCAAGACTTTTTCTAATCTATTAGAGTAACACGTCATTATTATCAATTTAATTGTTTAATCGATTAAATTTTAATATATTAATTAATATTTGATGTATTAATTCAAATCAAATTTTATTTGATAAAATTAGAGTAATTAAATATGAATGGAGGATAACATAGAAAATACATGGTGAATATGTTGTGCAGCAGCATAAAAACAACTAAAAGAAATCAATCCAAAATGTTTTCAAAACATATACTCCATTTTAGGTTGGCTAAATATTTTAGGTTGCGACCTAAAATGTTAGAAACACACAACTTAAAATGTTACCTACACAACTTAAATATTATACATTTTGATAATATTCTTAATTGCAGTTTAAAATGTTATTTTACGTATAACTTGAAATATTATAAGTTTCGATAACATTGATAAAACTTGATAACAATTGAGGCATTTGAGTTGCATAGGATTGTCAGTAAATTGAATGATTGATAGAACTTTTAGTTTTAATGTGGGGACAAATCTCCACACTTTTAAAACTCTATCATCCACTCAAAATTTTCTTGCTTGCTATGAGTTTCTGGGGAAAAAGAGAGAAAAATCAGGGTCCATATATCTTTGAAAAATTGAATTTAAAAGTGTTGAATTAGTTGCCAAACTTCATTCTCAAAATCTCAACCAAACTGTCCCTACCTTAGTTGGAATTCATGTCCTCTCCAACCTTCCTTTTCATTCCCTTCACATTCCCCATTTGCAATAATTCATTACTTTATGTAGGGTTTCCTATTTTCTTTTCTTTTGACCTCAATCACTGTTGCATGCCCTAACACCACATGATAACAGCATGGGCGTACAAATGAAAATGGACCCACCCCCATTACTTTTAACCACGTGTGCATGCACAATTCGATGATCATCATGCACATCTATACTCGATCAACAAATCATATATCAGTACCGTCAGCCATTTGAATCAATTGCTACCGACGTTGTTTTAGCATAACCTAAGTCTCATGTTCAAAATCATGGAAATGTTGTAACGCTGATTAATACTTAATGGGACGAATTTTATTGTCATTGTGGTCGTACCTAACTCGACGAGTTTAGTCTCTGCTTAGATCGTTAAACCCAAAAACATGCATAAGGATGGAATAACATGAAGGGGAGTTTGGCCATTGGAAGCAAACAAGGGAGATGGAGATATCAAAAGTTTGAATGATTTGAAAGAAAATGAAAAATTTATGTAGTAGCTGAGAATGCTTAACCTAGTTAATATGGGTCTCTAAATCTTTGCCTCGAGAGACGTGGATTGTTGTTCAAGTTGTCCATTGTTCTTTCTTGCATCTACTTGTTTGCATTAGACTTGTCTGTTTTGAGAAGAGATCTTAGAGATGTTTTTTTTATCAACAGAAATTTCACGGGCGAGATTAATGGATTGGTGGCACATATACTTTAACTATATGAGTAATTAATCAAGAAATTGCATAATAATTTCTTGGCTTAATGATATTTTAAATCTCAAACTTTTTCAAAAAATCAATTGAATTATGTGGAGATCACACCTAATTGAGTCATCGAACTTGAAAAACAATACATCAATTAAACATCTTGATCAATGAACACATCGTTGATCGTTATAGTGTTGATGTGACATTTAACAATTGATTTCTAAAATGTCAAATAATCTCTTATGTCACATCATCGTAAACATATAAATTGTTACGCTCGTTAAACATCAGTAGCTGAACCGATATAAGTTAACTAATGCTTAACAACACCAACATAGTTAACTATCTTGTTATCATAATAGTGGTCAACGATAATTTCCGTTACTCAAATGACTTAATTGATATATTTTTAAGTTTTAACGTTCAATTGGGTATGTTTTTCACAAAAAGATTTGATTTATTTCTTTAAAAAAAAATAGAGGGCTAAAATATCCCTTAAGCATAATTTCTTAATACAATTTTAAAGTTATTTGGGTACATTAATTATATATTATAAATCCAAGCCCGTGATATGATAACAAAGAACTTCCGTAGAAATGAAATTCTCCTTAAGTTTAGTTTTCGTATTTGATCTAAGATAATTCTTCGACCTTTCCTAAAAAAGAATTAATGATTAATTTTTGTTATGAAAGAGTATCATTATCAGCACTGAATTTTTGTTTGAAAGTAGACAAAATGAATGCAAGAAAATAAAACGATTGAGAAAGGAAATTCGAACCAATGGTATAGAAGAATATGGCATAATTTATCTATTTAATTAATTCTTTAATAAATGAGGGGAAACGGAAAGAAAAGTCCTAGCAAGACAAGATTGACATTGATTGTCAATTTTGTACCTATTATCTTTACTCGAATAAAAATTTAATGTTCTTTTTCGGTACCTTTTTTATACTCTAACATTAAAAAAATTAAATTTTAATTCTAACTTTAAATTCTAAATCATAAACCCTAAACTCTAAACCTTAAAAAACATATTTCCTCAATTTTCTAAACCTTAATCTTAAACTTTAACTTTAAACCATAAAACCAAATTTTAGTGTAGAGACATAAATTAGGACATCAAAAATAACTCTATTCATATTTACTCTCCCATTTTATTTTTCCATATCCCATGTGGAAGATTGAAAAAACCTAGTTTGGATTGTCAGTTTAATTAATATTTGAATTCTTTATAAAAATTTCAAGACTCGAATTCAAAATAATTTTAATTTTCAAATTAATATATACATATGGATATATAAGATGGATTATTTAGGGATTTAGAGTTTTAGTTTAGGTTTTAAAGCTTTTGAATTAAAAATTTAAAATTTAGCTTGGAAATAAACATGCTTGTGTAATTTTTTTTGGAAAATTCTACAGCGGGCGACGAACATTGATGAACACCGATGAACACCATTATTTTTTTAAAAAAAATTTAAAAATTTAAAGGACTAAAATTATAATTAAAATTATCACTTAAAAAATAAAAATCAAATTTAATAGTTACTTTATAATATTTTTAATAGGTTAGAATCAAATATACCCAATTCTCCTAAACCCTAACAAAATCAATCTCTTAAAAAAATAAAAACCAGTTTATAATTTTTAATAGATTAAAATCAAATATACCCAACTCTCCTAAACCTAAACCCTAACAAATTTGATTCTATTCTAAACCTAAACCCTAACAAATTTGATTCTAATACCATATAATAAATGTTCCACTTGAAATCTTAATTATTGGAAGAAATAGATTTCTGTATATGAACTATGGGATGAGATTCTCTGGGATTTCCCTTCAATTGAAGGCATTGGTCGACATGTTCATCAAATTTGTTAGGGTTTAGGTTTAGGAGAATTAGGTATATTTGATTCTAACTTATTAAAAAAATATTATAAAATAACTATTAAATTTGATTTTTATTTTTTAAGAGATAATTTTAATTATAATTTTAGTCCTTTAAATTTTTAATTTTTTTTAAAAAAGTTAATGGTGTTCATCGGTGTTCATCGTTAGTAATGTTCATCAATATTCGTCGCACGTGGTAGACTCATCCTTTTTTTACATTAACAGAATAACAGTGTATTAAATATTCACTTGATCATGAAATCCAACAAGTATTTTAGTGAAAAACTGATGATGTTAATCTTAGGAGAATGAGTTCAAATCGTTTTGTTTACACTGTGTATGTACATTGTTAAAACTCAAAAGGATTAATTAATAATATTCACTTGATTATGAAAACCCTTTATTATGATGCGGGCCTAGCATCCTTGATGGTCCGTTTTGGTGGCCTAAATCCCCCCGTAGCTAATGCCATGCTTGGTCAGAATGGACCACAAGCTTAACTCCAAACCCAATGAAGACGAACCAACCGCCCTTTGGAATTTGGAGGTGACCAATTCCTAATTTATGTCCCATTACCTTAATTAACCATTTCTTATTGTACCCTTCACTCTATTTTTCATCATGCATGCATGCATCTTCCCATTGTTTCAGAATTATGATTCTCAAAATCAGTGCCATACCCTCCATCTTTTCAACTCACTCAAAACGAATGCTTCAGGACATAATAAAACCAACCACTGAAACAACAGATTCGATGTCACGTGATCCAAAAGGAAGGGGGGTTTGGATTACTTGTTTGTTTCAGTAAGTGAAGCCAAATGCATACAAGTAATGAGATTGTTCCTGTTTTAGTAGGTGTGCTAATTGAACCATAACTGTTAATTGATACAATTGTTATATTTTATAGGTTATTTAATCGAACCACTAAGCCTAAATGATTTTAGTTAACCCTACCACTAAAAATGATGTTTAATGTTTAATCTATTGATTTATTAAATTATTTTTACATATATTTTGTTCACAACATTAACTACGCTAATCTTGAGGCTCTCTTATAATGTATATTAATATAATATTTATTAGAGAGATAATTTCATTATTCTTAAAAAGAGCAGTGAATATGTTGGGGGGAAATTATAATAGGTTAACATGTAACCAAACCGTCAATAACGGTTACCACTAACGGTTAAAACTGTTAAGTTACGATTTAATATATAACCGTTTAGGCTAAATGGTACAATTAATGTACCATGAACACCCCTAATCTTTAATCAAATACAGCAGTTAAGCCAGTTTGGTTGCAATCTCCGAACAAAACCATGCGAGTCCGTGGTGGCTTAAACTTAGCCATGGTGGTTTAGGATCAGATTCAGTGTCTGTCGCCATGCACCAAGACAATCCCCCATCCCCGGCGTGTTGGTTTTCATGGGAATTCTTAAAACCCCACATCGGTAATGCAACAAAATGTACATGAAAAACTAGCTTTTTAAGAAATGGGTTTTGATTATGTTTATGTGGTGGTTTGTCATTAAATTATGTATATATAGATTTTTATGGGGTTTTGGATTAATAGGGCTTCATGCGTATGTTCCCTTCTAGTAGTACATATAACATATTGCAACCTAATCGAGACCATAGGGGCTCTCACCTCTAAATAGTTAATAGCTTTTCTTAAGTTTAAGAGTTAATTGCACTAAATCAACGTATCCAAATTATTATACTCGTTTAATTGTTAATAAAATCGTTAAAAATCTATTAATTGTCATGTAAACATTGAAGTATATTATATAATAATATAAATGCGACATAAACGATAATTTTTTAAAAGAGATTGACCTCATTAAAACCCCCTTCATAACTGAGTTCAAGCGAAACCTCGAATTCAGACATTAGACCCATGGAGTTCTATTATCTGAAAACAAACAACAAATGTAAACAATGATCAATGTTGCATATGCTGATAATTTGAGAATAAAATTAGAATATTTAAAAATTTAGGGACCAATTTAAAATGAGAGTCATAATTTAAAGACATATGATATAATTAACTATGAGTTTAATAAACTTAATCTCCATTTAAGAGAAATCGGTATCAAATTCAATCAAATGTGATGAATTTCTTTTATGGTTCATTTGTCTTTTCAATTATGTTTTCACATCTCTAAATTCCATTTTTATTAAATAAATCCTAATCTTATCTAGAGGGAGAAAGACTCTAAAGAGAAAAAATGGGTGTTTCTAATAAGTCTAGAACCCATAATCTAAAAGAATACAATAAAATAAAAATAAACAGCTTGGTCAACCAACTATGTATTTGCTCCTCTAAATTTTATTTTAAAAGTAACTAATAAAATAAGAACGAATTGATGGAGTTGTTGGAATTATGAAACAAAAGTAGAGTTTGGCACCCAATAGTAACCATCTCTCATCTTTCATTACAATTAGATTTAGAAAATGATTTCTAGTTGGAATGTAATGAATGATCTCCCCCATTAATTACTAGGCGGTATGTCTTTGTGATTTGTGACCACAATGAATTAAATTTTGATGTTATTCTATGTATGATCACGTGCCCCCAGCTCACCAATGGACAATGATCGATTACAACATCATAAAAATTATGATATACAAATTCAAATTTAATTTATTTAATTCACAATGTAATATAATGTTATTCAAATGAAAAATGAGTTTTTTCCTCCTAACGAGAAAACATTTATTTTCTCCTGTTCATATCAATTCAATTGGTACAAGCAAAAATTAAATCAATTCAACAATTTTTTGTTCAATTTCTCGCAGAATTAAATTCTCATCAATCACTACGAGTCAAAAGAATAGCCCCATGGCCTCTGATTTTCATATAAAAAACACGACGAACTTAAATACTCTCTTCAACTTCTATTCTGATAAGACTGAATATCTTTCATAAGAAATCGTAGAAATATATGACAATTTTTTTAGAAAAATCTCAACAAAAAATACATACTATTTTTTTTCTCTATCGAATCGATTATAACCACTTCTTACGTTTCAAAAATTGTGTACCACATATAAAAACTAATAAAGAGACTTGCTATCCCATAGAAAGATATTACGATTCTTTGTATTTTAATGTATAAAATAAATCAATAGGATTGAAATATAGGAATTATTGGATATAAAACCGACAGAAGAAAGAGTTGAAGCAAATTAAAGAAGAAAGGAGTTGAAATGTTTGACCAGTGTACCCTAACAAGAATGTGGACATGTTATTGTAGGGTAGGGTTTGTAGCCATTTTAGCCCAAGCTTAGGTACCTGCTTTTGACTTTACCTTTTTTATGCCTTTTTTTTTTTTTACTTTTTACACAATTTAGATCATACCTGATTTAATTATCATTCATTTATTGTTAAATAAAAATATTTAGTTTC
Organism: Hibiscus trionum; assembly: GCA_030270665.1. NCBI lineage: Eukaryota > Viridiplantae > Streptophyta > Magnoliopsida > Malvales > Malvaceae > Hibiscus > Hibiscus trionum. Next base: position 10,518,521 of record BSYR01000011.1, read on the forward strand.
AAATATATTGGTTATCTAATATTTTAGGAAGTATATATTATTGTTTATGATTTATAGATAATGAAATTTGAATATAAATATTTAAAGTTTAAAAATGTCAACTTTCACGAACTTAACGAGTGAAAAAAATATAATTAAATATTACCCTACAATTACATAAATATATTAAAAAATTTAACTTCGAACCGATTTTGTCAAATTTAAATGCTCTAAGAAAATGCTTCACTCTCCTATAAATTTTCTTCTTCTTTTTTTTTTCTTTTATCTTTTCTCTTTTGCGTGGAAGTTGATTAGTGAAATGTCTTTGTCTAAACCAAATAATATCCGGTTAGAGGTGAATGACTAATCAGCAATCAACTCCTTTTTTGAATTTGTTTTCATTAAAAGTACAAAAACCAAAGAAACACGACAAGCGCATATAATTGCTGCTTCTACGGACAATCAAAACCAACAAAAACAAATACTAGTCTCCTTCATCATTTCAACATATAAGACATCAAACTTTACAAACAAGATTAATTAGGTAACAAGTGAAACCCTCTTTTCCCTCTTCATTGTCTCCCTTATGCTGGATTGGCCTCTCTTTTTTTCTTTTCTTCTAAAAAAACTATAGGAAATTTCATATACTTGGCTTTTAATGCGGGCATTGATCCTTGTATTCAGCTCCAAAAATATTGGAACCCTTTGGCAAATTGTCCCCCCGGAAAATCCTCATGTTTTAATTAATTAAGGACGTGATCCGGTTGATCGATGCTTGCTTCCGAATCAACCCCTTGCTCTGCCTAACTATAGAACAAAAGAAGAAGAATCATAATCCTAGAAGAATGTAGTACACCAGTGTAATTGGTAGTGCTATCAACATCCCGAAGATAACCCTGTAAGATTGCAAATCAAGATATCAGTTCGAGTTTCGTAGGATATTCGTGTTCGACGTTTATTTTAAATTTCGCGTGGTACGACTCGGTGTTTACTTACGCAGTGCTAAGAATTGCAGGGTGAACGTTGTACTCTTTGGCGAACACAAAGGGTACAATTCCTTGTGGCAGAGCAGCCTGAACAATGGCGATGCGGAGGAGGTCGCCACGCAACCCTACTGCGATAGAAGCGGCTGCCATGACGGCCGGGCCGGTCAAGAACCTAACTGCCATGGCAAAGGTAGCTACAGAGTTGCCACAAGCGATCAACTTGGGTTGCAGAGCCATAAACAGACCTTTTTTCACCATGTAAATCAACAATTAGGACTTCGCCTAGGAAACAATACATGTGGATTAACGAAAAGTTCTTACCTAAGCTAAACATGGCCATTCCTAGTCCGGCATCTGACAAGATGGAGATAGATTTCTCTAATATTTTCGGCATGTTCACATGATACCTGCAATTAAAAACTGAAATCAGTAAATTTATGACATCTGAAAATACTTGGTGAACGAAGTTCGAATCAACTCACCTGAAAGCAATTAGGGACCAAACCAGTCCAATGATGCTGGAATATGTGTTGGGGTTTCGGATAAGCTTGCGCCAAACCATGATCAAGATCAATCGGGTCATTACACTCGCCGGAGGCATTTGTTTGCCAACACCCGAGGGTGCTCCAGCGGCGGCCTTAGGGTGGAGCTCCGCTGTTGAATTGGACCTCAACTTATTGAATTCGTTCGGCCCTTCTTTATCCCTCTCATCTTCCCCATCTCTCCCGGAAAAGCCAAAGTTTTCTCCATTGAAGTCACCACTGCCCGCCATAACTTCACACCAAAAGCACAAATTTTAAGAAAATTTAAAGCAATTCAGATGAATGAATGAAGTTATTATATATACCTTTGTTTTCCCCGTTTTGAGGGTGATCGGAAACCAACATCCTGATCTCTTTAGCACCCTGATCAGACCGTCCGGATTGCTCGGACTCCGTCCCACCAAAGACGTGAAGTCCATCGCCTTCCGATGCCGGTAAAGCACTGGAACTCCACACAAACATGTGCAGTTCCTTTGCATCATGATTCACTTTATTATTCTCCTGCTGCTGGGATTGGCTGTTTTTACTAGAATTCTTCGTAAGGGATGAAAATTCAGGATTCGGAGCAGGGTACGATGAAGGAACCGACTGTGCCGGATAAAACCCAAATCGTGGAGATACGACCGTACAATTCTCTTCGAAATTTGACGGTCTTGGAGTTGGTCCTCTCGATGATTGAACCGAGTACAAATCAGCTGGACCGAAATTGGATTGCCTTCCCGGAAATCCCATCATGGAATAAAAGTCGGAGTTGTTGAAATTCGAGCCTCTCGGAGTCGGATTCCGCGACGAGCTCAGGCTGTATATCTCAGCACCGGTGAGATTCGACGGCCTCGGCGTAAATGCCGGAAGCGATCTCCTCGACGCATTGGATTTCCTCACAACAACGTGCAGCTTCCCGTCTTGGCCGATTTCAGCGTCGGTTTCGATGAAATCACGGCCGTCGAGGGAAACCACATCGGAATCGACTTTAAAGGAAACAATGGAAGCCGCGGTTTCCGGGAACTGCTCCATGATGAGTAATTTGGCGCCACGGTACTCGAAGAGGAAAAGAAGCAGAGTGTACCAAATAATGCATTGGAGCACCACGACCTGAACCATCAGCATCCCCGAGTACTTCCCGTACATGGCGATCAAGAGCGGAATGCCCATGACCAGAGTGTTGGGCAGAGTGGATAGCGAGAAAATGGTGATCATCCATTCCAGGCTTCCAGTTTTAGTGAAATTAGCCCACAAGCCAAGCACGAATAGCATGATGAGTTTCTGAAGAGTGTCGGCCGCTACGAACTTGAAGTTCATGGCGTAGGGGTCGTTGGTGGAAATGAAATGGAAAGACAAGAGAGGAACGGCAAATACAGCAACGAAGCGATTGATTCCCGAGCACTGGTCCGGGGAGAAAATCTTCCACCAACGGACGGAGCCGTAAGCTAAGATCATAGCTACGTATAGTGGAATCACCGCCGTTAAAACGGTGTAAAGATCGCCCCAACTGATCATCTTTTAACAAACCCTCTTTCTTTTTCTGATCAGAGAATGATGATGAGTGTAAAGGAAGGCCAAATTTTCTTGTATATATAAGTATTTATAATATGGGTGACGAAAGATGTTTGGGAAGAAAGAAAATGAGGTACTTAGTATAATTTACCAGACACAGAAACAGAATTACTTAAGAGTGCAATGAGAGAATCGGAATAACGAGAAAGAAAAATGAAGGGAGGGACCAAATTCATTTTAAGAAATGTTTCTTTTCAAAAATATTATTTATTTTCATACAATAAACTATAGACCGGAGGTCACAATAACTCGACTCATAGTATTATTGTTATAGTAACATTTAAGATGTAATTTGAGTGTAAATTCAAGAATAATTGTATTTGATTTAATTTATCTAATCTTGATGTTGAAGTCCATCGCATGTAATTTATATATATATTTTATTTTCTTCTAATTGTTTTATTTATTTTTGCAGACATCTTGTTTATTTTTTCCTTCGCACGTCTTGTTACTCTTTCCTCTGCCTCAGTAGTACGTTTTCTCTGTTATTATGACGCATTTTTATAGTTAATTTTACAAACTTTTGGTGTTCATACGGTGACCCTCACGGCCTATGATTTTTATTCATGTTTGTCGGTGGCCACGTAAAGTTTTATTCCCTTTTGGGTGCTTGCCGATGCAATCTATAGCGAATTGTTATTTTTGAGAATATGTATGAAAATTGATTGCTGATTTTTAGGATTTTATATAATTCTGCATTTTGACAACTCTCCAGGAACATTTTTTACAATATACAATTGAAATTTTTTTAGTGTAAAGAGGGAATGTTTATCTAACGTTTATTTTTTTTAGATTTTTTTTGTTATTTTTATGGATGTTTTAAAACCTAGGTTATGTTTTGGTTTTAAATTGTTTATCAATAAAATGGCTCTATTTTTTTACTCTCTAGGTCTAAAATAAGTAATTTTCTTTTTTAGATTTCGATTCGCCCAGTTTAAAGCAGTTCAAAACGGCTCTATGAGTTTTCGGTTTTATTGCACCGGTTGAACCATTAAATCTATGGATTTTTTTTTTTGGATAAATTGAAGTTATCTTATTCATCCAAAAAGAACCATCATTTACAAACTATCAACCTAAACCAACTATAGAAAACAAAACAAAAGATCAAAGTAAAAAGCTATACAAGCCCCACTCTGCAGCAAGACTAGGAGAAGAAAGAATAAGCTTAGTGCAACCCGAGAGCTTCATTCCAACATCCCTACGAATCAACATAACCACATTATCCACATGTCTAGGACTAGTTTCATGCAACCTGCAGTTCCTCTCATGCCAAATATGGTAAAGATAACAACACCAAGCTATGCGAACAATAACAGCATATAAAGACTTTCCCTTACTCTTCATTTGCACCCAAGTCACCATATCTACCCAGCAAGTAGATTCAATAGAAGTATGCAAGACTCCATCCCAAACTTTTTTCGAAAAAACACATTCATCAAATAAGTGATCCCTGCACACGATACCTGTATCACATAGCAAACATTGCAGGTCAACACCCCCCAAGACTGCATTCTAGCCTTCGTTGGTAGCCTATCTTGCAACACAAGCCAAGCAATAAACGAGTGGTGAGGGATAGAGAATCCCCCCCAAATGATTTTGAACCAGGGAACTCTTTTTTGTGTGCCTAAGAGCTTCCCACACATTCTTAGCCTTAAAACCCCCATTCAAATTACCAACAAGAGCAAAATCATCTCGTAAGCCAAGAATTTTTTTCCAAGCCCAGCTATGACTACTCTTCACATGGACTTGTCAAATACTACTCCCTTTCAACAATTAGTATTAATTTTTTATTATTAATTTTTAGACTAATTTTTTGGAAGGGAAAATACTTTTAATATTATTAATAATAATAAAGAACAAGTTTAAAAATATTTTTGAAATAAAAAATGTTTTAGGCTAGTTTTTCGAAAAACAAAAAAAAAACAGTTTTTTGACTTTTTAGATATAAAATTATTAAAATATCATTTAATTTATTTTTTACTCTCTAGGTCTAAAATTAGCATTTTTCTTTGAGAAAATATTCCAACTGTGATTTTTATACAAGTGGGTTCAATTTAAGTTTAGGAGTTTAGTTTATGATTTAGGCTTTACAAGTTTTATTGTAGAGTTTAAAATTTAGAGTTTATAGTTATAATTTAAGTTTTAGAGATTATAAATTATTATTTAGAATTTAAGGTTAGGATTTAGAATTTTAGTTTTGAACATGAAATTAGCTATGCTTGTGGAAAAAAATTATTGTCAACAGATGAAATAATAACCCTTAAACTTTTTTCACAGTACTTAAATCCAACGAGTAGTCTCAACGAAAAAATGATGGTGTTTATCCTAAGAGAAAAAACCTTTAATATTAAAAATAATAATAAAAAACAAGTTTAAAAATATTTTTAAAATAAAAAATGTGCGTTATCAATAAATTAAGGAAAAACCATGAATAAATACTACATTGTAATTACTTTAAACTATTTAAAAAAAACTTTTTTACAATACTTGCTGACAACACCTTTCAATCCAACAATATAATCAAGAATTGGGACTTAGTCCCAAGACCTAGTTATTTATTGTGGTTGAAGAAAAATAATTTTTAAACCAACTTTATACCTTAAAAACAAAAGCTAAAAAATAGTGTTTTGGATAAAAAAACCTATCCAAAAACATAAGGTAAAAAGAAAAAAAAGCCCTCCACGTTTATCACTTTTTTCAATTGTGCTTTTAATTTTTTTTCCTTCGATAATGTAAACCCTAATATTTTTTTTCTAAAAAAATCTTTTTGGATGATTAATTCTTTATCACTCTACATTTATCATTGAATAAAATTTTATAAATATATTTTTATATAAAATAATTTCGCCCACGTAGTGAGTGTAATAAATTGTTCTTTATGAGAACTAGAAGTCAACATTTCATTGAGTTAAAGTAAATTTTTTTTGAGTTGGTCAAGTTTACGAGTCTTTTTCTATAACTCAAATTTTATTAAAAAAAATTTCTAGTCAAGTCGAATTTATGAAATTTGAGTTGAGTCAAATCGAGTCAAAGTTGTTAGAGATTTTGTTCTAATTTAATTGTAAACATTTATAATATATGTAACAACCTAAATTTCTGAGTCAACGTACGAGCGTTGACCCGGGTTATAGACCTACTTGTTGGTTTGGGCCGTTGGACCCTTTGGGCCAAGTTGGACCTTGTTGGATGAGTTTTGAGCATTGGGCTTGGCAAAGAGACTATTTTGAAAAAGGTGAGTTAAGGAGAGAGGACGAGATAACTTTTGATGAGGTCACCATTTCTCACTCTTTTCCTCATTTTTCTTCTTCACATTTTCTCACCAACACCATGGCTATTTGAATTTAAAGGAGCCAACTTTTTTAATCATTTTCACCCAAAATTCAAGCTTGAAGTATGTTAATCTCCTCTTCTTCATGAAAAATGTCTTCTCTTCTCAAATAAGTGAGTTAACCATTTATGTGGTTTTGAAAGATTCAAGCTTGGAAAAATTTATGGAGTTATTCTTTTGTCCCAAATGTTGTATTTTCATAGTTAAACTCCTCCTTCATGCTAGACTAAGTTTTGGTTCGAATTTCTTGTTTGTATGGCTAGTGGAAGGGGTTGGAAGACTTTTGCAAGCTTGAGACAAATAGGAGAGTCCAAGGAAGGCTAGTGTAAGAGCTAATTTCGAAATTCTTATTAAAGGTCAGTACATCTCTAACTCATACTCTTCTTAAAGATCATAAAATGATTGCTTTGCTTGATTTGTGGTTTAAGATTGCTAGTATGATGTTAAGGTAGCTTAAAGCCTTAGTAAAGGTGAATCCCGGACTAAGTGTTAGAAATGTGTAAAAATTGTAGTAAACCATCCTAAACAACTTTTATATGATGCAGGATCGAGATTATAAGTTTAAGGTTACGTTATGAGGGATTGGAAAGTGAATTCCCTAGCCTTGGAAGCTATTTCTGGGCTTCGGTACCGATACGCGGGGAGCTATATCGGCACCCTGTGTTCTGAAGGATGAACAAAGGCAATTTGTAAAGGGAGTATCAGTACTCTTTATTTGGGTATTGGTACCCCATATTCCATTAGAATTTCAGTAGCGACGTTTCGTACCGATACACTTGAGGGCATATTCGTACTAAAAGAGTATCGGTGCGCGGGGTCCATATACCTGTGCAGGGTTAACGGTCAACCTCTTTCTTGTGAAAATCGAGTATCAATACTCTTGGGCTAGGTATCAGTATCTAGAGACTTGTATCAGTACTTATGGTTGGGTATTGGTACTCACTAGGTAATCTGCCCGTAAATGTTGAAATTGAGTTTGAGGGGTTGATAATTCGAGGAGTATGGTCCAATGGGATTCTAAGGTAGTAAAATGAATTGTAAAACTGAGAAAACGAGATTTAACCCTCATGAATGTGCGTAGCGTGTAATAACTTGACAAGTGATAATTGAGATAACCATGATGGTTAGTGTCCTGCCTTGGGGCATTTGCTTGACAGCTTGGCTTGGTGTCACTTACCTCTTGGTGAGGTGTACGAATGCTTTGGGAGCATGCGTTGCTTTATGGTTGATGAAAAGGAATCTGGATGTTCTAGAGTCGGTACTATGATACTTATATAAGGGGATATATACTTCAGGTTAAGTGAACAAGTACATCCGACATACCCACGGGCTGAGTGATCTGGGTGTTGTTAGAAACCTACTTGTGGCTATGGTGATCCGAATAAGGTATTAACTCGATAGGCTGAGTGAGCTCGAGTAACCTAATAGGTTGAGTGACATCAGGTAAAGACTATTTGTGGCTAATGTGATCCAAGTATGTCTAGAACGTATCCGTGGCTATGACGATCTAAATACGGTCCTTTAACCCGACGATTGGGTGAGTATAAGTAACCCGACGATTCTGTGAGCATTGGTAAAGTAGGGCTTCGTTGGCCATTTATGCAGATGATGTATGGATATATTATTGTATATTGTGTGGATGCTAAATGATAGCTTATGTACCCAATGGCCGAGTGATCAGAGTACGATATAAAACCTACTCGATAGGCTAAGTGATTTCGAGTATAGTTAAGCATTGTGGGTTATGTAAGACTTATTGTAGACTTGTTGATGCCTTGAGATAGATGATCTAAGAACTCTAGCTAGTGTAGGCTAGATGATGACTCATTGACTCATATATAGTGAAGCCTTATATATGCTCTTTAAACTATATTATATTGCATGTTTATTTTATGATAATCACAAATTGTGGTAGAGTAAAAATGTACCACTGAGCTTTGTAAGCTCAGTTTTCAGAATCGTTATTTCTGTTCGAGGTTAGTAGGTGGATCGTCACAGAGGAGCACATCATGAAGGGATCTCCTAGCACCGCATCACTTTAGAGTACAATGCTTAGTATTTAGTTTTGAGCTTATGTATTCGTAGGACCTTACGAGTTATTGAGTCTATAAACTCTATTGAAATGTTATTTTAGTATACAATGTTTTAAACTTGGAGCTCCTGTTTTGTAAACTTATTTATAATGCTTATTTAATTACATGGATTTATTGATGATTTGATATTTTGAAAACAGCTAAACTTATGGTTTTAAAATAAAATTTTGATGGGTTGGTTTTGGGTGACCCAAATATAGTACTTCGAATCTAGATCAGGATCGGGGTGTTACAATGTTATGTTAATAATTGGTTTCATTTTAAACGGCTTTCTATAACCATATATATATATATATATATATATATATATATTCATATATTTTTTTCATATGCAATATACATATATCGGACAAAGTTGAGGGATTCAGCTCAAGCTTGAAAATTAATCCACTAATTAACAAAAGTTCGAGTTAGTTAAAATCTCATTTTATAACTCATACTTTATTTAATTTTTTTCGAATTGAATCAAGTCAATTTTTTACGCATAGAGTCGAATAATTTTTTTATTTGAGTTAAATTTTACTCATCCCTAACAAAAACCAACCCCGAGAGATTAACAAAGATGATTGAAGATGATACTCGGAGGGCTCATTTAGGATTCAATGAGAGGTTGGAATTAATGTTCATTTTTGTGTGTGATGCGCATTAGTAAGATGATGGGGCTGGCAGAAAGCATAGATGTTGTATGTCTATTGTGTGGGAGCACTTGTGGGGTTTTATGTACGTTTGTCCTATTTCTCGTTCGACCGATAATAAATTCATGGATACTCTTTTTCTTTATTCATAGTTCGAATGTCATTTTTTTTATTTGAGTTAAGATATTCACTAACAATAGCAGTAACTAATTTTTTCATCGTGAGTGCTCTCACTAAAAAATAAATAATTAGTCTTGAAATGTACTCCTTTTCTATTGATAAGAATCAAATGTCATCTTTAACTTGCATTCCGTTATGAAAGAATTTTTAATGAGGGTTTTTTTTTCTATTAAAAAAATGATACTTCAAGTTGAAAAAGCTGTGACATATCTTCAATTTATAATTTTTTTTGAAAGTTAAGGTGATTACAAGTAGTATCTGTTCTAAATATACTCTCAACCATTTGACAATATATGTTTAATCATACTGTTGCAGTTGCTGGTGCTCGAACCCGTAACCTCTAAGAATAACAACCGTTCTTTTAACCACTGAGCAGTGGGGGTTCTGGACAGGCGCGATAGGAGCGACCGCACAGGGCCCCCAGTAAAGAGGGGCCCCAAAATAGAGAACTTAAATTAAATTAAATTAAATATTTGTAAAAAAATTATAAATTTATATATATAATTATGTGCATATATAATTATGTGTGTATATAAGTTAATTTTTTGAAAAAAATAACTTATATCTATTATTGATTATAAATTAAGGGCCCCCATTTTAATATATTGCACATGGCCTCCAAAATTTTTGAACCGCCCCTGCCACTGAGGCAAGTAATTCATACACAAGAAGTAAAAGAAAATATTCTATAAATAGAGTTGTGTTGGAACCCAACAAATGGTCTTAGTGGAAAAGTGAAATGTTCATCTTAGAGGATCTAAGTTTAATCGCTTTGTATGCAATGTGTGTATTATCAAAGGATTAAGAATATGTATGAACATATACAACATTACAATTTATGGAATGTTTTTTCACTATATATACATAATTATTCTTTTCATCACTTAATTAAAAGTATGATTGTATCGTTTTATAATTATAATTTTAACTTTTATACACTTCAATAGTAAAATTATCACCCGAGGAAGCACTTTGGCCGGTCACCCACTAAGAGCACCCTATTCCTTCTTCTAGAGTCCCTAGGGATGGTAATGGATCAGATTATATAGAGTCTAAGTCCAAATCTGCTTACAATCGGACTCGGATTTTTTCAATCGAATTTAGATCAAAAAATTTGGATCTGATTATTTCAGATCAGATTCAGATTAAATTGTCATCCCTAGTGTTGACCTGTGTTCGAGGGATAGATTCGAGAATTTAAGCTTCTTTAGGGTATATTGTTTCTCGACCCTCTGATTTTTTATTTTAATGCAAATCGGTCCATAACTTTGGGTATTTATTTTCTTGCGTTTTTAATTTATGCCATTTAATTCCTTATTTATTCATTTTTGTCTCTTGTTTTTTAACTACATTTAAATTTTTGTGTTTATTGTTTATGCTTTTAATTTGCTTCCTATTTAGTTCATAATTTTAGCCTAATATATCTTAATTTTATCATACAATTTTACATCATTTACTATTTTATTAACTAATTTCCTTAATTTTTGGTAATTCATTGATATTTACATTTATTTATTCTTCCATTGTATTTATTTTCTTGTTTGTTTGTCTATATTTTATCTTATATTTTTTTTTTCATATTTATGTATATATGCATAATTGCATATGATATACGTAGATATATTACACTATAATAAGTTTATTTAATAGACATAAACCATTATTATTATTATTATTATTATTATTATTATTATTATTATTTAACTTATATTTTTAGTACATTTATATTTTTATTATCACTTTTAATATATATATATGCAAGTTAATTTTGTTTTTACCATTATTCCAAGTTACCTAATATATATTTATATTTCTTTTACTGTATTTAGGTTAATTTTTTTACTTTATGTATGTTGTCTTATTATTTTAGTGCAAATATTATAAATGATATTTTGTTTTAAAGAATTAAAAGTTATAAATGTTTTGATTCGAACTCGGATTTGGAATGGACATGGATTTGGATCGGATTCAGACCAGATCCGATCCAAGTTCATATTCAATCCGTCTTTAATTATGACTCAGACCCTTTTTGGATTCGGACTTTTTCCAATCGAATTTAGATCAGATTTTTTTCCGAATCGGATCACATTCAGATTCAATTGTCTTCCCTAAGAGTCCTCATTCTCCTCCCCTATAGGTAACTCCTCCCCTCTAAGTAGGATTAGGTTTAGAATTAGAATTCGGATTTGTCAAATAATAATAATAAAATTATCAACAATAACCAGTTGGTTTAGTGGGATGAGACACTGAATCTTTTAAGCAAGATCAAAAGTTCAAATGATATTTTATGAATAGAAGATTTTCATGTCAAAGACGGAGAGAAGAACCGCATGGATTGGATTGACCGGTGACACACTTGTGTGTTTTTATACGTTACATGAGATCAAAATATCAACACAATTTTAATCATGTACTCCACGGCTTTGACTTCTTGCATCTTTTAGTTTTACTCACTCACCTCCACGGACGGATCTTGGTGCAATAATTTAGAGGGTTTAATTAAATGTTTTAAAAAGAAATTAGAGGTTTAATTAAATTTTTTAAAAATTTTGAGGATTTAATAAAAACTTTTTAAAAGATTGAGGGTCTAGTTAAAAAAAATTGGGGGACTTGATGAAAATTTTCAAAAAAATTGTCTTAATGAAAATTTTAACAATTTGGAGGACTTAATTAAAAAAAATTAAGACTTAATAAGAATTTTTAACAAATTTGAGGGCCTAATTAAACTATTTAAAATATTTGAGGGGTGTAAATATAATTTCCCTAAACCTGCGGGGCAAGTCTCCTCACGCTCTACCGGTGATCCGCCTCTACTCATATCCTACTTCTCCATAAATAAATAAATAAATAAATAAATAAATAAATAAAATATTCATTTAAATTACCAAAAGTCTAACTATTATTTCTTCAATTCAATTGATTTTTTAAATAACATGTGTCGTGTTAAAATTCTGTTAGGTTCGATAGACTCGATTTTTTTCAACTGATTTAACTTGTCTAGTGATGGAAAAGTTGAGCTATTTGGGTTATTGGTGGTGGAAGCGGAAAATAAAAGACACAAAAATTTAGAGTGATTCGACTTTTTAACCAAAACCTACATCCACTACCTTAGCTACCCCACTAAGAGTTTCAACCAATTTCACTAAGAAATTAATCCCCTTTTCTAGGCTTAAGAGGAAACTCTTACAACGATTAAAGCTTTCTAACCCAAAGCTTGATCAAACTCTCTTTACAAGAGATAAATATAAGCAAACTAAAATCCCTTTTATAAGGTTGATGTTTGCACTCTTAAGCACTCACCCAAAACCTAATACACTTGAGCATACATAAACATTCAAGCTCACAAGTGCTTTGTCTATACAAGAATGACACAATTAGGCACTAAGACATTTCTTTGATCATAATATGTTGACTTGAGGATCATTAACCTTCTATGGATGCTTGAAGGTCCCTTTTATACTCCTAATTGAGTTCATAGTCGTTGGAGACCGTTGGAATTGAATTAGAGCCATTGGGGTATATTTTTCCCACATTCAATGTTGTTTTGGAGCTTAGCGTATCGATACTCGAATGACCGTATCGATACGGTCCTCGTCAGGAACTAACCGTTGAGCTCTTCCAGCTAATGTGTATCGATACGCTTACGAGCATATCAATACGGCCTGCATTTCAAATAGCCGTTAGGAAATGACCATTAGGAGCGGTTAAGACATATCGGTACGCGATACAACTGTATTGGTACGCGACTAGCCGTTGAGGTTTTTTAAAGCACTCCTTATCGATACGTGTGATACCCAATTTTTGTCCAGCTATATACATATATATATTGAATACCGAATAATAAAAATACATTAAAAATAATAAAATAATCCATATACTACAAATGCCCAATTACAATAATAAAGAACCCTTAAAATCCCGAGTTACAAATATATAGCCCATTTCATAAAGCCTAAAAACCCAAACAAACATAAAATATACTATCCAAAGCCCAAAAATTATATTTCCCGCCTAAATTACATGTTAACCGGCCCAAACAAACACAAAATTCAGTTTGTGTTTCTTTTTCCCGATCGATAACGCCACATGGCGTTTTCGGAATGGTCCGTCACACTTTCACTCGGATTACTTCTCTGAATAGACCCAGCTGGCATCGCCAATGACGTCAGCGCGCTCTCTGATATAAATAGAGAGAGAAAGTCATTAATGTGAATGATTACGCAATAATTGCAAGAAATTAATTGAGATGGATGGGGAAGTCAGAAGGTTGCTCACCATTGCCGTCTGGAAGCTGAGAAGTTCACCAGAGACTGTTGCTAGAGCTCGACAACCACCACGAACAGGTAGCTCCTCCCTTCCTCTTTAACATTCATGCATTGACATCTCGAAAGTAAGTCAAATTCCAACCATAGATTAAACAGTAATCAAAATCCCTAGATCTAAGGCCTAAAACATAAAACAATGTCTAAATCTAAAATAAATTTGAAATTTGAAACCAAAATCATAAATAAAAGAAGAAAAGACACTTCTCTTAACTTTCTGGCCGACGTGAGCACCTCCAGAGTGCGTAAGAGTGAGGAAATAGGCTTGGTCGAAGTCAAAAATGATAGAGAGAGGATCTGTTTTGTTCGGGTAGGTAGGCTAAGTGGGAGAATGGGTCCGTTTCTGACGAAATGAATTAATGGTGCCTAATTAAGGTTTACTTAAAAATGGCAAGACAATAATTTGACATGCATTAAACCTTTTGTGTTGGGATACATTTTGAACATAAATTGAAGTGTCTTAACGTAACTGGACGTTTCATAATTATATTTCATCCAAAATGTATTTTCTTACAAAAGGATACCTCCATTCGGAATAAAATTCATTTTATAGTTAAAAGAATTAATTAAATCCAGATTAATGTTCGAAATTCCAAATGCCACGTGTAATTAATGAGGTACCGATAACGGGCGTTTGTAAGGGTGCTAACCTTTCCCTAAACCGCAACCGACTCCCAAACCCTAATTTTAAAATAATCTCTGGTATGCTTTTTTTATGGTGTTTAGTCTACCAAAGTGGCTGGTGGCGACTCCAAAAATGATTTTTAAGCAAACAAAGGAAATTTGATTAAAAATGGAAAATTCACTAATTACAAGATCAAATTAAATGAAAAAACCCGATTTAAAAAACCCTAATCGTCATGCTATTTTTCTAAACAAACGAGTCTTCAAAAAACGGTCGCTGTTGCGTGTAAAATAGTCTATCGCAATGGTAGTGCAAGTGTACACGACGCAAGTAGTAAAGTGATACGAAGTATCGGATATCGTCTCCACAGGGATTGGGCTAATAGCTTCACCTAAATTCACTGCACGAAAGTAAAGAAGATGTTTGAGAAAGTTGTCACGAGAATAATAAAGAAAACGTAAATAAAAGATTCGAGATATCAAGATAGAGAGAATGGGCTGGTATTGAATTGCTCAGTAGTGCAGGTATTGCAGAGTTTAGGAAATCCAGTTCTGTCGTCGCGCCTGTCGCGGGCAGCACCTGTCGCGGCAGCAAACACTCAACTCCGTACTTCAAGTTTGGCAAGAATCCCAGATCTGCCTTGGCCTATCCCTAAGTCCAAGTCTGTCAATGATCACGTCTTGATGATACCTCCCGGCGTGAATCAAAGGATGAACACCGATGTGTATGAATTCTTCTTTAGCCACTTAACCTCGCTCTATCCCTAGGCACGAGATAGTTCAACTATAAACTAGAGAACTTGCTCTTATTTCTTTCGTATACTTAACTCTCCCGATGCTAAGTAAATAGATAACCTCACAATGCTCTCCCGATGCTCTTGCAAGATATTAATAACCAAAATAAGAGAACTTGAAATTTATTTTATTGAACTGAAAATTCCTAAAACAAAAGCAACCCTTGCAACTACTTTACAAATCAACCCGTGGCCCTAGGGGTTTTTTTAGAACATATCGACGGCGGGTAAACGGCGGAGGAGTTTGGTTGTCGGTTATGGGGTATGATATCTCCTAGGTTAAAATATATGCCCTTATATAAGCTTTGGGCTCAAGTATTCTAAGTTAACAAGGATTACAACTTTAATTAAAAGTAAGATTCTAATAAAGACTTAATCTTCAAGTATCCTACTTTTCAGTCGCCATCCTTGTTTCTTGGGATTTCCTCTCCTTGAGCTTTGGCTTGACATATCTTTTGATCCGGGGCTTGGAAAAATATATGGTTTTCACATGACAGACGAGCATAATTTTCTCTATCTATCGAGGTCCACTTTGCTTTTCCTCTACTAACTTGCTGTCGTCCTCTGCTGTCACTGCAGATCCATGGCAGCATCGTCCTCATCGTCTGCTTGTCCAGTTCAGCTCTTCTACTTCTCTGCCCTGCGCCCGCCTTCTCCGTCTACTATGGTAGCAACCTGCAAAATCAGCCCTCTTTTAGTAGAATCTGTGCCTTTAATATATTTGTGATGTTTTGCTGTAAACTGACCTAAATGCAATGAATAATGCTTGAATGCAGCAGAAATATGGGTTAAAAAGGGTGTAAATAATAGAACTTTTACACACTCAACACACCCCCAAACTCAAGTTTTTGCTTGCCCTCAAGCAACTAAGACCTAAAAAAATAAAATATTTTTGTTTTGGCTTTCAAACAGTGAACTTTTCCTTGCCCGTCGTTCGTTCCCTGTGACGGCAGCAACCTGTCGGATAATTTAGGATCTGTCCGGAATCTCACTATAGTTCTCGTGCAGTGTGTGCATGCTTGTGAACAGTTATATGCCAAGACTATCTTAGTTTCACTAGAATATTCAACTCTTAACTCGAATTTTTATGCCAAAGTTTATCTTTTTGAAGTCACATTTTCATGCTTCTTTGATTTTCTGTTTTGACTTGATTTTTTATTTTTAAGCTAAAGTTTCACTAGAGCCGGTTTCGGGCACCTCTAGCTAACTTCCTAGAGCCGGTTTCGGGCACCTCTAGGGCTATTGAGTCTCTTTTGCTAAACTTCTTTCCTAGAGCCAGTGTTAGGCACCTCTAGGGGCTATTCAAGTGCTAAGCTTCCTATTCTAGTTTGGCTAAAAGAAATCTAAGCAGTATAACAGTCACAATGGTGTTTTAAGTTTTCAGAACTATAGAAAGGCTCTAAACTTCTCCTTAAACTGTCCTAAAGATGCTGCCACGACAGAGCTGTCACGACAGGTAAGTTCAAATCACAGTTTTAAGCCAAAATTTTCAGTTTTTTTTAGAGAACTTTAAATAAAGACAACAATTAATTAAAAAGATGTACTTAGACTCCATTAAAATGGAGGGTTGCCACCCCCAAACTCAAGGGTTGTATTGCCCTCAATGCAAATGACAAAATAAAAAGCAAAATAAATGAAGGCAGTACATCACAAAATATAGATAAGGCAGGCAGCAATAAGAAGAAAATAAAAGACTTAAATTTTAAGCACTGTCTTCACTGCTGCTGCTGACACAGATTTGGCGGCGGATTCTGGGCTGTGGGGCAGGCTGGACTGGTTGCTCTACGACCTGGATTTCAGAGCTGCTGCCGCTGTAGAAGTTGAAGCAGCACTGCGGCGGGTTCTTCTGGAAGACATGTTAGTTGCAAGGGTTGTTGAAAGTAAAAGAAAGCAAATGTAAACTAAAGGGGAGAGCAAGTAAGAATAAGCAGAAGTGAGGAAAATGAAAATGAAACGGGGTTTTATAGAGGAAGAGTTGCTGCCCGTTTAATGCTGTAACGGCAGGCGTGAATAACGGGGCGACTGTTGAGCTTTAGCGTGTCTGACGAGTATGACACGCATTTATGCGTCTGTTACGCGTCTGTCGCACGTTTCCGCGTCTGTAGTGACAGTCTGGTGACAGCCTGTCTTTTCCGTGTCTGTCGCGGCAGCTGGAACGACGGGCTTCAATATTGGGCTTTGTTGGGCTGATGGATGGATGGTGGGCTTGGGTCACTTCTCCTATTCTTCTTGACTCCTTTATTTCCTAAAAACAGAAAACATAAAAATATTATTAAAATAAACCTAATTTCCTAATAAATAAAAAAAATAAAAAAAAATAAGGTTAAATTAGGGATGCCTTGTGGGGCATCTCCTACGGTAACCACTTCCTGTATTCCTGGGGCTTCAGTCCCCTGATAATGCTTGAGGCGCTGTCCGTTGACTTTGAATTGGTGCCCGTCTTTTAATGATCAGATTGTGATGGCACCATGGGGAAAAACTTGTACGACTTGGAATGGGCCAGACCATCTAGATTTTAGCTTCCCTGGGAAGAGTTTCAGTCTAGAATTGAACAACAATACAAGCTGCCCTGGGCAGAACTGTCGTGGCAGCAACTTCATATCATGCCACTTCTTAGTTTTCTCCTTATAAATTCTTGCATTGTCGTAGGCCATTGTTCTTATTTCGTCAATCTCGTTCAGATCTAACAGCCTTTTCTGGCCTGCCTTGTCCAAGTCCATATTCACTGCCTTGATTGCCCAGTATGCCCTGTGCTCTATCTCGACAGGAAGATGACAGGTTTTCCCATAAATCAATCGGTATGGAGACATGCCCAATGGAGTCTTGAATGATGTCATATACGCCCATAATGCATCATTTAGAAGTAAAGACCAATCTTTCCTAGTTGGCTTAACCATCTTCTCAAGAATGTTCTTAACTTCCCTATTGGATATTTCAGCTTGTCCATTGGTCTGTGGGTGGTATGCTGTCGCGATCCGATGCTTGACACCATATTTCTTCAAGGCGGCAGCAATAACCCTATTGTCAAAATGTCTCCCTTCATCACTGATTATCGCCTTAGGGATGCCGAACCTAGAAAAGATGTTTTTGTGTAGAAATTTTTTGACTGTCTTGGAATCATTCCTTTGTGTAGCGATAGCTTCAACCCACTTAGAGACATAATCCACTGCTAAGAGGATGTATAGATTTCCACATGAAGATGGAAAAGGTCCCATAAAATCAATCCCCCAAACGTCGAAGATCTCGACTTCTAGAATGTTCTGCAGTGGCATCTCGTTTCTCCTCGAGATGTTTCCTGTTTGCTGGCACCTGTCACAGTTCTTATAGAAGTCCTGTGCATCTTTATACAGTGTCGGCCAGTAGAACCCTGACTGCAGCACCTTGGCAGCAGTTTTGTTGCCTCCTAAGTGACCTCCATATTGTGAAGCATGATAGTGATGAAGAATGTCTTCTTGCTCTTCCTGTGGTACACACCTCCTTATAACCTGATCTGCGCATAGTTTGAAAAGAAGAGGTTCGTCCCAATAATAATGCTTAACATCATTTTGGAACCTCTTCCTGGCTTGATAATTAAGATCAGAAGGAAGTATTTCGCTAACTATAAAATTAACGAAATCAGCATACCAGGGGAGTTCAGAAGACTTACCTGCCGCCATGGCTGTTGCGGCAGCGATTGCGGCAGCAAAGAGCTGCTCATCTGGGAAGGTCTCCAATATGTTTGTCTCATCGATTGGTAGACTCTGTCCCTTCTCTAACCTTGACAAGTGATCTGCCACCTGATTTTCTGTCCCTTTTTTGTCCTTGATCTCAAGGTCGAACTCTTGCAATAGTAGGATCCACCGTATCAATCGAGGCTTTGCATCCTTTTTCGCGAACAAATATTTCAGGGCAGAATGGTCTGTGTGCACTATTACTTTCGTCCCAAGTATGTAAGAACGAAACTTGTCAATGGAGAACACCACAGCTAATAGCTCCTTTTCTGTGGTGGTGTAGTTTACTTGGGCGTCATTCAATGTCTTGCTGGCATAATATATGACATGAAACAGCTTATCTCTGCGCTGCCCAAGTGCTACCCCGACAGCATAGTCACTAGCATCACACATAATCTCAAATGGCTGTGTCCAGTCTGGTGGCTGTACTATGGGGGCTGTTACCAGTTTTTCCTTCAGAACCTTGAATGCTTCAGTACATTCTTCATTAAAGTCAAAGGGTCGGTTCTGCTCTAAGAGATGACATAGGGGCTTGGTGATTTTTGAGAAATTTGCAATAAACCTTCGATAAAAACCAGCATGCCCTAAAAAACTCCTAATGCCCTTGACTGTGGTCGGCGGCGATAGCTTCTCAATTACTTCTATTTTAGCCCTGTCGACTTCTATCCCACGGCAGCTAATCTTATGGCCAAGGACTATCCCTTCATCCACCATAAAGTGGCATTTTTCCCAATTCAAGACTAGATTGGCTTTTTCACATCTTTCAAGTACCTTTTTTAGATTGCCAAGGCAGCTCTCAAAATTGTCTCCAAAGACAGAAAAATCATCCATAAATATCTTAAGGAAGTCCTCTACCATATCGGAGAATATGGCCATCATGCACCTTTGGAAGGTGGCAGGTGCATTACATAGTCCAAACGGCATCCTCCTAAAAGCGTACGTTCCGTAGGGGCATGTGAAAGTCATCTTTTCTTGATCTTCTGGTGCAATAGCAATTTGATTGTAACCTGAGTAACCATCAAGAAAACAATAATAAGGCTTACCCGTTAATCTATCAAGCATTTGATCAATAAAGGGTAAAGGAAAGTGGTCCTTTCGGGTAGCTTTGTTAAGCTTCCGATAGTCCATACAAACCCTCCAACCGGTCACAGTCCTGGTTGGGATTAACTCGTTGTTTTCATTGGTCACCACGGTCATTCCTCCTTTCTTGGGAACGCATTGCACCGGGCTCACCCATTTGCTGTCGGAGATCGCGTAAGTAATACCAGCATCTAACCATTTGATTATCTCCTTACGCACCACCTCTTTCATCGCATGGTTTAGCCGCCTTTGGGCATCTATAGTCGGCTTATGATCTTCCTCTAAAAGGATTTTGTGCATGCATAACGCCGGACTAATGCCTTGAATGTCAGCGATCGTCCATCCAATTGCCTTTTTGTGCTGCCTTAGCATGCCGATTAGCTGTCGTTCCTGTTCCTGCGGCAGCTTAGAAGAGATGATTACGGGCAACGTATCATTTGAACCAAGAAAAGCATATTTTAGCTGCCCTGGCAGGGGCTTCAGTTCTAAGGCAGGTGGTTCAACAGTAGATGGCTTTTGGATTAAATGGTTATCCGAAGTATAATTTAAAGGTTCGAATAACTTACCTGGACGATTGCCTAACCAGTTTACCTCCTCCTGATCTTCAGTATCAGATGTTTCGGAGTCAGAGGAGTTGCTGTCGTCGGTGCTGTCGTCAGTGCTGTCGTGACAGCCCTGTAGGTGGCTGTCGTGACAGCCCGACCAGATGCAGGGTTGATCAAGGATAACTTCAGTGATAGCCTTGCATTCCTCGTCTGCATCAGCATGCTTCATTGCTTGGAGAACATTCAACTTAATCTCTTGGTCATTCACTCTCATGGTGAGTTCTCCTTTTTCCACATCAATCAGTGATCTTCCCGTGGCTAAGAAGGGTCGCCCAAGGATGATTGGTGCGTTTTCGTATGCCTCACAATCTAAAACAAGAAAGTCAGCAGGAAATATAAATTTATCCACTCTTACCAAAATATCTTCGATTTTTCCTTCCGGATGAACATAAGAGCGGTCTGCCAGCTGCAGAGTTACTGTCGTGGGCCGCGCCTTTCCAATACCTAATTTCTGAAAAACAGACTTTGGCATTAAATTAACACTAGCACCAAGATCACAAAGTGCCTTACCCACATATTTGTCTCCGATTACACAAGGTATGATGAAGCTCCCCGAATCCTTCTTTTTCTGGGGTGGCTGCCGATGAAGAATACTCATGCAACCATCTGCCATCCTTACTGTTTCAAATTCCCCCAGTTTATATTTTTTTGACATGACATCCTTGAGAAATTTGGCGTAACCGGGCATCTCCCTAACGGCATCTAACAACGGAATATTAATATGAACCTGCTTAAAAATATCATAAATCTTTTTAAGTTGAGATTCTTGCTTAGCTTGCTGTATCCGTTGAGGAAAAGGAGGTGGGGGACGATAATCAGCAATACGTCCTTCCCACTGCATACGAATCTGAGGAGGTTTAGGTTCATCAATTTTCTCCTCTGTCGCTTCTGCTGTCGTGACAGGCTCATCGGCAGCAGTCTGTTTCTCACCTGTCGGGGCAGCTTCCTCGGCAGGTTTGTCCAAGGCTGGTTCCTTTACTGTTTCAGCTTCTTTTTTCGGCCCTGGTAGTTTCTTCCCACTCCTAGTAGTAATTGCCTTACACTGCTCATGTGTGGGTGGCCTAGCATTTTCAGTATTACTAGGGAATCCTCCATTCTGCCTCGGCTTAATATGTTGGGAAACCTGATCCATTTGTGTCTCCAGAGATTTCAAAGTAGCCTCATGATTTGTCATTCTCATCTCTATTTTATCTATAAAATTCTCTGTCTTCTTGACAAACTGATTCATATTCTCAATATAAGTACCTGTCTGAGACATAAAGGTGGCCAGAGTCTGTTCCAGTATACTGCTCGTGGAAGCTGGTGGCTGCTGTTGCTGCTGCGGCGGCAGGTGCGTCGGCAGTTGCTGTCGCGTCAGCAATCTAGGTCCTCCCTGATTCTGATTGTGTGCTTGAGGATTCAGGGCATTATTAGGATTGCTCCAAGAAAACTTGGGATCCTTCCTCCAATTGGGATTATAATTGTTGGAGTTGTAATTCGGCTTGTTGTAATTTCCAACATACTTTCCCTCTTCTAACTGTATTGGACACTCATCCCGACTATGATTTCCCTCACAGATGTCACATACTTCCTCAACAGCAAATCCTTGTAATCCATCATCATTCAATAACCTTTTCTTTGCTTTAGTAAGGAATGCTACCTGTGATTTCATAGTGCTGTCGGCTTCATAATCCTTGACAGCAAGTACCCGTTTACCCCCTCTTCTTGTAGTTGGAAACTGCTCCTCATTCTTGGCCAGATTTTTCAAGACTTGTAATGCTTCGTCCGGATCTTTATCCAATAATAGTCCATTTGCTGCAGAATCAATTCGAATGCGAGTTTGTAAGTTAGCAGGATTATAGAACTTTGTTACCTGATTCCAGACGGGGAATCCATGCATTGGGCAGTTTCGAAGAAGAGTAGTAAATCTGTCCCAGGCCTCGTGCATCGGCTCGTCATCTTCCTGCTGAAAAGTAGCAATTTCATTACGTAATCGCTCAGATAAATGCGAAGGATTAAAACGAGATAAAAATTCACGAGATAAATCTGCCCAAGTTATGATTGAACCCGGCGTAAGTTTATTCCACCAAGTTTTAGCTCTGTCCGTCAATGAATGGGGAAATAACCGAAGCCTCGGTATCTCCGGATTAACTCCTGGTAGTCTAAACGAACCACAGATTTCCTGGAACGTTTTGAGATGCTCCCTAGCATCCTCTGTCGCAGCACCACTAAACTGCTCGGCATTGTTGATCATACTAAACATGATAGGTTTCAGCTCAAAGTTATCAACTTCAATATCTGGCAGCGTGGTCTCTAACTCTACATGATCATTCAACATGTAGTCACGATAGGACCGTCGTCCGGCTGCTGCAGGCGGGTCGCCGACAGGCGGGTCGTCGGCCATCTTCTCTAGCTGTTCTTCAAGGTACTCGTTCCTGGCTAAAAGGTGACGAATTTGTTTCTTGAGATTGAAGGAACGTTCAACTTCCGGATCTAATGGATACTCAAGATCTTCACCTCTTTTAGATCTGCGCATAAACAAGAAAACCTCGTGAAAAGCAAGAGTTGAAAGCACCAACGAAAAATAGAAAAATAAAAAGAAAAAGAAAAACTAAAACTAAAACTAAAACTAAAACGAAAAATGCAGTAAAAGAAAGGTAGAGTTATGTTGCCAATCCCCGGCAACGGCGCCAAAAACTTGTTGCGTGTAAAATAGTCTATCGCAATGGTAGTGCAAGTATACACGACGCAAGTAGTAAAGTGATATGAAGTATCGGATATCGTCTCCACAGGGATTGGGCTAATAGCTTCACCTAAATTCACTGCACGAAAGTAAAGAAGATGTTTGAGAAAGTTGTCACGAGAATAATAAAGAAAACGTAAATAAAAGATTCGAGATATCAAGATAGAGAGAATGGGCTGGTATTGAATTGCTCAGTAGTGCAGGTATTGCAGAGTTTAGGAAATCCAGTTCTGTCGTCGCGCCTGTCGCGGACAGAACCTGTCGCGGCAGCAGTCCGTTGATTGTCGCGGCAGCAAACACTCAACTCCGTACTTCAAGTTTGGCAAGAATCCCAGATCTGCATTGGCCTATCCCTAGGTCCAAGTCTGTCGATGATCACGTCTTGATGATACCTCCCGGCGTGAATCAAAGGATGAACACCGATGTGTATGAATTCTTCTTTAGCCACTTAACCTCGCCCTATCCCTAGGCACGAGATAGTTCAACTATAAACTAGAGAACTTGCTCTTATTTCTTTCGTATACTTAACTCTCCCGATGCTAAGTAAATAGATAACCTCACAATGCTCTCCCGATGCTCTTGCAAGATATTAATAACCAAAATAAGAGAACTTGAAGTTTATTTTATTGAACAGAAAATTCCTAAAACAAAAGCAACCCTTGCAACTACTTTACAAATCAACCCGTGGCCCTAGGGGGTTTTTTAGAACATATCGACGGCGGGTAAACGGCGGAGGAGTTTGGTTGTCGGTTATGGGGTATGATATCTCCTAGGTTAAAATCTATGCCCTTATATAAGCTTTGGGCTCAAGTATTCTAAGTTAACAAGGATTACAACTTTAATTAAAAGTAAGATTCTAATAAAGACTTAATCTTCAAGTATCCTACTTTTCAGCCGCCATCCTTGTTTCTTGGGATTTCCTCTCCTTGAGCTTTGGCTTGACATATCTTTTGATCCGGGGCTTGGAAAAATATATGGTTTTCACACGACAGACGAGCATAATTTTCTCTATCTATCGAGGTCCACTTTGCTTTTCCTCTACTAACTTGCTGTCGTCTTCTGCTGTCACGGCCGATCCATGGCAGCATCGTCCTCATCGTCTGCTTGTCCAGTTCAGCTCTTCTGCTTCTCTGCCCTGCGCCCGCCTTCTCCGTCTACTATGGCAGCAACCTGCAAAATCAGCCCTCTTTTAGTAGAATCTGTGCCTTTAATATATTTGTGATGTTTTGCTGTAAACTGACCTAAATGCAATGAATAATGCTTGAATGCAGCAGAAATATGGGTTAAAAAGGGTGTAAATAATAGAACTTTTACACACTCAACAGTCGCGACAATACGGAAAAAGCGTATCAGTACGAGTTTTGACTACTAGAATTTCCCTATAGTTGAAACCCTAAAGCGTATCGGTACGATGACATTAAAAGCATATGTTTGGCTACTTTGAAAACATTTTAAGTTATTTCAAAGCCTTTTAAAAACTCTTAAACATATTTTCAAGTTGTTTGGACTTACAAAATATTTTAAAATCTTTTTCAATTTAGTCTAAATCAAAATTTCAATTATTATATCAAAACATATATCTTAACAATTTCCCCTTTTTGATTTAATAAAACAACTTGAAAAATTGTTTGTGATTCTCCCCCTTTGTAAATTAATTTTTGAATAAGAGGTATAATTTTTTAAAATTTGAAGCTCCCCTTATTCTCACTTGAAAAACCAATTTTTCAAACCATTTCTTTCCTTTTTTTATATAAAAAAAATTCAAAAGACTTTAAGTTCAAAATAACATTAGAGGTTAAATTTTTTTTGACACAAATAAGAATTTTAGTTTTAAAAATGTCTCTCCTTACTCAAGCATCAATAAGTGTTAGTCCAATAAATATAATAATCTAGTTGAAAATAAAAATAAATCAAATTAAACAAAAGAAAATCAACTAGATTTTACCACACTTGAACCCAAGGGAGGATGTGAAGCCTTCCTTCTTCAAGTGTCTTTTTTTTTGTGTGTATGGAGCTCCCTGTCAATATTTGACTTGTTGATCATTCTCCTTCACACTTAAAATAAGATAGCCATGTAACTTTTGGTATCTAAATTGTTTTGGATCCATAAACATTAGTAGCACAAATTTTAGTCCCCTAAGGAATCCATTTTGCAATTTCATCCTTTTTAGTTGAAATGCTTAGTCCTTTTGAGACCTAAATAGTTCTAAAAATTGTCATTCAAAAATCTAGGGGCACTAGATTCTCTCACATAAAAAATTTGAATTTTCCAAATCGTTTTTCTTTTGAAGTTCATTCAAAATAAAAAAAAATCTTAAGATCATCAATTTCCTTTTAATGATCTTTTTCAATTGTTTGAAGCAATTCTTGTAAACTTGAAACTTTAAGTTCAAAATCTTTGATTTTTGCTTCAAACTCTAAATTAGTTTTAGAAAAAAAATCATTTTTTATTTTTAACTTTGAAATCAATTTCTTATTTTTCAAAAATGAAGCTTTAAATTCAAAAATCAATTCATCATAAGCTTCTTGCAATTCATCAAAAGAATATGAATTAGAAGCTACATTTCCCTCTTGGAGGGCCATGAAGCATAAGGTGGGCTACCTCATCATTGATGGAGTCTTCATCACTGCAAGTGGCCACATATGCTTTCTTTGAAGATGGTCCCTTTTTGTTGCTCTTGTGGGAATTCTTCATCTTCTTCTTCGATTCATGTTTGGATTTAACCATCTCGCTCTTCATGAATCGTGTGAATTTCTTGAAGAGATAGGCCATCTCTTCTTCTTCACTTTTCTCCTCACTTGAATCTACATGCATGCACGCGGATGAATTAAGAGCAACGACATTCGTGTTAATGCCTAGCTCCATGATTTTCTTCATCCACATCTTTTTTATCTCTTCCTTCTTCTTCTTTTCTTTTCTTCATGATTTTATGAGTGAAAAGAGACCCCAAGAGTTCATCTAGTTTTAAAGTCTTGAGATTCTTGGCTTCAATGATGACGATCTTCTTTGAGTCCTATGACTCGGGAAGAGAATATAGAAGCTTTCAGACAAGCTTGTCTTCTGAAATGATTTTTTCCATAGCCTTTGAGTCCATTTGTGATGATGGAGAATCTATCGAACATCTTCGTGATGTCTTTATCCGGTTCCATCTTGAAGTTCTCATACTTGAGGTTGAGAAGACTGATTTTGGTCTCATTTACTTCGTTAGTTCCTTCGTATATGACTTCAAGCTTGTCCCAAACCTCTTTGGCATCTTCACAAGAAGACATCTTCTCATAGATTTTGGGGCTAAATGCACAAAAGAGAATGCGCAAAGCCTTTCAATTTAGCTTCATATTCTTGCGATCATTCGCACTTCATTACGCCTTTCTTCGTTATGGCACGAACGGACCATCCTCCACTATGTCCCAAAGCTTGTAATCTTGGGCCTTAATGAAGAACATCATTCTTGTCTTCCAATAAGCATAGTTGGTCTTGTCAAAGAAAGGTGACTTGCCGATGGATTGCGTCATTTAGCCGGTTGATTTAATTGATGTATCGAGCTTCCCGGATCATCTCAATAGGATGTTAATCCTCTTCAATTGAGCCTCACTTTGATACCAATTGTTAGGCTCGATAGACTCGTTTTCCTTCAACCGATTTAGCTTGCCAAGTGGTGGAGAAGTTGAACTATTTGGGTGATTGGTGGTGGAAGCAAAAAATAAAAGATACGAATATTTAGAGCGGTTTGACTTTCTAACCAAATCCTACATTCACTACCTTAGCTTCCCCACTAAGGATTTCAACCAATTTCACTAAGAAATTTGTCCCCCTTTTTAGGTTTAGGAGGAAACCCTTACAACGATTAAAGCTTTCTAACCCAAAATTTGATCAAACCCTCTTTACAAGAGATAAAGATTAGCAAACTAAAATCCATCTTACAAGGTTGATGTTTGCACTTTTAAGCACTCACCCAAAACCTAATACACTTGAGCATACATAAACATTCAAGCTCACAAGTGCTTTGTCTATACAAGAATGATAGGCATTAAGACATTTCTTTGATCATAATATGTTGACTTGAGGATCATTAGCCTTCTATGGATGCTTGAAGGTCCCTTTTATACTCTCAATTGAGTTCATAGTCGTTGGAGACCGTTTAGATTGAATTGGAGCTATTGGGGTGCATTTTTCTCGCATTCATTACTGTTATGGAGCTTAGTGTATCGATACTCGAATGACCGTATCGATACGGTCCTCGTCAGGAACTAGTCGTAGAGCTCTTCCAACTAATGTGTATCGATATGCTTATGAGCGTATCAGTACGACCTACATTTCAAATAGCCGTTGAGAAAATGACTGTTTAGATATAAAAATAGCCATATTAAATATTTCAATTAAATTTTACAAAATATCACATTTCTAACTTTAAATTTAGCCATATTTCGATTTTCAAAAAAAATAGCCATATTAAATATTTCAATGAATTAAATTTTACAAAAATATACTTAAAAATTAGTTCGGCTTTATCTTTCATTTAGATATAAAAAATTACGAATATAATTTTAACTAAAAATAGTCAAGAATGATTTCATTTTTCATAGTCATTATTTTAATCAATGAATAAGAGTATACTTTAGACCGGAGTTGTGGGGAGTATTGTCTAGTAATCTTTTTTGGATCATTCTCCTATTTCTTGAGCAATACATGTATGAGAATTCATAGTTAGGACAATCAACATGACTCTTATATAAACCCATACATAGATGTAACTTTTCACTCAATATTTGAATCAACAATTGAAGGATCCGAAGTAGCATTACTCAAGGGCTCAACAAAAAAGCGCTCTATAATCGGGAGACTATTTTTGTTGGTTACCCTTGAATTAAAAGTATAAAATAGTTAACATGTACTTGCATATGTTTGTTAAAAGATTAAAAGAAATGGAAAAAATGACTATTATTCATGGCATTTTAATTTTTTTGATACATATGTTGTGTAAACTTTAATAAGTAGGGACGAAGCTAAGATCAAATATTGAGAGGGCAACAACACTCTATTAAGAGGGGCAAAGACCTTATTTGACTAGTATTTAAACCTAGAATGACCTCAAATGCTATTATACTAAAATATTTTAGGTGAGGCAAGAGCCCCTCACAACATATACATAGTTTCGTCCATGTTAACAAGCCTTTGCCATAAGCCTCATTAAAACCCTCCATACACCTAAGTGGAGAAAAAGGATACTTATGGTAATGTATCCCAAAACAAATCAGGGAAACTACCCCATTAAAACCCTCCATACACCTAAGTGGAGAAAAAGGTTTAAAGTTAGGAATTTAAAATTTTAATTTTATAGTGTAAATATGCATATTTGTGTAAAATTTATTTCACACAACCTATTTATCAAAATTTTGCCCTTTAAAACAATTATGTTTTACACATGTTTATATTAAAATATAATATAATTTACCAATAGTTAAAATAAATTTTTACTTGACTAAATTTTCAATTTTTAAATTAAAAGTAATCAGTGAAAATGATTGAAGATAATAATAATTAGAATAATAAGTAATCAATCAAGGATAAATGTCATAAAAAATCTTAGTTAATTGGATATTTTTCTTATAATATAATGATTTTCTTATAATATAATGATTTTCTTATAATAGTTAAAATATAAAGATTTTCTTATAATAAATCGAATGTATATTATATAAACTTGCAATTACGGGTGATGCTAGAAAATTTTAGTAGAGACTAAAATGAAATTATATATTTTCTAGAGGTAAAAATACAATTTTAATATTGTATTAACTTAAAGCTTTCCAATTTCTAGAGAGATTGAACTCTAAATTTAACATTTTTGAAAACTAAGACCTACCGACTACGTCATCCTACTTGTAATTATGATTGAATTTGTATTTGCATTTGTATTTAAAGAAAAACAAATACAATAAAGGTTAATGTAAAGATAAGTTAATTTGTTTTTATTCTGAAAAAAAATAAGTATATTGATCAATGGTTGTTCTGGAATCTAGACAGACACACTATGAGAGATCGCATATGGTCAGAAAAGAGCTCAAATAAATTAGTTAAATACTTTTAAGAGGAAAATAAATTTTAGTTTTAGACTTGTGGAAAAATACACGAGAAAAATAAATTTCTCTTATACTTGATGAGTCTAAGTCCTATTAAACTCGCTTTTTTATTCAAAAGTTAGCATATTACGCATATAAGTCAACAAGAATTTATTTTTAAAACTAAACTACATTAATGGTCCCTAAACTTTAAGGTACTTGCAATGTGGCCACCGAATATCTAAAACTTGATTACAATCATATAACTTTTAATTCGCTATCGTCGGTTTCCGTTAACAAAAAAAATGACGTGACACGTTAAGAATATATTTTTTCTTCAAAACATGTGGTCAACCCCCTTTATTACTATCCCCTCCTCCATTAGTCTCATAATCACCACCCTTACTACCTTCACCTTCCCCGCCATCAGTTGATTTTGGTCAATTAGAAGTATGATGGTTAAACTGTGAATTCTAGCCAAATCAAGACTAAATTGTAAAGTTTCGAAAATTTGAGGTTAAAAGTGTAACATTTAAAAAGTTTAGTGATTTAATGAGTTTTTCGATTTTGGTGACTATATTAAATGTGTCTCAAAAGTTTAGTGACCATCAGTGTAACTTACTAAATTAATTATTAAGAAACGTTATACTTCATTCGTCCCATTAATTTTGTCCTTTATTGAAATTTTAAAAGTCAATTTTGTTAAATTTTGACCATGATTATTTTAAGGGTAAAGTACACTATTGGTCACTGAACTTTCAGGGTATTTTTATTTTGGTCACTAAACTTTTAAAATTTTTATTGGGGTCACCCAACTTTTATTTTGCTTTCATTTTTGTCACTCTTGTTACCTTCCGTTAGAAAATACTAGCGTGGTCGTTAGTTTTCCTTTTCTTTAAGGGTAAACTATATAAATGGTCACCGAACTTTTAAAACGCTTTCATTTTGGTCACCGAAATTTTAAAACTTTCATTGGAGTTACCCAACTTTTGTTTTGCTTTGAAGCTACCCTGTTGGTTTAAGAAAAAAACTCTTTCGGTGTATAAAAAACAAAAGTAAGAAGTAGATTTTACCTTATGATTATCGATGAACAATATTTATAGTTGTGTAGATTGATGTATTTACCTACATAAAATATTTTTTATATATCATGTTCCTGAATATTGTCTATAATGTAAACTCTTTATTTAGACCTATTGAGCACATTGTATGCAACCTCATCTTCAAGCTACTTCAAGGTTAATAAGCACAAGGGAGATAAAAAAATATTGAGGTTATATTGACCAAGACTATATCATTTTAGCTTACTTCTGAAAGTTGTATCTAAAAGTTGTTCCACAAATTTCCTAGAATATGCAAGCAGAATTGATGCACCCCATGTTTAAGTTCAAACATTAATTTACTTTGCCATTAGAGACAGAGTTAGGATCAAACATTAGGAGGGGGAAAAGTCTATTAAACCTTTAAATATAAAAATTGGGAGGGACAAAAATCTTATTTGATTAGTATTTAAACTAACAAGGACATAAAATACTATTATACCTAAAATCAGGAGAGGCAACCCAATCCCTTCGTCCTTGTTCGTCATCATGTTCAGTGTTGTTTTGATAGATATCTTTGTGTTGGGTGACTCCAATGAAAGTTTTAAAATTCTAGTGACCAAAATGAAAGTGTTTTAAAAGTTCAGTGACCATTATATAATTTACCCTTGAAGAAAAGGAAAACTAATGGGCCACGTTAGCATTTTCAAACGGGAGGGACCAAAATGAAAGCGAAATAAAAGTTGGGTGACCTCAATGATAATTTTAAAAGTTCGGTGACCAAAATGAAAGCGCCCTAAAAGTTTGGTGACCATTGGTTAGGGGTGTAAATGAATCGAGCTTGAACGAACAAGCCTCTGTTCGTGTTCGTTTGTTTAATTTTAAAGGTGTTCATGTTCAGTTCGTGTTCGTTTAAATTTTTAATATTGTGTCCGTGTTCGTTTATTTATTTTTGAAGGTGTTCGTGTCCGTTTTTTTAGTGTTCACGAACGTGTTCGTTTAAGTGTTCGCGAATGTGTTCGTTTAAGTGTTCACGAACGAGTTCATTTAAGTGTTCGCGAATGTGTTCGGTTAAGTGTTCACGAACGTGCTCATTTATTCGTTCGCGAACATGTTTGTTTATATTTTAAGAAATGTTAACTAAATTAACAATAAATAAATAAATAAATAAAAAGCAACAAATTAAAACTTACATTTAAACATGAACTTAATATAATATCCTTAGCAACAACAAAAAGTAGTATTTAGATACATCCACAAACATTTTCATTCTATAAACGAGCTTATAAACAAGCATGTAAACGAACCTATAAATAAGCTTATAAACGAGACTATAAACGAGCCTATAAACGAGCTTATATATACATGAGCGTATAAACGAGCTTGTTCGTGAACATAAACGAGCCGAACACACCTTTGTTCGTGTTCGTTCGTTTATTAAACGAACATAAAATTTTTGTTCATACTCGTTTATTTAGCTTAATAAACGAACATAAACGAACGTTATACGAACAGTTCATGAACGGTTCGTCGAATGCTCTATTCATTTACACCTCTACCATTAGTGTACTTTACCTTTATTTTAAATATGTTAAACAATTAAATTTTATAAAAATAAATTTAATGGGAAGCTCCATGTTTAGTTACTATTTCCCTAGTGTGTGTATTCGAATTCCATGTTTAGTTACTATTTCCCTAATTTCGGTCAATATGAAATTCTTTGATTGGGAAGCTCCTTCACATGTCAGAGAAAAAAGAGTCAAAGGTGAGGTCACCAATCAAAAGTTGCATGATCATGAAAGAATCAAATATATAGTCAATGGAATAAAAATATACCCCACATTTAAATAGAATGTTCATGCACTTGTTTATCTTAGTTCTACCCATTTTCAATTAAAAAAAGTAGAGTGTTTAATTCATTATCAGTTGTTTTAATAAGATGAGTTATGAAAAATTTTAAATAAAATTAAGAGTTCAAATTATAATATCATAAATGAAACAATTTGAGTTAAAAATATTGTCTCATAATAGACCTTTGCAATAATCTATTCAAATTAACCACTTAATAAATCAAATAGAAATACTTTTAAAAAATAAGCGTTGAATCAACCGTTGCTTCTTTTTTTTTTTTGAACGTCACTTTATTCAATTTAGTAGATATCAAATTCAATATATTTAGGATTGAAGTCCAACAAGTGATTACAGTAAAAAAGTGGATGATATTTATTCTAGGAGACTCGAGTTCAAATTACTTTGTCTGCAAGATATTTTTACATTGTCATAAAGTTAAAAATATCTATCAACATATACAAAAATTTTAAATTGTGTACTGGATCTTATTCTTTATTTTTAATCACATTGACTCTTTTTTTTTTTGAGATAATCACATTGACTCTTGAAAATTGATCGGTCATTGTTACGTTGAGGAAAAGCCTTACCTCAATAGTTTTCCATGCACGCTATCTACTATTTTTAAGGGTAAACTTCCTAAATGGTCACCAAACTTTTAAGGTGAATTTATTTTAGTCACCGTACTTTCAAAATATTTAATAAGGTTACTCAACTTTTAGTTTGATTTTAATATAGTCACCAAAGTTTTAGTTCGTTTTCAATATGGTCCCTTCTGTTATCTTCCGTTAGAAGCTAACGTTAAATTTCGTTTTTCCTTAATAAAAAATGGGTAAACTACATCAATCATCACCCAACTTTCTTCTCACTCCTATATTGGTCACTAGAGTAAAAAAATTTAATTTAATAACTTAACTTTCGAATTGTTCATATTTTGACCACTCTCAAATGACATGTTTATACAAATAGAAAATTTTAATTAATCCTTCAAAAATTATTTTGGTTAATTGGTAAATTCATATCATTCAATTCTTGATCTCATATTGTACCAATTAAATCAAATAATCGATTAACTAGATAACCAAAATATTTGATTCTGGAAATGATTTTTTACTTTGTTTATTAAAATATCAATATGATAATATGGTAAATTTAATAATTGTTCGGTTGTGATAAAAGTGTAAAATCTTACCCAGAGCATAAACTTTTTTTGAAAAAAAAATCAGAAGGGTATCAAAATCATTTGATTATAAGATATTGTAATGCATAAAATTTAGAAATATTGTATATAATAGATCAAATCGGTTAATCAATTTTGCTTAAAACTACGAATCGTAACCGAATCAAAATAATTTGTTTTAAAATTTTGTATCGAAATCGGGTTTAATTAATCCTTAAAAAATTATTTTGGTTAATTGTTAAATTCATATTATTCAATCCTCGATCTTATATTATACCAATTAAATCGGATAATCGATTAACCGATTCATTAGAATATTTGATTCGAGTAATAATTTTTTTACTTTTCTTATTAAAATACCAAATATGGTAATATGATAAATTTAATAAGCAAAGTAAAAAAATCATTACCCGAATTTTTTTAAGGATTAATCAAATTTTTCTTTTTTTATAACCATGTCATTTGAGAATGGTCAAAATATGAACAATTCAAAAGTTAAGTTATTAAATTAAATATTGTTAAAATCTGGTGACCAAAATAGGTGTAAGAAGAAAGTTGAGTGATGATTGGTGTAGTTTACCCATTTTTTATTAAGGAAAAACGAAAACTAATGTCACCTTCTAACGGAAGGTAACGGGGGATCATATCGAAATCGAACTAAAAATTAGGTGACCTTATCAAATATTTAAAAAGTACGGTGACCATTTATGTAGTTTACCCGATTTTGAACTTCAAATTTCTGTGTCATTAACTCGTCAATATAAAAGGTAAAGAGTACACATGGCAATATAAAAGGTAAACACATGGCAATATAAAAGGTAAACACTTAAAAAACATACGAGCCAAGCTCGACAGATGAACAAATAACCAAACATATAACCCAAAAAACTACATAATCATATGAACTACGTATGCTCATCCTCTGATAATAGGTGGCGAATCACAACAGGCGAGACAATATACTACTATCCATCCATGCTCACAGTTTGAGCCAACCGCGCAGGACCATCAACCACCCTATTTCCGGCACGGAGAACATACTAAAAAATAACCTCGCAGGACCATAGTCTCGCCTCCTGAATATGCAGTAGTAAATATCGCGCTTTCACCCCCGTTTTCCCGGTGTTAATAAGACGGATGACATCTTGATTGTCCGATTCAACTACCAACCACTGGCAACCAATTTCCCATGCCAACTCCAAACCAATATGAATACCCCATAACTCAGCTTCCGATATAGAACCAATGCCAATAAAACGTGCATAACCCCTTTTCCAACGCCCCTCATGGTCCCTAATTACACCCCCACATGACATTAATCCATCATTCATCCTCTTCGACCCATTGACATTCAATTTGAACCATTCTATAGCTAGGGGTTCGACCTATGTGCAATCGGCGTCCCATTAGCTATAAGCACCAATGGACGAGTGAAATTGGCTAAGGCATGCACACTAGAAACTAGCAACCATCTGCTTTAATCAATAATCGAGCCCCGATCATCAACATCAGAGTTGAAAACAATCGAATTTCAGTGTAACCAAAGGTTCCAAATTACAACACCAAAGAGGATATCTCAATCAGTAGCATCTCGAGCGAAATAATTCGGTTGTGTCAGGTTGACACAAACCCACTCTCTAAAATCCATGGAAAATAATTCTCTAAATTTATCATTTTTAACCAGGGTTACCCAAACCGGACCAGCCGAAGAACATGTGTGAAGGACATAACTCACCATCTCAACTTCCAGCGTGCACGACGGACATCGATCATTCACATCGAAATGACGTCGAACCCTTTCTTCATTAGTCATGATCCGGTTACAACATGCCAACCAAAGAAAGATCTTGATTCGCTGTAAACCCTGATATTTATGTATCACTTTCTATAAACTATCACTTGGTTCGACCAATACGCCCATCCTTACAACATAAGCATCCTTCACTGTGAAACCCTTACCAGCACCTCCCTTCTAACCCACAATATCTCTAGGGAGTTATGGCGATGTACCTTTAACAGCAGCCACACGTAGCAATATAAATGGTAAAAGCAGATGTTTGAACAGGGTCCATTTCCAATTCCCCAAGTGATCGGCCATATCCGCAATAGAGGCTTGAGCGAATTCCAACCCAATATCCGTCTTAACATACCCTATCAATGGTCCAATATCACCTAACCAATTATCATACCAGAATTTGACAGTATGCCCATTCCCCAATTGCCAAACTACATTCTGATGGATATCCTTCCAAACCACTCTTAATCCCTTCCAAAGCTGAGAACCACTATGTGTATTCAGGGAATCCGGGACAACGCCATCACATTTATATTTCACCCGAAGAAAACATACCCAAAGCGCATCTCGTTTAGTCATCAGATGAAAAGCTAACTTCATCAAGAAAGCTTCATTTTGCATAGTTAACTTGCGAAATCCAAGACCACCATTTTCAATCGGGGAGCAAACTCTATCCCATTTAACCAAATGCATGCCTCCTTCCTCCGTCGTGATTCCCCAAACAAACTGACGTACCAAACGTTCAATCTCATCGCATATCTTTTTAGGAATAATAGCTATTTGCATCGTGTAGGAAGGAATCACCAACAAAATTAATTTCGCCAATGTAATTCGGCCTGCAAATGACAGAGACTTCGCTTTCCATCCACTCAGCTTCCTCCGAATCATCTAAAGCAAATAATCGTATGATGCTAGTGTCACTCTGGTATGTAACAAGGGCACCAGAAGGTATTTCCCCAAGTCACTGACCTCTATAAATCCAAATTCAGAACAAACGAACTCACAAAGCTCTAGCAACACATTCTTTGAGAAAAACATAGTTATCTTGGTAATGCTAACTCGATGCCCAGAAAACATGCAAAACTCACTCGTGACCTCACGGATCACATACAACTGCTCGATAGACACCTCAGCGAAAAGTATCATTTCATCAGCAAAAAAAGATGGGAAATTGCTGGACACGATTTTGAAGTGCAGAAAGGCTTCCAACGACCCCGACCAACTTCATTCTGAATGGCTTGGGCGAGACGTTCCATACATAGAACAAACAAATAGGGTGATAATGGATCCCCTTGTCGTATCCCCCGAGACGGGTAGAAAGTTTCCAAATGAGAACCATTCCAAAGAACTTACATAGAAGCCGATGAAACACAATGCATGATAAGCTGACGCAAAGAATCAGGTAAGCCAATATCCCTTAGAGTATCATCAATGAATCCTCACTCTAAATGATCATAAGCCTTTTCCAAGTCAATTTTGAGAGCCACCCAACCTTTCTTCATGATTTTCTTCCATATCGTATGAATGACCTACTGCGTAATAACAATATTACACGTTATGGCACGCCTAGGCACAAAACTTGTTTGATTGTTCGAAACCCAATCAGGAAGAAGGGGCTTCAATCGACTAACAATGACTTTCATTACGGCTTTGTACATGACAAAACATAAACTTATTGGGCGGAATTGAGTAAGCCTCTCAAGAGTAGTCACTTTTAGGAGAAGGACCAAAAGTGTACGATTGATATCCATCGGAATATCCCCAACTTCGAATACTTTACGAATGAAAGCACAAACGCTGAAACCCACCACTTCCCAATTAGCCTGAAAAATCCTACATTAAGACCATCCACACTCGGTGTCTTAAATGGATTCATATCGAAAATGGCACGCTTCACTTCCTCATCCGAGATAGACAGATCCAAATCATCCACCAAGCCACTTGGCAACACAGGGAAGCAATCTCGAACCGCATAACCCGATGCATTCACAACCTCACTTGAGAAAAGGTGCGCATAGAAATTCCGGGCATCCTCTTTCAAATCATCTTGATCACTACACCAAATGTCATCCTCAAGTTTAAGAGAACTTATCAAATTCATATGACATCTGGCCATTGTGGATGCATGATTCCGCAAACGGACTAAAGACGCAAACGGACTAAAGACGCAAAGTGATATTTAACCGAGAAATTATAAATTCCTTGAAGCCGAGCAAGCAAGCGTTTCTTCCTTTCCCCAATGTGACCAAAGATATGTTTGTTCCAATTCGGTGCCCTCGATCGAAAAGATTCAATATTACTCAATAAATCTGGTTGCACCCACATGGATTGGAGAAACCCCTTAAAATTAGGATGTTGTTGCCAGGCCAAAATGAATCGAAAAGGTCGAGCAATCCCCAAGTCTCTTATATCCCCCAACCGAAGCAGCAACGACCTATGATTAGAACCCGTCCGATCGAGATGTGTAATAAAAGAGTCTGGAAAAACTGAAAGCCACGATGAATTCACGATGCAACGATCCAATCGTTGATATAAATCTCTCATATTCCATGTAAACAGAGGACCTCTGAACCTTATATCAGACAAACTGGTACAGAAAAGGAACTCCCCAAAAGGTCGACTCCTCTGAACATGTTGATCAGTACCCCCGACACGCTCATCTGGAGACAAAATAACATTGAAGTCCCCCTAAGAACCTACAAAGAGCCATCACAAGGCGTCAAACCAGCTAAATGATCCCAGAGATACTTTATATTGGCACACTGAGGACTAGCATAAATTTTCGTAAACTGCACCCACTGATTCATATCCATACCACGCGCTCTACCATTCAAAAACTAATTAGAGATATGTAAGATTTCACTATCCACATCTTCAATCCACATCAACCAAATGCCACCGCTAAAACCATGAGCTTCAATATGAAACGAACAAGGGAACCCCAGCCTAGAAATCACACGATTTTCCATGCGCCCACTAATACGTGGTTCAAATAATGCAACAACTGTAGGGTTATGTTCTTTGACAAAAGACTTAAAATGATGTCAAAAGATAGAGCTAGCTGGGCCCTGACAATTCCAGAACAAAAAAACTAATTTTTAAAAGAAAAGGAAAAGGAAAGGGAATCATACCTTTATTGAGCTGAAGACAATCAAGGCTCATTCAACACCGTAGTTCTATCCTTGCCCACAATGTCATGAGAGAACGATTAACCAACAACACTAGATGAATCAAGCTCACCAAAACTATTGACCACTGCCTTGGCATGATCGTCCCCTCTCCCTATCATCCTAGCAACAATAGAATTCACTTGGTCGGTCACGTTTTGAGCCCATTCTTGCAACACTGGTCTTAGAACCGTGCGAGTGTCAGGTGACTTTCTAACTTTCAAACCCTATTTATCATTTTCCTTCGATCCCTTCAAAGATATTCCTTTAGCCTTACGAATTGTTGACTTACCAGAGTCCCCTTGTCCCTAATCAACAATAGTAATCGCAAAGTGAGTACTAGATAGATTGTTCGTAGGTCGCTCAATCACCCTAGTTGTGTTTCCAGCCACCGTTGGGACAACCGATGCCTTCTCATGAGCATTTCGTGTTTCTTTCGACTTTTTGTCTGGATTAGACACCATGTAAGCTTCATTAAAATAAATAGTTGTTGCATTTGAGGCGCTCCCATGGGTTGAACCGGTACAGTCTCTTCCCCATTTGTAGCTACGGTGTCTCCCACATGGCCATGAGATGGCTCTGCATCGTGTTACATAGGAGCATCAGGCTCATCGACGACCAATGTTGCAAAGCATAAACCCGAAACCTCGCCACTCTTTGAAGCAACACCCAGTCCAGATTTAACCACCGCATTTGGACGACACCGACATTTATCGACCACCATCCAAGGCCCGTACAACTCCGCTGAATTAACCTTCGAAAATGGAACAAGGACCACTTTGTTAGTCTTGCTATTATGATTAAATTTTGTTAATACTTATTTTTAGGGTTTGTTTCGTCCTATGTGATAATGGTCGAAGGGAGTAATCTAGTTTGTATGTTTCGATTTGAATGAATGAATGAATGAATGAGCAGTTTATTTGGTCAAAAAAACATACCGCGCCCGTCTAGGGACCAATATTTTTTTAATATTCGATATTATGATGAATTTTGTTAATACTTATTTTTTGGGGTTTACTCTTAAATTTTAATTTTTTTAATATTTTATTAGGGGTCCAAGTATTTTTCAATACTTGTTATTAGGGCCCAAATTTTGTAGAACTTGTTATTAAATGCTCATTTTTTTCTCAATATTTGTTATAAGGACATACTCTTAAAATTCATTTTTTCTAACATTTGTTATTATGAGTCTAATTTTTTCCGATACTTGTTATTAGAGCAATTTTTTAATATTTTTTTTAGGCCCCAAATTTTTTTCTCAATACTTATTATTAGGGACCTATTATTAGGGGTCTAAATTTTTTCCGATATTTGTTATTAGGGGAGCATTATTTTTTTCCAATATTTGTTCTTAGGGACATACTCTTAAAATTTTATTTTTTCGAGACTTGTTATTAAAGACTCAATTTTTTTCTAATACTTTTTTATTAAAGGCCTACTTTTAAATTATTTTTCAATACTTATTATTAAGGGTATAATTTTTAAGTTTGTCATTGGGCTACTAAAATTTCAATAACGGCTCTAGATATAAATACGAAGGGGATAAAGGAAGAATGAAGTTCATGAGTTATGAACACCAATCACATTCATACCTATATTATCATTCTCCTTATCCCCTGCATGATTGATTGCATTACCATATATTTCACAAAAGCAGCAGCTTTTGCCACTTAGGCTTACCCACCATGAAATTCTCTTTCTTTGAGTTTTCTTAGTATGTATAGATAATTAGTATGAGCAATTTTTTGTCGATTGATTTTAACTCGGATGTTATTTTGTCGATGTAATATATAAGATGTACTATAAAATAGACACGTATTACATTAAAAATTATTTTTGCTAAAAAATCTCCAAACTATCAATTAAGTATTCATTTATTAGAATTTGAAAACCCTAATGCATAGGCAGAGGTAATATGAAAATAGAGGGTGCAGTTGATCCCATTTGAATTGTTGGTGTATGGATTTTCAAGGAATTAATATAGAATTTTAAATAAAAAATATTAAATTTGACCCCACTTAATTTACTGTGATACAAGATCAACAATACTTGTTATAATGATATGAGAATCATGTGTACCTTGTACCTCATTATGACCTCACTATATGAAAATCTTGACTCCGCCACTTCTTTAATGATTAATTTGTTTCTAAAACCACCGATTAGAGTTCTTGGTAACTGACTGAAAAAATAACTTTTATTGTTAAGAAATATATTTATTTTTACTAAGTATATACGTAGAAACTTTTGATTAAATAGTGTTACAATAATATTCTCAAGTCGAGATGGGATCCCCAATTTCTCACACGAACCCTAGCTTCCCTTTTCCTCAGTGCCCACCACCGTGCCTGGGTTGTTGATCGATTGCTCCGATTTGGCAGCTGGTCGTCTTCCGTCCATCGCAGCGTCGCCGGTTCCCAGTTGTGTCAATGGGGCGAGTCAGGGCTGGGTCTAAGGTCGTGTTTTTTGAGACGGGGATACCCTCTGTTCTGCACTCAGGGGCTTCGGGCAGGTTACACGATATTGATCGCAAGGTTCTCCGGCACCGGTATCTCTATCCCTCTATTTTGTCTTCGTCTTTGCTCCCTGCGCCGTTAGTGCCCAAGACAGGTATATGAGATCCTTCATCTTCTTCAGCCCCTACCCCTGATTTCTGGTTTCTTCTCCTTTTCTCCCCCACCTATTTGGTTTTGATCATTGCACCCCGCTTCTTGTGATTTTCCCCCTTTTGGATTCTCTGTGGATACTTTTTGTGGAATTTGGTGATTGCTCTTGTCTCGCTTTCTCTGATTTTGTTGTTTGCCTGGTGAGGATCCATAAGACTGTAACCCCCGTAGCCCGGTCTAGACGGCTGACGCGAACTACGAAGATTACACGGGGAAAACCAAAGTCAACCCGAAAGTTAACCTTGATTAACGACCCTTTTTTTTTCTTTTTAAACTTGTCTAGATGCACATTAAACCTAGGCATACTCTTGAGATAACCATACTCAAAAATCACAGCAATCGGAAAACAATAAGGGACTCAATTGCACAAAATACGAATTTAGGGACCAATTTGTAAATTCTAGAAACTAAGAGGACTTTACCAAATTTTAAGTTACCATTATGATATTAGTCATGTTTCATACCTCTCTGCCAAATTTCAACTCAAACGGACATCTCAAGCCCAATTTTTAAGCTTCAACTGTAAGGGGGTATTGATACCCGTCAGGAGGGTATTGATACCCCTCCTCAGCGGTATCGATACCCTACTGTTGGGTATCGATACCGAAATTGGCAGTAGCTTCAATCACCAAAAAGGTATCGATACCCTACTGTTGGGTATCGATACCCCCTGCTACGAACCTTCAGTTTGAGCTGATTTAAGGCACAAGAAGGCCCCTAAATCCCTCAAAAACCCCAACCAACATACTAACATCAATCCTAGGGCAAATCAAACATAAAAGCATGCTTTCACAAAGACCTAAAGGCACTAATCAACATAAGATGATGCACAATCATTCAAGTATTCCAACACATACTAAGCATTCGTACTTAGCCTATCAGGCTTACAAACCCTAGTCAATCCAACATCAACACATAAAGAGAAAATCATACAAGCTCATGCCAAACACATAATTGCCCCATTACTAAACTACCACATTAATTACAAAACCATACTTGAGCAACAAAAACTTGGAATGCCCCTTCGCCTTGCTCCTTGCTAACACCACGCTAATGATCTGCATTGTTGAAAATGAGAGCGTAAGCTAAAAGCTTAGTGAGGATGCTCTAAAATCCAAAAACAACAACAATGCAGGGTTCAATCGTGTCATCCCTAAATCTCTCATACAACATGCTTAGGTATAAACAAGTCAACCTAGCTAGTCTTTCAAGAGTTATAATATGGCATCACACCTCATATTAAACTCAACATCATAATCATCATATCATTTTCAAGGGTCATAATATGGAATCTCACATCATATTAAACTCGACCTCAAAATCATGAGAGAATAACATGTTCAAGAATCATAATATGGCATCTTACTTCATATTAAGCTCAACAACATAATACTCATTTTGGCACCTAGTTATGACTCGAATACGCGGATAACATGTTGGAACGCATTTTCCAACATCAACCTTACCTCGGTGGGATTACACTCATCACCGGCCTTGCATGTGGAACGCATTTCCACATGCCCTACGGATGGGATTCCACTCATCACCACG
Organism: Hibiscus trionum; assembly: GCA_030270665.1. Lineage (NCBI taxonomy): Eukaryota > Viridiplantae > Streptophyta > Magnoliopsida > Malvales > Malvaceae > Hibiscus > Hibiscus trionum. The sequence continues at coordinate 10,560,982 of BSYR01000011.1, forward strand.
TAGAATATATATAAATTTCCGGTGGAATATTACATCACCGTACTCCTCCTTGGTGCCTTAACGCCACCAAGGCCACGTACGTTTTGACTCAATTTGTGTGCACACTCATCCTAATGATCGATCATTGTACCCAAGCATACTAGTGCCAATATCTTTCATTACATCATATATCCACCCATTATATATCATGTTTATCATATATGCATATCAAGATACATACATATCAATCAATCCACATTTCACATGAACAAGTAGGCAATGACATATCATTTATCAATAGAAAATTTAAAGAGTTAAACTACCAATTTAACTCCCACCTAGGAATGGCCTACCAAGCTCATTCCCTCACATCCACTACACACTTGAACCAACTTCAAAACAATTTTTAAAGTTTTACTCACCACCCTTCCTTAGCAACTCAAACAAGCAAGCAAGCCTCCTAAATGCTCGGATTCGATCCCGATGCTTCTCCGGTGTTTCCTCTTGTTTCTAGCCAATCAAAACATAACCATTACTCATAATTCAATGCTAAATTTCAGTCACCACTCCAATCCATAAACACAAGCCACACTTCAACAATTTCCAACTAAAACAATCACCAAATTTCTCATTTTCGTGCTCCTTTATTACCCAGCAGAAAACTATATTTTCAATCACCCAAATGACACCTAAATGGTCCCAAAACACTTTCCTAACATACATATACCATCAGCCCTTCAACCTAACTCTAAAACTCACCAAAATTCAAGTTTTAGACTAATCAAAAATGGCCATAAATACCCATTTCGGATTTTCACCTAAAATTTCTCATTTTAACATATTATGTGTATTTTAACATGATTAAACAAAGCCCCAACTCAATTTGCTCACATTAAGGTCAATTTGACTAAAATAAATTCTACCAACTCAGACCAACCAACCCGACTAACTCCTAACCCCACAACACGGGTGTTACAACTCTCCCCCACTTAAGAAATTTCGTCCCCGAAATTACCTGACTGAAAGAGATACGGAAACTGCTTTTCCATATCCTCCTTCCTCTCCCAAGTGGCCTCGTCCACACCTCGACGTTGCCACCTCACCTTCACTAACTCAATCGATCTACCCCGCAACACCTTGCTGTCAGAAGCTAAGATCTCAACTGGTTCTTCCTCATAAGTCAAATCCGGATTCAATTCAATCTCTTCCACAGGCATAACATGTGATGGATCGGACCTATACTTGCGAAGCATCGAAACATGGAACACATCATGTATCTTCTCTAGCTCGGATGGCAAACATAACTGATATGCAACCGGACCAACCCTCTTCACAATCTCATACGGTCCTATGTACCTCGGACTCAACTTTCCTTTTCGGCCAAACCTCATTACTTTCTTCCATGGAGTCACTTTCAAGAATACCTTCTCACCCACTGAGAACTCAACTTCCTTCCTCTTCAAGTCGGCATAGGATTTCTGTCTATCCGAAGCAGCTTTCAAACGGTCACAAATCAGTTTTACCTTGTCAGTTGTTCCCCTGAGCAAATCGGGCATAGGTAACAACTTCTGTCCCACTTCAGCCCAACAAACTGGAGTCCTACATTTCCGACCATACAAGGCCTCATACGGAGCCATCTGAATACTCGACTGGAAGCTGTTATTGTACGCAAACTCTACTAGAGGCAAATGCTTCTCCCAGGTACCTTGAAAATCAATGATACAACAACGCAACATATCCTCTAAGATCTGAATGACCCTCTCTGACTGACCATCTGACTGAGGATGATAAGAAGTGCTGAAGTTCAAACGGGTACCCAAAGCTGTGTGTAGACACTCCCAAAATCTAGAAGTAAACCGCGGATCTCTATCTGACACGATAGATTTCGGCACACCATGCAATCTGACAATCTCACCAATGTACAAACCGGCCAATCTATCAAGAGTGTACGTAGTATTAACTGCCAAGAAGTGAGCACACTTCGTAAAGCGATCTACTATCACCCAAACTGAGTTCTTCTTCGTAGGAGTCAAAGGCAAACCCGAAACAAAATCCATGGTGATGTTCTCCCATTTCCATTCCGAAATTCTCAACGGTTGTAACAAACCTGAGGGAACCTGATGTTCCGCCTTCACTCTCTGACACACTAAGCACTTACTCACAAAGTCGGCCACATCTCTCTTCAAGCCAACCCAAAAGTACTCATTCTTCAAATCACGGTACATCTTCGTACTTCCAGGATGCATAGCAAACGGACTACTGTGAGCTTCAGTCAAGATCGTATGTCTCAAGTCACTGTCTTCTGGCACAACTATTCTATCTTTGAAACACAAAACCCCATCGGCACTGAAACTGTAATATGAAGATCTACCTTCGGCTATATCTTGCACGTGAGGTGCCAAAGATCTATCTAAGAGCTGTTTCTCTCGAATCAACTGACCTAAAGTAGGTCTAACCTGAAGCTCGGCTACCAAGCCTCCATCTCCGGACAAACTTAATTTAGCAAACATGGCTCTCAAGTCCACGGCCATCTTCCTACTCAATGCATCAGCCACTACATTGGCCTTACCCGGATGATACTCAATAGTAAGATCATAGTCTTTTAGCAGCTCTAACCACCTACGCTGTCTGAGATTCAAATCTCGCTGAGTCATAATGTATTTCAAACTCTTGTGATCGGTGTACACAGTGCACTTCTCACCATACAAATAATGCCTCCAAATCTTCAGAGCGAACACAACTGCAGCTAACTCTATGTCATGGGTCGGATAATTGCGCTCATGAGTCTTCAACTGTCTTGAGGCATAAGCCACTACTCTTCGGTCTTGCATAAGAACACATCCTAACCCTACATAGGAAGCATCACTGTAAACTACATAGTCCTTCCCGGACTCAGGCTGTATCAAGATCGGTGCTTGGGTCAAAGCTTCTTTCAATTTCTCAAAGGCTCTCTGTCTTGCATCTGTCCACTCAAATTGAACACTCTTCTGAAGTAACTGTGTCAATGGAGCGGCTAACTTAGAGAAACCATCCACAAATCTCCTATAATATCCAGCTAAGCCTAAGAAGCTACGTACTTCTGTCACGGACTTCGGTTGCTTCCACTCAACAATGGCTTCAATCTTCTTCGGATCAACTCTAATTCCATCGGCTGACACTACATGTCCCAAGAAGACTACTTCACGGATCCAAAACTCACACTTGCTGAGCTTTGCATACAACTGATGATCTAGCAAGGTCTCCAAAACAAGTCTCAAGTGTCGGTCATGGTCTTCTTCAGTTCGCGAGTACACCAAAATGTCATCAATGAATACAACTACAAACTGATCTAAATACTGATGGAAAATCCTGTTCATCATATCCATGAAAGCAGCCGGTGCATTAGTCAACCCAAATGGCATGACTAAGAACTCATAGTGACCATACCTAGTCCGAAAGGCCGTCTTCGGTACATCAACCTCTCTTACCTTTAGCTGGTAATAACCCGATCTCAAATCAATCTTCGAAAAGACCGATGCTCCTTTCAGTTGATCAAACAAATCATCAATCCTAGGCAACGGATATTTATTCTTCATTGTCAATTGATTCAACTGTCTGTAATCTATACACATTCTCATGCTTCCATCTTTCTTCTTCACAAACAAAACTGGCGCACCCCAAGGTGAAGAACTAGGTCGAATAAAACCTCTATCTGTCAATTCTTGCAACTGAGTCTTCAACTCTTTCAATTCTTTCGGTGCCATACGATACGGGGTAATCGAAACAGGAGCTGAATCGGAATAAGTCTCAATGCTGAACTCTACCTCTCTGTCCGGTGGTAACCCTGGCAATTCTTCTGGAAACACACTAGGAAAATCACATACAGTCCGAATGTCCTGAGGTCTAACCTCACTCATGTTAGGGTTCATCACATACGCTAGGTATGCTTCACACCCCAACTCAACTAATCTCTTAGTCTCTAACACTGAAACCACATTGGACAAGAACTTCACATTCTCACCCACAACCACAATCTCATAGTCATCTGTAAGCTTCAAAGAAATCCGCTTAGTTTCAAAATCTATCCTAGCTCTATGCTCTGAGAGCCAGTCCATACCCAGAATCACATCAAAACCATAAAAAGGAAGCTCCATCATATCCACTGGAAACACATGTCCTTGAACCATCAACGGACACCTTCGGTACATCTTCCTAACTACTACCGTGTCCCCAAAAGAACTAGTGACACTAACTCCTACCTCTAACATCTCACAAGGCAATTTCAAATACTGTGCATGCTCACTCAATATGTAGGAATGTGTAGACCCAGAGTCAATCAAAGATAACAAACCCAAAGACTGTATCGAGAAGTTACCTGCAATCACATCAGTGTCCTGCTGATCCCCACGCTGAGCATAAACTCTGGCCTGTCCTCCGCCCTCCGGCTGGACTACAACTACATGTGCTAAATTTCTCTGGCCATCATTTCTCGGCTGGAAATTACCTCTACCGCGCCCGCGGCCTCTCTGAAAATCATTAGCTCTAGCAGGAGCCTGAGTTGGTGCCTGTCCCACCAGATGTGGACAGTCACGCCTAATGTGGTCTCTAGCACCACAATTCCAACACGAATGGAAGTTCCCCCAACACTCACCGGTGTGGTTCCTCCCGCAGGTAGCACATGTGGGCAACTTCCCACCAGCTCTCTGACCCTGTTGGCCCTTACCGTGGTTACCGCCACCACGCCTATGATCATACTGATGTCTGTTGTCCTGATGCCTTTTAGCATCTCCTCTATTAAAGTTGCTGGACCTCTTACCTGAACTAGATCCACCTGACCGCCTGGTCAAACTCAAACTGTGCTCTAAGTCCTTGGCCCTCGCAACCAAGACATCAAAATCAGTATAATCTGAAGCTAGCGTATACGTCTTGATCTCTTCATTCAGTCCATAACGGAAACGGTTACAGCGTTCCACCTCAGTAGGAACAAGCTCAGGTGCATACTGACTCAACCTGACAAACCGGATCTCATAATCAATAACAGACCTATTCCCCTGAAGCAAAGCCATAAACTCCCTCTTCCTCTCGTCGAGGTATCGCGGACCCAGATACTTATTAAAGAAAGCTGTCTCAAAGAACTCCCAAGTGATCTCGGCCTCATCCATTCCTGTAGTAATGGTGACCCACCAAGTGTAGGCATCACCCTGAAGCAAGGACTCAACACATCCCAACTTACGCTCACCAGTACACCCCATCTGAGCAAGAATACGGACAGTCTTCTCAAACCACAACTCTGATCTCTCTGGAGTAGACCCCTTAAACTCTTCAGCCCCAAGTCCCCGAAGTCTCTCTAAAGGTAATCCGTTGCCCTCACCCTGACGATGTGCTGCTGCCTGACCCCCAGCTACGGCAGCCTGAAACGCCCCAGCTATCGCCTGAACCAACGGAGATAAATCTATTCCGGCCATTCCTTGACCACCTTGGCCACCTCGGCCTCCTTGAGGTCCCTCTCTATCGGCCCCAGCCTCGCCTCCTACTCCAGGTGGAGGAGGTGGTGGTGGTGGAGGTAATGGAGGAGCTCCAATTCCAACCACAGGCTCTCCCACTTGAGCCCCAACTCTCTGAGCATCTGCCCGTGATTCCTGTCGAACCATCCTAGGCCTCCCACGTCGTCTCATGATACAGCTAGCAAAGTAGTAACTACAACAAACAACAACAAACAGATAGGGATTATGTTAGCAAAAGCAAGGGTCCAACAGTGCTCAAGTATTCCTCTTTAAAATTTTTTTTTTTAATTAAGTAATAGTAGCAATGGGCACTCGACTCAACATCAACACAACAATTCATGCTTCAATTCATCATACGGATAATCAAACAACGAGATCTCATGGCAAAACATATATCAAACAATACAATTTCTTAACACATCAAGCTTACCTCTCTTACCTGCCCAAGGTCTCGGAAACCTTAAGCTCTGATACCAACAAATGTAACCCCCGTAGCCCGGTCTAGACGGCTGACGCGAACTACGAAGATTACACGGGGAAAACCAAAGTCAACCCGAAAGTTAACCTTGATTAACGACCCTTTTTTTTTTTCTTTTTAAACTTGTCTAGATGCACATTAAACCTAGGCATACTCTTGAGATAACCATACTCAAAAATCACAGCAATCGGAAAACAATAAGGGACTCAATTGCACAAAATACGAATTTAGGGACCAATTTGTAAATTCTAGAAACTAAGAGGACTTTACCAAATTTTAAGTTACCATTATGATATTAGTCATGTTTCATACCTCTCTGCCAAATTTCAACTCAAACGGACATCTCAAGCCCAATTTTTAAGCTTCAACTGTAAGGGGGTATTGATACCCGTCAGGAGGGTATTGATACCCCTCCTCAGCGGTATCGATACCCTACTGTTGGGTATCGATACCGAAATTGGCAGTAGCTTCAATCACCAAAAAGGTATCGATACCCTACTGTTGGGTATCGATACCCCCTGCTACGAACCTTCAGTTTGAGCTGATTTAAGGCACAAGAAGGCCCCTAAATCCCTCAAAAACCCCAACCAACATACTAACATCAATCCTAGGGCAAATCAAACATAAAAGCATGCTTTCACAAAGACCTAAAGGCACTAATCAACATAAGATGATGCACAATCATTCAAGTATTCCAACACATACTAAGCATTCGTACTTAGCCTATCAGGCTTACAAACCCTAGTCAATCCAACATCAACACATAAAGAGAAAATCATACAAGCTCATGCCAAACACATAATTGCCCCATTACTAAACTACCACATTAATTACAAAACCATACTTGAGCAACAAAAACTTGGAATGCCCCTTCGCCTTGCTCCTTGCTAACACCACGCTAATGATCTGCATTGTTGAAAATGAGAGCGTAAGCTAAAAGCTTAGTGAGGATGCTCTAAAATCCAAAAACAACAACAATGCAGGGTTCAATCGTGTCATCCCTAAATCTCTCATACAACATGCTTAGGTATAAACAAGTCAACCTAGCTAGTCTTTCAAGAGTTATAATATGGCATCACACCTCATATTAAACTCAACATCATAATCATCATATCATTTTCAAGGGTCATAATATGGAATCTCACATCATATTAAACTCGACCTCAAAATCATGAGAGAATAACATGTTCAAGAATCATAATATGGCATCTTACTTCATATTAAGCTCAACAACATAATACTCATTTTGGCACCTAGTTATGACTCGAATACGCGGATAACATGTTGGAACGCATTTTCCAACATCAACCTTACCTCGGTGGGATTACACTCATCACCGGCCTTGCATGTGGAACGCATTTCCACATGCCCTACGGATGGGATTCCACTCATCACCACGTAGAATATATATAAATTTCCGGTGGAATATTACATCACCGTACTCCTCCTTGGTGCCTTAACGCCACCAAGGCCACGTACGTTTTGACTCAATTTGTGTGCACACTCATCCTAATGATCGATCATTGTACCCAAGCATACTAGTGCCAATATCTTTCATTACATCATATATCCACCCATTATATATCATGTTTATCATATATGCATATCAAGATACATACATATCAATCAATCCACATTTCACATGAACAAGTAGGCAATGACATATCATTTATCAATAGAAAATTTAAAGAGTTAAACTACCAATTTAACTCCCACCTAGGAATGGCCTACCAAGCTCATTCCCTCACATCCACTACACACTTGAACCAACTTCAAAACAATTTTTAAAGTTTTACTCACCACCCTTCCTTAGCAACTCAAACAAGCAAGCAAGCCTCCTAAATGCTCGGATTCGATCCCGATGCTTCTCCGGTGTTTCCTCTTGTTTCTAGCCAATCAAAACATAACCATTACTCATAATTCAATGCTAAATTTCAGTCACCACTCCAATCCATAAACACAAGCCACACTTCAACAATTTCCAACTAAAACAATCACCAAATTTCTCATTTTCGTGCTCCTTTATTACCCAGCAGAAAACTATATTTTCAATCACCCAAATGACACCTAAATGGTCCCAAAACACTTTCCTAACATACATATACCATCAGCCCTTCAACCTAACTCTAAAACTCACCAAAATTCAAGTTTTAGACTAATCAAAAATGGCCATAAATACCCATTTCGGATTTTCACCTAAAATTTCTCATTTTAACATATTATGTGTATTTTAACATGATTAAACAAAGCCCCAACTCAATTTGCTCACATTAAGGTCAATTTGACTAAAATAAATTCTACCAACTCAGACCAACCAACCCGACTAACTCCTAACCCCACAACACGGGTGTTACAAAGACTGTGCATTTTCTTTATGTTATCATTGTGTGGTTGATTGTGGTATTTGTGAGCTATTGTTTTTCCTTGGCTTTGATATTGTTTGGCCAACTGTTGTGCAATTCAAAAGCTCCTCCTAGTCAAGGTTATCCATTTTTCTCTAGTTGAAGACTTCCAAGGTTGATTGAGCTTTGGTGACAGTCCTATGTTTTTGCTCGTGCTGGTTTTTGTTTTTCCAGCTTTGTCTCTCCTTTTCGAGCCATCCGTATCTTACTCCAGCATGTGATGGTTGTCCTTGCTTGGAACGTTCGCGGTTTAGGTAAACGAGAGAGCGTTAGAGCTCTCCATAACTCAGTGTCAAAGCATAAACCGTCTATTATATTCCTCAGCGAAACTAAACAAAAAAAGAGATACCTTGAAAAGATCAAGATGAAGATGAAGATGGATTAATCCTTTTATGTGGAGCCACTTGGAATTGCATGGGGACTTGCCTTATGGTGGACCAACGATGCAAAAGTCAGCATTCTTAATTATGATAAGAACTACATTGATACAAAAGTCAGTCTCAAGGAAGGGAAGGAGTGGTTCGGGACTTTCATTTATGGTCCTTCGTACAAAGAGGAAAAGCAAAAAAATTTGGAGGAGTTAACGAAACTCAGAAGATCTCAAAATGTAAGATGGCTTGTTATCGGTGACTCCAACATCGTAACTCGTCTTGAGGAGAAGGAAGTGGGAGTCCCTTTCAACCCCGCAGAGGCAAATTGCTCCACTAACTTTGTGGACTCCACTAGATTACTTGAATTGCCAATTAAAGGAGGTCGGTTCACATGGTATAATCAGAGAAGTGGTGAACAGTCTATTCTGGAGAAACTTGACCGCATTCTGTGCTCCACTGAATGGAGCACCTATTTTCCCAAAGAAATGTGAACCATGGATATCGCTTTAGCTTTTGACCATGCTCCAATCATATTGTTCCCGTCGGGCCTCTCAAGGAAATACAAGAAGGAATTCAAGTTCGAAACCAAATGGCTCTTGGACGAAGAATGCCCACAAACTATCCGCAAAGGCTGGGAATCCACATATGCTGAGAGGCTTCCACATAATTTTGGGAGGAAAATTGGCAGAACTAGAGCAGTTTTAATAAAATGGAGCAAAACTAAATCCAAACAAAGAAATGAAAAGAAGCAATCTTTGATGGCCCGGATTAAGACTCTTCAAGGGAGGAAACTCACTAATTTGGTGGAGGAATATAAATAGTTAAAGAAAGAGTTAGACATAGAATGAGAGAGTAAAGAGAGATATTGGCACCAACGATCTAGGATAAACTGGCTAAAGTGGGGTGATAAAAACACCAAATTCTTCCATGCCACCACTATTCAACATTGAAGAATCAACTCCATTATCAGAATAAAAAGAGATGATGAAACCTGGCTGAAGGATCCTACGGACATAGCAAATCTCTTTCAGCAACATTTCCAAAAATTGTTTGCTAAGGATCATTCCATTGACTTCCAATGCCTTTCTGATTATATCCCTCAACTGGTAACAGATGGCATGAATTCTGAGCTCAGCAAAGAAGTCTTCGAAGAAGAGATCAAAAGAGCTGTCTCTAATATGGGAGCTACTAAAGCTCCCGGGCCGGACAGTTTTCCTGGATGCTTCTACCAAACTTTTTGGGAGACTATAAAAGAAGATCTTGTACGGATGGTCTCTGCTTTCTTCAAAGACGACTCTCTGGACTATGGGTTGAACAAAACAAATATTGTTCTTATCTCAAAGAACTCAAATCTCTGCGAAGTCTTTCATTTTAGACCGATCAGCCTATGCAATTTTCCCCTCAAGGTTATCACAAAAATACTAGCATCTAGGCTCAAAACCTATCTTCCGGATCTTATTTCTCATTACCAATCCGTTTTTGTTCAAGGCAGATCCATTCATGACAACATTATTCTCGCAAATGAGGCATTTCATGTAGCAAATCAGGCAAAAGAAAGGAAAAAAAAGGTCTCATGTCCCTCAAAATCGACCTTGAAAAGGCGTATGATAAAGTGGATTGGGATCTTCTCAGATTTGTTATGAACAGAATGGAATTCTGTGATTGGTGGATCAGCAGAGTCATGGAATGTGTTTCTTCCACTTCGTTCTCCTTGGTTTTAAATGGGGAGAAATTTTGAGACTTCTCTCCTAAAAGAGGCATTAGACAAGGGGATCCACTCTCTCCATTTTTATTCATCTTCATCTCCAATATTTTGTCCTGGATTACAAAGAAAGAGATAGAGACCTCCCGCTCTAAAGGTCTTAGAATTAGGAGACGATGCCCGATTCTGAGCCACTTCTTGTTTGCAGATGACCGTCTGATGTTCTCAATAGCAAATAAAGAAAATTGTGATGCTGCCATTCGCATATTGCACTGTTTTCAGAAGAAAAAAAAACAAGCCAAACGGTAAATTTTCAAAAATATTTTGTCCTCTTCTCCCTAAATGTTAGCAGTCAGCTCAAACGCCATCTATCCAACTCACTGGGCTTTTGTCCAATGGAAGAGGACAATAAGTATCTCGATCTGCCTTTTTTCTGGGGACGAAGCAAAAAAGAAGCTTTGGATTTTATAAAGGAACAAGTCCAAAACAAACTAAAAGGATGGAGAGCCAAGTTTCTCACTCAAGTAGGGAAGGAAGTCCTAGTCAAGGCAGTTGCCCAAGCTATCCCTACTTACGTGATGCAATGCTTTCTCCTTCATGTTACTTTTTGCGATGAACTATGTTCACTTGTGGCAAAGTTTTGGTGGAATAATTGTGGGCGTAAGGAGAAAAGTATCCATTGGCTAAATTGGAAAACCCTTTGCCGTCCAAAGGATCAGGGAGGTATAGGCTTCAGAAACCTTAGGTCATACAACAAAGCCCTTATCGCGAAAGTTGCATGGAAAATCCTTAAAAATTTGGATTCTTTCCTGGCGCAAACTCTCAGGGGAATCTATTTTCCTAACGGAAACATCTTTGAAGCTCCTAACTGCAATAATCCCTCATGGGCTTGGACATGTATCAGGGAGGGGATCGAAATTATCAAGGAAGGCTTCTTACGGAGGATTGGAAATGGTAGAAGCATCTCTACATGGAAAGACAATTGGATTCCTAAGTTGCCCAAGTTCCGCACCATCTCAAAACCTCCTCCCTAGGGGCCTTGTCCCTCGGTCTCCTGTCTCGTGAAATCGGATCAAAGATCATGGAACAAATCAAAAATTGATCTTCTCTTCATTCCCATTGAAGTCGAGGCAATTGTGACCATTCCTATAGGAGGGCCAGGAATCAAAGACTCTCTCATTTGGGCAGGGACCAAGAATGGGGATTATTCGGCTAAATCGGGATATCGTTTCCTTGAAGACAACTCAAGTACACAGAAGGAACCATACTCGAACGATGCCCCTGAGACTAATAAAACCTTTTGGAACTCAATTTGGGGTTTGAAGGTACCCTCTAAAATTTGCTCCTTTCTGTGGAAACTTTGTCATGACATTTTCCCTACTAAAGGGATCCTCGCCGCACGTTTCCACAGAAATTTCCAAGACTCAAACTGTTGTCCAAGATGTGGGGAAGAGACGGAATCCACCGAACATATGCTCTTCTTCTGTCCTTTTGCGCAAGCGGTCTAGAGGGCCTCAGACTTTAGCTACTCACCTTCATCCACTAGATTCCCTGGTTTTTCTAAGTGACGGGTCAAAATTAATGAATTCAGGAAATTGGGGAACTGCGAAGACGAATGTGCTCTTATTGCTTTCCTTCTGTGGGTGATCTGGAAATCACGGAATGCCTGGGTTTTCGAAGGTAGAAAGGACCTCCCGTGAGACATTTGGACGCGCGTAGAAAGAGCCTACGAGAAGCATGCTCATGTGATGCTATCAATCCCTTCAGCAAAGCCTATCGAACCTGTTGAAGAAAGGACTTGGACTTCTCCTCCTCCTAATATGGTCAAGATAAACTGTGATGTCGCTTTTGATTGCCTAACCGAAAAGGCCTCGGCAGCGGCAATCGCGCGTGATAGTTCGGGATCCTTTATCCAATGAGTCTTCGAACCAATTCTTGCTCCGTCCATAGCGGCGGTTGAAGCTTCTGCTATTAGGCTTGGCCTTTCTTTGGCTTCATCTAATGGATTCTCAAGAATCATCATCGAATCCGATTGACAAGTCGTTATGGAAAGAATTCGCTCGGGATCCCTCATAGATTGGGTCTCTTCAGCAGTTGGTGAGGACATCAGGTCAGAAGCCATTGCCTTTGACTCCTGATTATTCTCTTTTATCCCTAGATCTTGTAATCAAGCAGCGGACTGGCTTGCTAAACACGCTAGAAACTTTAAGGCCAAATCTTTCTGGGGTGGGCTTGCCCCCGCAACTTTGTCTGTTGTTGTAATTTGCCTTTTTGCAATGAAATATATTTCTTCTGATCAAAAAAAAGGTAAATGTTGGATTAGAACTCATATAAAGGGTAAAACGGATGAACATTCAAGGCCACTAAGTCAATTAGTGGATCCAATCTATATATATATATATATATATATATATAGAAACGTGCGTAAATTTATAATGGATGATAAGTTATTGTAAAGTTTTTTTTGGAATAGTCTTAAGGTGATTACAAGGTAGTATCTGTTCATACATATTCTTCACTCTTTGACAATGCACAAACACCTTGTAGACAAAGCAATTTGAAACCGAGTCTCCTAAGATGAACATTATCCTTTTTTCCATTGAAACTACTTGTTGGCTTTAATTGTTGTAAAGTTAATAGGTGGAAACTTAAATTAATAATATAGGATAAGTTATTGTAAAACTAAAAGTCATAATAGTAAATTTAGTCGGGTAGGTATGGGTTACGACATGTCTAAGGTGCAGCTAAAAGAAGGCAAGTTTCGAAATTTGTACTCGAACTGAAAATGTTAGACTTCTTGCTGCAAGTATCGATATTTAAAGACAACTTTCAATACTTACAAAAAACCTAAAATATTATTAGAATCGATAAGTATTGATACTCGAAGCTAAATTTCGATACTTAATCACCAACCTAAAATATTATCAGCAAGTGTAACATTTTTAGTTTCGTGTTCGTGCCTTGTAACATTTTCGGTTAGTACCGCATAGTAGCCACACTGCACTATACCTTAAGTTAAACCAACCCAATTTAGAAACTAATCTTGACTCTCACTTTTCAAAAAAGAGTCAAATCAATTTTTTATAATATAAATCTTTACTAGAATGTTAATTTTTTAACAGATTTGATATGACAATTTACTTGGTAGTCCTTATATACCTCGTGCTGACAAGATAGCGTGAAACACGAGATTTAAGAAAATATTGAATCTTCTAGTTTAACAAATAGATGGGAGATTCTAGAGAACGAACCTTAAATGACAGCTAAATGAAGGCTGACCGGGTAATTGGGTAAAATTTTGTACCCAAATTCTTACGAGCCCTGTATATAATTCCTTACAAAAATTGTAAGAAAAAATGTATATACATAAAACGTTATAGCGTAAGGATTTGCGTACATACAAAATTTCCTACGATAAAACGTAATTTGCTACACAATATGTAAGAATTTTTGTATGTACACAAATTACTACAAAATGTACACAAATCCTTACAAAAGTAGTAGGAAAAACGGTATGTACCGAATTTCTTTCAAAATTTTACCAAGGGCCAAAGGGGCTCAACTTAGTGTAAGAATTTGTGCACATACACAATTTCCTACGAGAAAATATAATTTTATAAACAAAATGTAAGGATTTGTGTATGTACACAAATTACTACAAAATGTACACAAATCCTTACAAAAATAGTAGGAAAAACGATATGTACCGAATTTCTTACAAAATTTCACCAAGGGCCAAAGGGGCTCAACTTAGTGTAAGGATTTGTGTACATACATAATTTCCTACGAGAAAACATAATATGGTACAAGAAGTGTAAGGATTTGTGTATGTACACATATTACTACAAAGTATATATAAATCCTTACAAAAGTTGTAAGAAAACCAGTATATGCCGAATTTCTTACACCTACTCAAACATGGGTTTTCATTTTTAACTCAAAACAAAGGTTATCGGTTCACCAGGTAACCGTTTATTTTTTTTCAATCCTGCGGTTGTTATTTAACATGCTTGATCCAACGGGTGAGATTTAGTGGCCGGTTTTTAGTTGGTATTTAAGCTGCCGGTATTTAGAATTTCCCTAAATCGATAAACAATCATGATTTTGACGTAAAAATAATAAGGCAGTTTCCCTATGTCACTCTAAAAACCTGGGGCGAGTCTAACTTGCGACATGTCTAGGAAGCGGTTAAATGACGGTAAGTTTCGAAATTTGTCTACAAACTAAAAATGTTAGACTTCTTAATAATATTTTCGGTTGGTTTTTTGAGTTTTTCTTTAAAGTATCAATACTTATTTTATAGGCTTAACCATCAAATAGATGCCTAAACTATGTCTGTTTTCGAGTTAGGTGCCCAAACTATCTTTTGGGCCAAATAGGTCCCTAATTTTTCATTCCATGACCCATTTAAGGTTCTCTTTTAATTTCTACCTTTAAAGGACACATGGCATCTCCTGAAAATTCCAAAATTATATTAGAAATAAATAAAATTACTTAATTTTCAAAAATATCTCTAAGTTTTCAAAATTTCACAAGACAACCCCCAAATTCCAAAATCACTAACTCCCCAAAACCTAAATCTCGTTTTGGGTCGATTCTGCAGTCGATTACCATGTTGCCACCCACCACATCGGTCTCTGAACCCTTATGACCATTTCCCCCACCACATCGTCGTCAGAAATCGACCGACGCCGTGTGGAACGCTAAAATTGTCGAATGGTTCTTTCGAACGATTCGTGACGAACGTCGGTAGGACGAACGACGAACATCATGTGGGTTGTCCGGCGAGGGGAGGGCGCTTCATTCCGTCTCTGGCAAGTGGCCAACGCCAGAGGGAGTGGTCGGATTTGGGGGTTTAGGGATTTGGAGAATATTTTGGGAATATTTGAAAATTTCACGATCTATTTTTATTTTATTTTATTAATTTTATTTATTTTTAATATAATTTTGGAATTTTCAGAAGATGACACATGTCCTTTAACGGTGAGAATTAACAGAGAACCTTAAATGGGTCACAGAATGAAAAGTTAGGCATTTATTTAACCCAAAAAATAGTTTGGGCACCTAACTGGAAAAAATGGCATAGTTTGGGCACCTATTTGCCTATTAAGCTTATTTTGTAAGTATTGATACTTTGTCCCAAACTGAAAATTTATCCAAAAAAACTAAGTGTTGATACTTAAAAAACTCAAAAAACCAACCGAAATTGTTATTAAGAAGTCTAACATTTTCAGTTCATGGACAAGTTTCAAAACTTGTCGTCTTTTAGTCGCACCCTAAACATAACGCACCTCAAACCTTCGCATACTGAGATTAGCAAGAGAGATAATTAGATAATTTTTCTTACGTCACTTCTAATAACATTTTTTTTATCAAAAGATAACTTTAATTCATTGGAAAAGCTTACGAATACAAAATGTGGGAGGGGAAATTATCAAGTCCCCATATCATTTGGCCCTGTTGGTTTTTTGCATACTTGGCTAGCCAATCGGCCGCCTGATTACAAGATCGGGGGACAAAGGAAAAGATACAAGAGGCAAAGGATCTCGAAATCTGCCTAATGTCTTCCTCAACAGCCGATGTTTCCCAATCCGAAGGGATTCCATCACTAAGTCTACCAATCACAGTTTGGTTGTCCGCTTTGATAATAATTTTGCATAGACCATTCCGGATGGCCATCTCTAGACCCATCTTGATAGCCAAGGCTTTTGCCGCTGCAACGGACAGAGCAACAAAAGGTGCAGAGACTCCTTGGTAGAATGTTCCCGAGCAATCCCTTGCAATAGCCGCAACTGAAACTTTCCCTGTAAACCGATCAAAAGCAGCATCACAGTTGATCTTAAAGGTACCAAGAGGAGGTGGTGTCCATTGCCTAGATTCCTGAGTGATGTGAATCTTTTCCGGATTCCCAAACATGGTAGACAAATAGAATTCCGTATAGGCTCGCTCCACCCTCAGCCACACGTCCCAGGGAAGGTCTTGCCTTCCTTCAAAGATCAAGGCGTTCCTCGACTTCCATAGAGTCCAAAGTAGGAAGGCAATGAGAGCACAGTCGTCTTCAAAGTTTCCTAGCTTTCGAAATTCATTGACCTTAAGCCACCATTTAGGGAAGCCAGGGAAACCCAGAGAGGAGGGGGAGTAATTAAATCCAGATGCCTTCTAGGCTGTCTGTGCAAACAGGCAGAAGAACAAGAGATGTTCAATAGATTCCCCTAAACCCCCACAGCGGGGGCAGCAATCAGAATCCCCGAATTTGCCATGAAAACGGGCCGCCAAGGTGCCCTTAGTGGGAATAATGTTATGGCACAGTCTCTATAGAAAGGAACGAATCTTGGATGGGACTTTTACATTCCAGATAGAATTCCAAAACTCCTTCCTCGCCTTTGGGTCCTCGCTGGATGACGGATTGGATCGGTTCTCAGAGCTCTCCTCAATAAATCTATATCTCGATTTGGACAAATATTCTCCATTCCTGTTTTTAGCCCAAATAAAAGAGTCTTGCACCTGAGGCCCTCCGATTGGTATGGTCAAAATTGCTTTGGCTTCATCAGGAGAAAATAGCTCATTAATCTTAGATACATTCCACGATCTTTGGTCTGGATTCATGAGACCACTGACAGAAGGAGAAGGAAGGTCTGGTGGCGGTTGAGTCGAGATTCGGTAGCTTGGTAATTTCGGTATCCAATTATCGAACCAAGTTGAAATACTTCTCTCGTTTCCAACTCTCCAAATAGTTCCCTCCCTTATTACCTTAACCCCTTCTCTAATACCTGTCCAAGCCCATGAAGGATTTGTGCACTTGGGTACATCGAAAATATTGCCATTTGAATAGTAGATTCCCCGAAGAGTCTGAGCCAGAAGGGAGGTCAGATTCTTAATCACCTTCCAAGTAATTTTAGCAATGAGAGCTTTGTTGAAAGTTCTAAGGTTTCGGAAGCCCAAACCCCATCTATCCTCTGGACGACAAAGATCCTTCCAGTTAATCCAATGAATGCTTCTTTCTTTATCTGCGCAGTTATTCCACCAGAACTTAGCAACCATTAAGCTGATCTCATCACAGAAGGTAACAGAGAGGAGAAAGCATTGCATGACATAAGTGGGAATGGCCTGAGCGACTGCTTTAATGAGGACTTCATTTCCTGCTATGCTCAAGAATTTGGCTTTCTATCCTCTCAATCTATTCTGTATCTGTTCTTTGATAAAGCTCAAAGCTTCTTTTTTGCTCCGTTCTCAAACGAAATGAAGCCCGAGATATCTAGCATCCTCCTCCACATGTCGGAAGCCCAGGACATTGGACAGGTGATTTTTGAGACAATTGCTAACATTGGGGGAAAAGTAAACCGAGGATTTCTAGAAATTAACTGATTCTCCTGTAGAAGTCTGAAAAAGCTGAAGGATATGAAGAGCGACAGCACAGTTTTCTTCATTCGCAGCTGAGAAAACAAGACAATCATCCGCAAAGAGGAGATGACTAAAGATCGGACATCGCCTTTTGATTCTCAGACCCTCGAATCTGTCCATTTTGATCTCCTTTTCAATAATCCAGGATGGAATGCTTGATATGAAAGTGAATAGAAAGGGGGATAAAGGGTCTTCATGCCTCAATCCCCTTCCCGCTTTGATCTCCCCAGTACGCTCTCCATTTAAGACTAAGGAGAAGGAGGCCGACGCGACACATTTCATAACTTTTCCAATCCACCACTCGCAGAACCTAAGTCTGCTCATGACATAGTGCAGAAGGTCCCAGTCCACCTTGTCATAAGCTTTCTCCAAGTCGATCTTGAGAGACATGAACCCCTTCCTACCCTTTCTTGTCCGTTTAATTGCATGGAAGGCCTTATTTGCTAAGATAATATTATCATGGATTGATCTCCTTTTCACAAAAGCTGACTGATATTGCGGGATGATGTCTGGAAGGAAAACTTTCAGTCTCAACGCTAAAATTTTAGTAATAACTTTCATGGAAAAATTGCAAAGACTGGTCGGTTTGAAGTGTGAGACTTCAGTGGGGTTTGCCTTTTTGGGAATAAGCACAATGTTGGTCTTGTTTAGTCCAGGAACCATATCACTTTCCCTGGAAAAAAGCGGATACCATCCCGATAAGATCTTCTTTCACCGTCTCCCAGAAGGTCTGATAGAAGCAACCAGGAAAACCATCAGGGCCCGGGGCTTTAGTTGCTCCCATATCAAAGACCACCTTCTTAATCTCCTCTTCAGATACATCTTTTTTGAGCACGGCATTCATCTCATCGGTTACGAGTCTGGGATGTAATCTCTAAGGCAGAGGAAGTTCACCGTAAGGTCTTTAGTGAAGACCTTCTGGAAATGTTGTTGCATGTAAGAAGCAATTTCCTCCGATTCCTCAAGCCAAGTTCCATCTTCTTGTTTTAATTTGACGATGGAACTGGCTCTGCGATGTTGTATGGTGGTGGCATGGAAGAACTTTGTTTTCCGGTCTCCACACTTCAGCCAGTTAACCCTGGATCGTTGATACCAGTATCTTTCCTCACTTTCCCATTCTGCGTCTAGCTCCTTCTAAAGCCTTTTATATTCTTCCAATTCCAAATCTGTGAGTTTCCTTCCCTGAAGTTGTTTTATCATCGTCAACAACATTTGTTTCTTTGCATTCTTCTTCTTCATTTTTGCTTTATTCCATTTAGTCAGGGCTGTTCTGGTACTACAAATTTTCCTACCAAACCTGGTAGCCTCTCTTTCCCCAGGCGAAATATCTCATCCCTCGGCGACCGTCTGGGAACATTCCACATCCAGGAGCCATTTAGTTTCAAACTTGAAGTCTTTATTTTATTTCCTGGACAAACCTTTAATGAAAAGGACAATAGGGGCATAGTTAGAGGCGATGGCAATCTCCATCATCCCCAATGCTTTTGGGAAAGCTAAGCTCCATTCAGCCGAACACAAAATGCGGTCAAGTTTTTCAAGGATTGACTATTCCCCACTTCTTTGGTTGAACCAGGTAAAATTACCTCCCTTGATAGGCATTTCAACAAGACCGGAGAAGTTCACAAAATCTTCAAACCATTTTGCCTCATCAGGATTTACCGGGTTCCCGCCTTCCTTTTCCTCCTGACGAACCACCATATTGGAATCGCCCATAAGGAGCCATTTGTCATAATTAGAGTCCCTAAGTTTCGATAGACCTTCCCAGAAAGCTTGCCTTTCGTCTCTATACGGTGGGCCATAAATAAAAGTGCTAAACCAAGCATCACCTTCTTGCATAACTACTTTCGTGCCAATGTAACTCTTTTCATGCCCCAGAAAATTAAGATCAACGTCCCCTGACCACCATAGAGCGAGGCCTCCCGCTAAGCCTTGTGGTTCCACGTAAAACGAATGCTCCATTTTCATCTTCATTTTTATCTTTTCAAGATATCGTTTTTTCTGTTTCGTCTCACTGAGGAAAATTATAGACGGTTTGTGTTTGAGAACCGAATTTTGGAGAGCCCTAATTGTCTTTTTATTGCCTAAACCACGGACATTCCATTCCATAATAGACATGATTAAAAGACCACCTTCCTTCAAACCAGGCTACAGACCATCTTCCTTCAAGCTAAAAGGTCCCGCACAAGCTTAAGCTGAGAAGAGTCATAGATTAGGAAATCCTTTAATTGGGGTAACAAGCAGAGAGAAAACAACCAAGAATTGACCGATCCTGAAAACAACCACTACTCGAATTGCAGAACCAGGGAGCTTCAGACTCAGACCTCGGGTTTCTAACTGTTCGCACAACGGCAAACAGGGCATTTAAGATAGAAAAAAAAACCATAACCACACAAGCCGATGCTTCAAACAGAAAACCGTTCAAGGAGAAGGCAGCAAACTCAATCAAACCAGCATTGAACACTCAAAGACCAGACAAATCAGCAGTGCAAGCACAAATGGCATAAGCAAAATAAATGAATAAAAACAATCAAACCAGTCCCAAAGAAGATGATGAGTCCACAAGAAAACGGGGCGCAATGAGGGGAGAATGGGGAAAGTCACCAGATATCGGGTCAAGAGGACGGTTCAGGGGTAGTCGGGAAACATAAGAAACCTGGATGGACGCGACGTTCGTCGGCAATGGACCATCCAACCAGCCGTTCAGACCAGCAGGGTAAAGTAGCAATTATCGACTGAGCCTTTCCGGGGAAAGAACCGACGGTGTAGCGCAAAACGAAAGAGACAGAGACGCCACCCACAAAAATCAACCGCCCGATTTCCTTGGAGCAACCCTCCAAACGACGTCGTCCACAACGGAAAGTCGGCACTCGGTGGTTCACTGACGGGGACGAAGCCGCACAACCAGACAAGCCACTCAAAATGCTGGGATCGGTGAAGCAAATCAAACGCCTGAGGCTCTAGGTTTCGAGACGAGAGGAAATTTTTGGGGGCATGTGCTTCTCACGCGCAATAGTTTTGTTTAAGTTTTACGTTTTTACGTCACTTCTAATAACATGGATAGTTAAAAACAAACCATGTGAATTACTCAACCTTGAAAAGAAGGGCTTACAACAACATTTTATTAAACTCAATTCTTTATCCTATTAATACAACAAATATGTCTTTAAATAGATTATAAATAAAGAGTTTAACCCTAAATTGAAAGAGCTAAAATAATACAATTTTACTCACACATAAAGTAAACTAAATATAACAATAAAATTAAAAATCCTAAATAAAAAATAACATTAAAATAATAAAATATTGTCTAATTAACTCATCTAAGACACCCTAAACTTGTCGTCCCGTAGCTCCTCTTAAGCATGTATCACACAACATTCTTTATCTAATATGCCAGGTCAATAAATAATTTAGATTTATAAAAAAATAAAAAAATCATGAAATATACATAGATTGTCATATCAATAGGGTTAACATTTTAATCTATTTTTATTAAAAATAGTGATTAAACCTGTTTTAAGAGATTAATTGTCAAATTAAACTAAAAAAAACAAGAGTCAAATTAACAAAAAGATATAAAGATTCATGGCTAATTTATTATTGTAGCAATTTAAAAAGAGAAGAAAAAAGAAAAGTGGGTTCCATCTACCAATGCTAGCATCTGATGCTGAATGGATCACAGTAAAAACCTTTGTTGCTTATCAACATCAAACCCATCTATCCAACATTGAACAATTTCAATAATCCAATGTTGAAAAAACTAACAAAATATTTGTTCACAAAAATAACATTTCCATCGTCTCAACAAATACTTATGTGTAAATTATAATAATATATGGGTTATTATATCATGCATTGGCAGTGAAAAAAAATTCACAAGCATATCTGAATTCGCCTTAAAAATTAAAATTTAAATATCTAACCACAAACCCTAAAACCTAAACTCTATCCCCTAAATTCTAAAACCTAAATTTTAATCATAAATCCTATATTATAACCACTAAAACATAAATACCTAGACTTTAAACCACTAACATCTAAAACCTAAATTGAACCCGCTCGTGAAAAAAAAATTCCAATGCAATACATGGAATATATATAATTTCATAATTCAAGGTGCTAAGTGGTTTGAAAATCTGCAGTCTCATTGGAGTCTATAAAGTCGTAAACCTAATTTTGTCGTTGAATTTGACGAAATTCTGCAATACCAGCTTAACAATTTGGACCAAAATAGTTGGCCATTGACATCAAAATCCTAACAATGATTTGTTTTCTAAAAATTTAAATGCCTAATTTTTTGTTTTTTGTTGTTTAAAAATGTTATGCATTGATAATGGACATTATTTTAATTCTATTTATGATTATTTTTTTTTTGAAAATTTACGAAAAATATATTATCTATTGAGAAATGGAGCCAAGATTTGGGGTTAAGGACAAAACATAAATATTTGAAAGTGGAGAACAAATTCATAAATAAATTAATTTTAAAAAATATATATATATATAAGAAAACATAATAGGAAACGACATGAAAATATTATAATAAATTAATTAAAATATTCTCCTTATTTGACGCAACAAGGTGAATGTTGAAAATGCAGCAAGGTGGAGGAGAGGAAATGGTGTGAATGGATCTTGTTGTTTGGATGATGAAAATGGCGTGGATTTGTTGATGTCCTAAGAAGTCTCTTGATCGTGATTGATCAAGCAACCTTCATTATAAGCTCTAATCGACCCTCCAAAAAATTAATTATCTTGGCAACCCGGAGATTGAAGAAAGAATCACCGGCAATTTATAAAAAAAAAATTGTGTTAAAACGCTTCTGAAATTCACAAGCACTATCTTGTAAAATGAAGAAACTCAAAGAATATTCTTGATTAACATTCATCAAAGAAAAATATCCATGTTGTTATTGTTTACAAGAGAAGAGTTGTCTTCTTTTATAGTCTAAAGGAGACACCAAAATTTTCTAATAGATAGTTGATCAATCCTTAAATATCGCACAATGATAGCTTAATAAAATGAATCTCTTAAAATCAAGATATGGATAGCTAATTAAAAATAATAAAATGAAATGACTTAAAATACTAATAATTTTGGTCAAATCTTTGTAATCCGGCTTTGAATTAATTTGTTTTAATGTCTAATTCGTCCAAAAGTTTTATATATTAACTTTTGGGTTGAATTTACAAAAATCTCGTATCCAGTTTTCTACATGCGCAGTCTTCACTAAAACATACATATCTTGAGTTACTGACATCAAATTAGTGTGTTTCAAGTTGCGTTGAAAAAGTAACTGAATGACGGTCAATTTATAAGAAAATTACTTGGCCTAGAAATAGCTGGATCCCATTCAAAAAGTCTCTGCAAGTCGATAGATGCTCCACCCTTATAAAACAGTTTAAGTTTCGTGTCTAAAATGTATCGTTTTAGACCTCCTCGAAATGTAACGTTATTATGTCTTGTTGCTTGCATCAAACAACTCCAACTTTCTGTCCAAGTTGAATAATTTTACCCCTCTCATACATGTATCAGAACATAGGTGAAACAAATTTAGGGAGAATGAGGAGCAATTACCCCTCCTCACCCCATATTACTTCATCCCTGATCTGATTGAAATAGTGATGAACTAATACATGGATGGATAAAATAATGTACGAATACCAATAATTATTATGTTTTATAAAATTATTATCTACTGGATGTGTGGGTACATATGGTTATGAACTTATTATGATTTGTAAAATTAATTAGCAACATTTCTTTGTTTAACAACTGACTTCACATTTATTAGCCTAGGTCGAATTTTGTAGAGCTTATAATTGGGATGACTTTTTAATTTAATTTTTTCTAGTTAAAACGTTAGAATTCGAACTTTTAACTTTTCTTAATATTAGTTATCAAACAAATCAATATTAAACATGTGTAATTTTTAGTAGCATGTATATGTGAATGAACGAAAGTAAGGAGTGATAATAAAGATTGGTTGGCATAAATGTGATAAGAAAAGCATGGAAAGGATTGAGTCCAATGGTGGGAGTCCACGTGTACTATCTTTATTTGATCAGTTTTTTTTTTTAAAAAGATCACAAAATTGAGGACCCAAAAAGCCTGCTCGTAAAAAAAGTGCTAAATTTATAAAGTTTGAAATGGTATCATTATTATGTAGGCACGTGAAATCCCACATGCTTTTGCTTTCTTTCTGAGGGTCACCACACACGTGCACATTTCTCAATACCATATACATACAGTCATTCTCTTTTGTTTTCTTTTAAAAATTAGTATATTTAATTAATCAAATTTTAATTTGATTGATATTATTAATACGATATTTAAAAGACACAATGTTTCTAATTTATGGATGAGATTTGGGCAAGGATGTAGCATAAGAATGATTAAGGGAGTTTTGGCCCCAAATTTTGAAAATTTTATAATGAATCTTTTTAAAAAAAATTGAAAAAATTGATTTGGTCCCTTAAATTTTTAGAAACTAATATTATACATTAAAATATTTAAAAAGATAATTTAATCTTTTAAAATTTTAATTTGACGTCTTCCATTTTTTTGTCTAATAACAATTTAAATTTCTATAAATTTAAATATTAGATAAATTTGATATTTCCCTTAATTTAAAATTCAAATAGTTAATAACTCATTTTATTTTTAAAACTTGATAATTTAATTTTTCTCGATGTTTGATGTGACCGTATCCCTAAATTTGAGTATACAAAACTAATAAACTTAATTATTTTAAAAGCTTTATGGGATTTATAACTATTGTGTTGTATATAGCAATAGTGTGTCATGTGCTACCCAATAAGTTGATGCCAGTGGTAGGTCCTCTAAAGGCTAGGAAGTCGATCCGTTCGGATAAAGTTGTTTTCCGGCCCACACTCACTTATTTTATTGATTATGTAATTTATTTATTTATTTTCTTTGAATTAAGATTTTTTTTAATTTTCAATTCAAAATTTGCCTCATATTTTCGATTTTTGTTTTTCACCATTTAATCAGTTAGGGGTGAGCATTCAATTGAGTTGAATAAAATCAAAAAATTTAAGTCAATTAAGTTGACGAGTTTTATTTTATGATTAAAATCATATTTGAACTTTTTTCAAGTTGAGTTTTTGTTTAAATTTAATTTTAAATATTTATAATGTTATGATACTAATTAATTTTAATATAAACGGCTTTTTATTACTATATATATATTCATATGTAATATACAAGGCGGAACTTGGCAAGCTACTTAAAATTTTAAAATTTTCATAAGCCTATATTAAATTTTTTGAAGAGTTCAATAGAAAATTTTCATAAAAATTAAAGGATTTAACTAAAATTTTCAAGCAAATGACACTTGACGATAACTTTTAAAAGTTATGAGGTAATTTAATTAAAAAATATTTGATAATTTTAAAATACAATTATAATTTTAGAATTTTTAGAAGGTGTCAAATTAAATTTTTTTTAAAAATAAAGAGCTAAATGTCAATTTGTCAAAAAAAATTGGGGGGGGGGGGCGAGGCCCTCTCACAAGCTTATATAAGGATACGCCTCTGGTAATATATCAACCAATGTTGAGAAATTCGACTTGAACTTGAAAATCGATCAATTAATTACTAAAGATTTTGAGTTGTTAAAAGTTTCATTTTATAATTCACTTTATTTGAATTTCATTTCAATTTGAGTCAAAACAATTATTTTTTTAAAATCAAATAAAATAGAAGGTGGGTGGTCCGGTGGACTCATTGTCTACCCCAACAACACACACCTATGGTGCTAATCGTCCCCATATGCCTAGTGAACAAGCGTGCTACGAGTTTATCAACTCTAAAGTCGGTGTTCAGTCCGTGCAATTATCCTTGACATGTAATATTAGAATTCAAAGCACACCTCTTTTTTCTTTTGTTTGAGATAAATTTATGTCCAAAGGGGAGTGCTATCCTACTCAGGCTCTAGGGTGTAGACCCAATGATTGCGATTAAATCTTAGGTTGGATGTAACATTAACTGGATAAGCTACCAAACTTTAAACCCCACACCATGCTCTCTTTTTTTGGAACTAAAAGGACCATGAAAAAACCTCTACCAAAAACAAGAAACTAGGACCATATAGTTCAACAATGTGTGGTAGGGGATGGCTGTTAGAAGACTCTAACCTAGAGAACGTTTAAAGTTTTAGGGGTCTTGTACAAATTATTTAAGTTTTAGGCTGACTTTTGAATTAAAAATAACTAACATGACTCAAAATCTATGAAGTACAACATTTTGTTTTCTAATGTGTTTTACCACTAGTTCATAACTATTTTTCTTCATAAGCATTTAACTTAAATCATTCCAGGTCCTCTTTTTTCTCAGTGAAATAGACATGTTTGTGAAGATGTGGACTACCCGCACCTATCCACCCGCACCTGAACGTAAAGACCCTATGAAGCTTTACTTTTCCTTGGGATTGGCTTTTCAGCTTAGGTGGAAGGCCAAGAAGGCCTCCTTCCGAGGGGGCCGAGCCATCATTGAGATACCACTCTGAAAGAGCTAGAATTCTAACCAAGGGTCTTGAGCAGTCGTTCTTATTCCACATATTTGTGGGGGCATTGGCTTACCAAAGAGTCCAAAGCCTTCCATGTGAAAAGAACATTCTTTTAAGATGGTGTCACTCGACCACAACAAAAACCCTTGCCCTAATGGGGACCTGTTGAGTTTGGGGGTTTTCTTGACACAGTATGGGTTACAAATTTTATGAACAATCCAGCCAATTGCAGTGGAAACCAAATCATTGAAAATCAACGAGTTTTAAGTTTAGGGCATGTCCTACAAAAGATAAATAAAGATTTAAGATGTAGGGTAAGGTGTCTTTGTCTCCGACAAGATCATAGGGTGTCTCTTTGTGGTTTTGTGAGAAAGGGGAGGAACCCCTCCTGTTTTGCTAGCCTGTTGTTGCCTCAATTGACTTCCCCTTTCATCAAATATTTGTCAAAATCCCAAAACAATGAAACATACTCAGAATCTACCTTGCTATCTATTGGAATACACGAAAGCAAAAAGAAATCGATCCAAAAGAAATCGATCCAATGAAACGACATGGGATCTTAAGGTATATCTTGAATCCAACTGTTAATGGGAACTGGCTAGATGCTGACTGTAATCAAATATAATAGGCAACATCCAGAACTGTAAAGCATATTTTTACTTGTTGATTGTGGATTTACAGCACATTAAATTAGAATGCAGGGAAAGAGCAAGGAAGCCACCTAGACTGAATGCTATACAAACAAGGACTCGGTACCATGTCAAACCTGTAGTCTATGAGCAATGCCGAAGTGTGAAGGCTTGAAACCACCATGCTAGCCTTAGCTCAATCACCCAGAATACAAAGTGGCTGTCGCATGCTTAGTTCTGCTTTGAGTGCCGGAAAACGTTCCAAGTCATGAGAATCACTTAAGATTTTCTGCATACAAAAAAACCAGTGTTTGTAACTTTGTATTAACAAAAGGCAAATAAATGCAATATTGCATGGTATTATCAGTTATAGTTTAGAACCAGCTCTAGAGTACTATTATCAAAAGCTAAGGTTCAACTCTATTAATAGTAATTTTACTGCTACGAGTGTATGTTAAAATAATTTTATCGCACAAACACTGAAGGACATAAGGAAAACAGCTATACATTAGACATCATTCCGTAGAAAGACGAAATGAAGAAAATATATCCTATAGGAAGACATGCCTAAAAACGAGATTAAACAAGAAAACAAAAACAATTAAATAACAAGGGCGAGGGGCATAAATTCACCAATGCAGCAACATGTGCCTCTTGCAAAATGTTGCCATCGATTTCCAACCTAGCAATAGGAAATTCAGGAAGGTGTCCCGACTGTTTTTTGCCAAGTAAATCACCAGGACCACGTAAAAGAAGATCCACACCAGCTAAGTGGAAACCATCTGATGACTTCTCAAGCATCTTCAGGCGACCTAGGCTACTTGAATTAGATGCTACTAATATACATTTAGACTTTCTTGTCCCACGACCAACTCGTCCTCTAAGTTGGTGTAACTGAGCGATTCCAAATCTCTCAGCATTCATAACAACCATCATAGATGCATCTGGCACATCAACACCAACCTCAATTACTTGAGTGGAAAGCAAAATATCTGTTTCTCCAGACCTAAACTTTCTCAATGCTTCTTCCTTTTCATCACCCTTCATTCTTCCATGTAACAATCCACATTTATAATCCTGAAACTGTTTTGATATGGTCTCAAGATCCGCAGAAGCAGCCCGAAGCTGAGGTAATTGCTCCGATTGTTCAATGACTGGATATACAAGATACAGCCTTCCTCCTGCTTCTAACTCCTCTCGCATCATCTGTAACAAAAGAAAATGTTCAAACCGGTTTATGAATTCTTCACCAGCAGAAATAAAGAGGTGAACCTTCATGTACAAGTAAACGATCTTCATTTTGTTCAAGGAATGTTAAATATATTACACTGTCTAGCTGTACACCTTTCATTGCTCTGAGAATCACAATTAAAGGATTTGATCAGATATAATCAAAGCAACAAATGCTCATAAGGATTTCTACACACTTATAATAAAATACCATGTGAATAACCAAAAATTTGAATTCCCCTTTTCTAGTTTTTCTATCTTCAATTGACTTCTCTTATATAAAATGGGATGGTTATCAATCCCTACGAGGGACTACTGCGCCAATATATTTTTTATTCCAAAAGTACAAGAAAACATGCAAATGAATGCAAAGAAAATTGCACTAAACACATTACAGAACTAGCACTATACTGTGTCACATTTTCAGTTATCCAGCAATTATCATTTTTTCCTTTTAAGAAAGAAACAAGACATGCAATATTTCAATGGAGTAGGACATGTATATGCTTTTACCGCATAAATATTCTTAAAGCCATTGTCAGTTCCTTCAATGCTGTATGTTTCAACAGGTATCCTTCCAGGAGGTAAGTCAGTAATCTGTAATTACAGGAATCCGAGAAAAATCATTAGCGCACAATAAGCAATATAACTGTAAATAAGTCCCTTAATGCACCATTAAGTTGTCCAAATTAAGTGTAGGCGATGAGTCTGACTAACTCACCTCAATCTATCATTTTAAGTTTTCTTCTAATTTAGGTATTGCAAATCAAGTTTGACACTCCTTTCTTTCCTAGCTCTCTAGTATACTTCCATGTATCATGCTTCTATTTCCTTTTGTTAAATAAATTTTTGCATCACTAAAAGGCATTCTAGAAAAAATTTTGAGCAGAATCAAGATAGAACTTTAAATAAAGAAACCAACGACATTTTGTTCAATACAGAGCATTAAGTCAAGGATTTAATTTATTTAAACATGGAATGGAATTATATAGAGAATTCAAGTAGCTAGAAGTATCGCAAATGGAACGTACGTTTGTCAAAGACACGTCCCCATACAATGCAAGAGCAAGGGTCCTTGGGATAGGAGTAGCTGACAAGGCAAGAATGTGAGGAGCCATATAGGTGTTATATTCAGAGGAAACATCTATTTCATCCAATTGCGTTCTTGAGTTTGTTGAAGTATAGTATAGCTGTAAGGTTGAGTTTCTCCATTAATTCATCATAACAACATCCACACATAATAAAATGAGCAACTCGTGCTAAGAACTTAAAGATAGAATAATCACTTGTTGCAAAATCGAATAAGACAAATGATATCGTGTGAAGCATTATGGAGCAACATATTCCATTAATTGGATTCCGAATAAGACTTCCCCTTCTTGTTTTGGGGGCAGGAGGCGTAGGGTTTACATACGTTTCTTTTCAAGCAAATGCTGATGACCAGCATTCTAATACCAATTGATATTTAACTTGTAGATGATAATCATAAGTGGGTTTCAAGAATTCAATTAATATGTAAATGCATTTTAAAATAGGTTAATTATTCAAGGTTAAAAGTGACATCTGACAAATGCTGACTAATATTTCTATATGTTAATAGATAGCAACATCAATCACAGAAATAAAGCTAAATTTACTAATCCCCCAGCACATAATGAAATTTGGGCCCAAGAAAAGATCACGATCATGTCAACAATGCAGTAAAACACCCAAGTTTCTAGGTGAAAGGATACATCCATCACTAACAAAGCAAAAGGGGCACATTTACGTAAGCCACGGCAAAACTCAAACGACTGTGTTTTTTTTCTTCTTTCATTAAACCAATTATCGGTGTTCTTTAAATTGTCTTCTACTCTTCTTTACCAGCCTCAGCTACTGAAAAAAAGATTTCCCCCGAGATATATTTTCATCTCTTAAAATAGATATTACAACCACAGACTCAAAAACACATGCACCCACAACCAATTTGGATAAAACAACAAGAAATGAAGCTAAAACAGCTTAAACTTCATTACACAGAGCTCTTGTTCTGTAAATTTTTAATCATTCAGATGGCATAATCAACTTTTCTGTGTTGTGGCAACAAGTAAACTTATATTTTGAAAGACTCAGACACATACAGGAATGTTAGAAATTCTGTGAGTGGAGATGAAAAAGAACCAGACTAATAGCCCAAACTATTAGTATCCATCATTCTGTTGATAACCGAAACACAATCTGAAGATATCACATCCATTAAAATTCACCATTGACACATATAGCTACTTAGATATGTGCCTATAATTTATCATTTTCAAGCCAAGTAAAAGTGGACAACCTTACGGTTAAACTTTCCTCTCTGGATCACACCAAAACGATGCTGCTCATCCACCACAGCAATTCGTAAGGAAGAAAACTCCACTTTTTCGGCTATTAAACTATGGGTTCCAATGACAAGTGAGATATTTCCACTTTGGAGATCCTGAATCCTAAAAAGGTTAGTGAAACCGAAGATGGTTGCACAACATGAAAAGGCACCAATGATATACGCACCTTGCGGATCAGACGTGATTGCTTTTGCGGGGTTGATCCAGTTAGTAAAGCAATGGAAGGTTTATTATCAACCACATCCATCTTCTCTAGCAGATTAACAAAGTGCTCATAATGCTGGATCGCGAGCAATTCAGTAGGAACCATGAAAGCAGCCTAAAAATAATGTGAAGTCAATTCAAAACATATTCATGTTCCATTAAAACCAGCAAAGAATAGAATACCTAGGAACAATAACCATTTACACAAGCAAGATTACCTAATATATTACCATAATGAGTACGTGACCAGCAGCATATGGTAAGTTTAGCAGTATGTAGATGACAGTTTAAAATGCTTAGAGAAGGTGAAATGTCAAAGTGGCTTGAATTTACCAACCTGATAACCAGAAGCAATAACCTCCATGCAAGCCAGAAAAGCAACCGCAGTTTTCCCACATCCAACATCTCCCTAGAAAGAGATCCATATATTATCAAATATCAGATAAATCAAGGAAGCTTCTATGTTTTCAAGAATAACATGGAAAATATCAGATAAAATCAAATCTCGGCTCCTTTTAGATAGACTGTTTCCTCTTCCCTACATATAAAACTTGATCTTTGCCTATTCAAGATGAAGTTATTCCAAATAAAGTTATCCTTGCATATAATCTTGCAAACAAGAGCATATATAAGAGTTCAGGATTTGCACATAGATTAGATGTTGCCATTGCAATTTGGAATTTTATTTTCTCGTGTCAAGGACTAGTAAAAATACAAATATTCCAGGCACGAACAAGTAGTTGATGATCGATTTTCCCTGGTAGTTAAAGCTCAATTCATTTCATTATACATGTTAGACATTATGCCTTCAACAAAATCAAGGATCTAGAAAAAAAATCCAATTTCGCATATTGTGACACCTCAGCATCTGAATGCTTATTTATATCTCATAGTAAATTAAATCCCATGTTCCACAGCAGTAACTTGTTGAAAATACATTACTATCAATATTTCCATTTTCTACTCTACTGCATCCTGTTGTTTCCATAAAATTGCATTCTTAGTTCTCTTCTTAGCTCTTATTTCTAATAGCTATATTAACTTTCAAGAACTTTATGAAAGATGCACAAACATAATGGAACAGGCACAAGAATTTCAAAGAATGAAAAGGAAAGGTTTCTAGCAGCAAGAATCCAGAACCTGAATCACAAGAGACTAGCCTTAACCATGGTGCTCTACTAAAATTTGGGAGGGAAATCATCAGGAAAGATACAAGCAAGAACCCAGTCAAACTAATAACCGTTTCGAAAAATCTATTCTACATTAGGATTTGATATCTGAAGCACAGAGGGTGTTTGCCAAACCTTTCTGTTTTAAGAGTCATAGAATGATACATGAAGCCAAGGGAACTAATGATCAAAGATCTTTGCTAGTTGCCAAGAAGGCAGAAATTATAGAGAAACAGAATAATCTTTATTCTGTAATTTCATTCATACATAATTCATCGTTACAAAACTAATTTAAAGACTCTAAGTGTAGGACTTTTAGTTACATTAGGAGTCCTAGTTACATTTAACTACTAACTCTAATCCCTTAAGTAGGAGACATTAATATAACTACTAAACTAGAGTTTATTTACAAAACTAACTCTTTTATTCGGATAAACTAACCGAAATATGCTAGTAAATGTGGCAGAGTATCATGGAAATGGAAGGGAGGTGCATATGTATCTTTTAGTTTCAAGAAGGCAGATTCGGGCGTTCAAATAATTGGATGTATTTCTTAAAAGGGAGCTAGGGTAGAGGGTAAGGAGGCACACAACATAAAAAGCCAAACAGCACATTTATACTTTTATAGTGACAGCTAATTCATGAAGAAGGTTAGAAAATTTAGCTTCAAGAACAATAGAATTAAAGTTAAAAAAAAAAGTGCATGCCTTAATAAAATTAGAAAATGTTAAAATGTTGAATAATGAAAGAAAGTGGCATTCTAGCAAAATCCAGAACCTGTAAAAGTCGATTCATTGGGACCGGCCTCTTTAGATCCCATATAATTTCTGAAATAGCACTAAGTTGACCAGAGGTAAGCGAATATGGAAGAGCTTTCAAAAATTCTTTGGTCAGACTGGACCATTCTTCCATGTAAGCAGCATTCGCTTCAGGTTTTCTGTACTTCTCCAGCAATCCATCTTTTTCAATTTGTGTACCAAGACCTTCAAGCATTTGAAATAAGCGCCCCAACTGAAGATAGGATCATTTTGCTTATGAGTATATGTGCAACTAATGCATAATATGAAATCCCAATGAATTATCAGTATAAAACAGCAGGATATTCAGATATGACACCGTTACCAAGAATACAGACATCAAAATGTTCTAAATTAATCTAATTCAAAATGCCTAGAAATTCGCAAAGGTATATAAAATCAAACTTGGGAAGAGGCAGTCAAGTAAATAAGCTCATCAAACTCCTTGCTTAAATTCTGATGTAGGAAAGCTAGGAGGTTAGGTTTATGGCTGTACAGTGATTAGATACTTGAGATTTGAGAAAATAGGAAATTTTAGAAAAAGGAAAGAAAATCCTAAGTTCCACACTTAGGGTTACTCAAGAGTGATATCTAAGCTTCATTGTATCAAAATTCAAAACAATCGCAAAACAATAATGCTGGCAAGAACTATACCAAATAGTTTTTATAATACAATTTTAGTATTTAAAAATCCA
The DNA here is from genome assembly GCA_030270665.1 of Hibiscus trionum. Taxonomy (NCBI): domain Eukaryota; kingdom Viridiplantae; phylum Streptophyta; class Magnoliopsida; order Malvales; family Malvaceae; genus Hibiscus; species Hibiscus trionum. The sequence continues at coordinate 10,594,418 of BSYR01000011.1, forward strand.
AAAACATAATGTTTCAACATTTGTTTATTTTAGTTTACCAAACAACACTTAATTAATGGAAAGACAGGTTATCCAGTAAAGATAGATGCTACAATAAACAAAAAAATATAAAGGTAGCAATCATGAAACATTACCTGTAGGTAGAAGAACTCATCAAATATGAGCCTTTTGCGAGCTAAATCAGCCTCCTCTATGTTCATTGGCTGATGAATCCCAATGTATGCCTACATTTTTAACAAAGATAAGATCAAACGATGAGAATAATTGAAGGAAATGCTACTAAACCATGGAAAGCCATGATAGGATCATGGCTCATTTCTATAGCAAATTTTTTAATGTTTGATGTTTTGGGGGATTTACTTGTAGTTATGTATTCCTAGATAGATCATTGAATCACTTTTCTTAAAAATGTTTCTTTAAACCATTGTGATCATTTTCATTTCTTTACAAATAAAAGTTACGAGATATACAGCTAGAGGCGCGTGCACAGTGTTATGTAAAAAGAACAAAGAAGTTAGAATGTTAGATGTTATTAGGAAAGATACCATATCTAAACATTTCTCAAGGAGTATGGATTAAGATAAAATAGAGGGGGGAAATCATGTAATTATTTCAAACTAGTCTGAAAATACGCTTTAGTGGGGAGCATATAGTCGACAGGATTAGTGTAGACTGTAGAGCTAAGTTTAGGGTTAATAACAAAAGCCTTGCCTCCCACTTAATACAATGTCTTTTCTAAGGGAAAAGTTCAATGTTTATAATGCAATACGCATAAGACAAAGTCAATCCACTAAATTGAGAAGCAAAGATTACAATGCTATCACCGCAAGATGATACTAATTTTTTTCGAAGGTACAAGATGATAATACTATTGCACCATGCCAAACTTGTGGGAAATAATAATTTCATTATTAAGAAATGATGCATCATGGAGGAAGAAAAGGTCACTTACATCATGGAGACGTAAAAGTCCAAATTCTTTGATGATTTCATTAGGTATAGGATCAATATTTACATGCACAGCTTGTAAAGCCCTGAAAGAAAATGGAATGTAATATTATAAGTTAAGGGGAGAACTAAATTTAAGAGTAACAATTATCACATTCATTTTAAGGTAATTAAAATAAATGATATGAGTAAATCACATTCTATTGCATAATAGAATCTGAGACTATGGCATGGAGGAAAGAATTTCACATGCTATAATCTTTTTCGAAAGAAGAGCCATTTAAATCTTAGTACATCTTTCTTCCTGCTTATAATATAAACAATTTATGGTCAATGCAACTTCAATTATGGTGTACAATTCAACTTCAGGTGTTAATATGGACAGTAGCCGTTCAGATAATAAGCTGAATGAGGCATCTAGAATATGCTCAGTCACAAGACTGTCTATGATGGCTACATTTAAACCATGAGCAAGATAACATTTTCAGAAAAAAGTTGAGTTAATGAGGACTAGAAAACTATATCACTTGCTGCATTCAGCAACTAGCAAATGGGGACACAAAGTTTTACTGCCCTCACCACCTGCCCTTATTTCCACCTCAACGAGGCATCAGTCAACCATTACAACATAACTCCCAAAACAAAATAAGACATATAATATTTACAGCAGCAATAGAAACAATTACAGTACCAAAACTCAAGTACCACAGAGTTAAATTTTTCAACATGGGAACATTATTTTTATGGATCGAGATGGCTTCATAGTTCACAGACATAATTAATTAACTACAAACAAATATAAACAGGCATACAAACATATGAAGGCAGAATTAGTGTCAGAAAATAAAACCATGCAGTACAAGCACTAAGCACTGATCTAATAACAGTTCCTTGAAAGCCAGTACTGATGTAACAATTCAAAAATAGTGAAGTACAAACCTTGCAATGATGTCTCTAAGAAAATCAGGTTTTAAGCCACCTTTCGAAGGATAGATAGGATAAGGCCTCCCCTTTGTGATAACAGATGAGTCATTTTCATCTTTTAGTACATCAATATTGTATTCCCTCATTTCATAGTGATCTTTACTCAATGCCCTCACCTAGATTGGAAATAATTTTTTTATTAAACTTATGGATGGTATTCTAAGAAATAGAAATGGATACTTAAGGATGAATGAGAACAGCTAAGAAATGGAGTTGGTAAAAGCTGGCATTCTCTTCATATAGATGAAAAATCGACATTATTCGGTGCTTATTTCACTAACTGAGAATCCCTGTAAGAAATTTTAATTTCACAATCCTTGTAGCATTTGCTTCACAACACCTCACCACAATTATCAAAAATATGTAACATGTTTGCATAAAGAATTGAGGAAACTGAAGCAAACAATTAATTTAGGAACCCATTATTACTGCCGACTATATTCAAGACAATGAAGCTGCTTCACATACCAGGATTTAGCCTATACATGTCAACCATTGCCCTTGGCCTTACTCTTTGAATGAAAAAACACATTGACAAGGATATTAGCTGAGCCATTAGGAAGAGTATGAAAGAAAAAGAAACTCACCTTACCACTAACACATACAAGTTCTCCCACTTTATGCTTTCCTTCAAGACATCTAAGAAAAGATTGAGAAGCAAAACGAGCACCCCGGAAAAACTTCTTCAAATGCAAATAAATTGTCTTCTCACCCTTGGTATCAGTATCACCATATATCTGGTCCAAAATGGGTTCAGAATTTGCAACTTCACAGCCCACAATCACCTCAAGAAATGAAAAGGAATAACTGGCTCTAATTCCCCTGAAGGAAAAATGATAAATATTAACATAAAAGCATCACTATTCCAGTCACAATGGCGTATCTCAATAATTGCTATAAATGTCAATCTGTGTTCCAAAAACAATTTTACAAGCTACAGAAAATTACTTGTCCCCAATTTCAGGGTTTTTTATTGTTTCTTTGATGCATTAAATAGCACAAACATATTTGTAAAATTTTCAAAGGAAAACCCCATTTTATGCAGTACGTATGATAAGTTTAATATGTATTAACTGTATGCTTGACAACCTTTTTCGAATTTCTGGGATAAAAAAAAGACAACAAGGCCAAGTTTAGTTAAATCTAGTGATGTCATATGCATATCTCGTCACTAGCAAACAACTGAACTTTAATGCTTGTTCCAGACACAGAGGTGTGAGCATGTGTTTCCAGTCAACAAAACGATTACCGTTTCATGAGCAAATAGTTTATCACCTTGAAGACATAATTTTCCCAACAAAAATCAAGTACTGCCCGTCATTAACCTCAGTTTGTGCATTCTGTAAATCTGCATAGGTCCGGGGAAAATGATGTAACAGTTTCCGCAACTGCATGACAGGAGGGTAAAAAGGTAAATAAGGTGAAACATGGCTTGTATAAGCACAAGAACCTCCATTGAATGTGCTTTTTACATAATTTCAAAAGAACCTACAGTGAAAAAGCCACATTCTTCTAGTTGGTGAGAGTGCCTTTTTCTTAAACCAGGAATGCAACTGATGGATCTGTCAAGAAAGAAATCAAAAGTTGCCATATCCAACTGTGGTTCAACCCCAACTTTACTAGAAGATTCCTCCTCAGTAACTAGATGACCAGACTTCCCTTCGAATTCTAAAGTCATGGACCGAGAAGATTGATCCAACTCTTCTGTATTTTCTTCCGCGGGAAGAGGATGATCTGACTTTCCTTCAGATTCCAAAGTTGTGGACCAAGAAGACTGATACAAATCTGCACTTTCTTCCACTGCTACAGAAGAACCGGTCTCTGAAAGGGGTTGATAAAAAGAAGGCCAGGTTTCAGACAGATCATTTGGATCAATCCACTTTTCATCCATCGAGTTAGATAAAAATCCTTGAGTTGCTAATAGTGCCCTTATTCGCGAGCCACTAGTTGCCTCATCATACAGTTCTACTGGTGGGGAACTGCCCAGAGTGATGGAAGGAAATCGTTTACATGCAAGGGAAAGATTAAAATCATCTGTAGCATCTTTGAGATTTCTATCAGGTTGCTCATCAGGTCTTTCATTCTCAAATAAATCATGAAGGCCATTATAACCCATCAAAACCGATACCTGTAAAGCAATGAAATGTTGGAGTCTTCAATGGAAAAGTAACCAGATGCATAAAAGACAGAGCAAATGAACTTTTCAGAGTCACATTAGGTTACAAACTTTCAAATGCCTCATTACAAAGTGAAAAAAAAAAATTTAAATACATTACAGCAAACTAGCAAGAAAAGTATGAATTCAAAAAAAAATTACATAAGCATGGACCTTTATCCAAAACTTTAAAATAGTAATTCCTCACATGTTATGAAATTACAGAAACAATAATTAAATCATGACAGCCCCATTTGACAGTACCAGGAATAGGTGACCCATGCTACAGGCTGTAGACATTCAAATTGGAAACTTTTGTGAAAGAGCATATTACACTTTCCATCCTAATGATTTATGAAAAAAAAAATCACTTTAAACGTGTTTGTTTGAGCGCAGTTGCTAACTTGTTCTGCAGAGTTTTAAGTCAAGGAGTAAAAATGTTAACTTTAAACAAATTTAACATTAGCCTGCCACTCTCCAACTGTATCATGCATTCTCCATTTTTTTAAATTTTAATCCTCCTTAATTTTATTTGTGCAAGTTTCACAAAAAACTTGATGTCAACAATTAACACAGAAACATGAGAATATAGAAGTAAATTTTTATGTTCAAACATGCATTCATATCAAACTATATAATTGTAAGATTTGGGTCCTCACTACCCTTCGAACAACAAAAAGAAAGAAATAAAGAAATGTAATAGTAGTCAATATTAAATACTAAAATGTATAATAAATGAAAAACAGAAGGAAAAAAGTGAAACATAAAGAAGCTAGAGAGCTACTTTCTACAGGTATCAGAAAAATGTTGAACAAAAAGAAGTTGGAGATCTGCTTTCTAAAGTTATCAGAAATGGCATATATCCTTTTTGATGGAAACATAATATAAGCATATCAAGTGAAGAAAATAGTTCTGTACTTAAGGATATAAAGAAACGTCTGAAAAAAAAACAAAAAGAAAAAAACCTTGAATAGCTTGTGATTAGACATCTACCTTATTCAGCAGCTTTGAGCGATCAGAGATACTGGCTGTATCATAATTATGTACTTCCTCCAATAACTTTTCCGGAAACTTGTGCTTGGACCGAGAACAAATTTTTGAAACTTTATCGAAGAGGAAATGATTAAACCTAACATTAATCGAAGGCAACTCAAAGTAAAACTCTGTCTCAATCATCGTGGTTTAAGCAACTAGAAAAGTTAATGTAGAACATTACCTCATTTTTCTACCAAAAGCATTCCGATAGCCTCTCTCTGCCTCAAATACTATAGCACTTCTCAAACTTTTCCCAGTAAAACACTGAAAGCAAGAGGAAATTTTCAAAAGTAGGTGACAAAAATTCAGTACCAACATGCTTGGTTTGGATAAGTAAAACAGCTTCCTGAATAAGTTTTGACAAATAATGGGGTCTCCATAACAGAAATGCAAGTACCTTTAACAGGCAGAAAATAGCCGGAGAGAAGAACCAATTTATAAGAATGCAAAAGTGCTAGAATGAGCACGTGAGAGAGAAAGAGAGCATAATAAAATTTCTATCTTGGTCCGTTGGAAACAGATTCAAAATATTGTTAGGATAACTATATTTGGAAGTAGTTACCATTTCCATGTTAAGAGAATGTCTCCCTTAATAACATAATTCACTTTCAAAGCAAAAGAATTCAGAATTTGAGCTCAGTAGTTGACTTTCAACCTATGAGTTCAACTGTTCAACCAGGTAAATTCACACAACTAAACAGATGAATTTGCCCAACTTGGCAATGTTTGCCACTAGTCATCATTCTTCCAATACTTTACAATAGCCTCTCAAATTTTCCAACACACAAAGACACATGTACCAGTGTTCATCATTCTTCCAATCCAACTCAATCCTACAACTATTACTCTGACCACTTCATAGCAGAATCTAAAACAACAATAATCTGGCTAGATCATTCATTTAAAACAAAAGAGAAATCCCAGAACCATACCATGCTACACGAAAGCACTACCGAGACAGTCAGTGCCATGTGATACAAACTTACTACACCAAAAGAACATTCCTAGCTCATCAAAGCATATATAATCCTGCAAAACGGCATTAGAGTAAGAATCTGTGGAATAATAAAATCAACTGCCACAACCCATACAGAAAGAAAAACATAAAGTTTAGGATTTGAAAGACTTGGGTGTCTTTCAAATCGAAAATATTTTCTGTTCTCAATACAAGTCGTCCATCCCCAGCTTCAACTCGGGAAGGAATTCGAAGTTGTGAGAACTGAACCAACGGACTTTTTGCAAGAGAAGCCTAACTGGGCAGTTTTTTTTTTACATGCAGCTTCACAACAACCATGGGGAAGTGAAAGAAATGCAAGCAAAGCAAAAGAAATTGAAAGATAAAATATAGATGGAGATTATGCAATTAGAACGCACCTGGGTTTTTGGCAACGAGATTTCTTCTTCTTCTTCTTCTTTATGTGGATGCCAGTGTCTTCAGTGGGTGCGAGCAAATGCTGGAGAATCTAAAGGAATTTGGGATAAAGTAGATCGACAATGACGACAGATGCGAAGAGACTTGAGAGTTTACAAGAAACACTCAAACAAAGTTTCCATTTCGTGTCCGAATTCCTTTTCTATGCTCAGTTCATTTGCGCCGGGTCGGATTCGGATTCATCCGGAACTTATTTTTTTATTTAAAATAATATGGGTAAACTACATAAATGGTCCCCAACTATGACTTAATTTTTTATTGAGTCTCTTGACTGTGAGAAGATACAAATAGGTCCTTGACTAATCGCAACTAACAAATAGGTCTAATTCCATTAAAAAATAAACAACTGGTGATGTGGCAGTTAATAAAATTTGTAGAATAACGCATTTAACCATTAACCTTTAAATTTTATTTTATTTTGTCTTAAATTAGCTACCGTCGTGAATTTATTAATTTGTAGGATAACCTTTTTTTTATTTAGCTATGCAAAATCGTCATGAATTTACTAAATTTTACAAAAGAGAGTGAAATAAAAGAAAACGAAAAATTTTAGCTGAAAACAGTATGAGATTAGTTATTGTTTGAGCCTTTTAAAGAGATTAGCTGTCGTTAACAACAATGAAATTCTAATTCTCCAATTGTTTTTACTGCTCATATAAATGGGGTTGCAGATGGCTAAATGTTAACAACAATGGAGGTTTGTTTTCTTTAGAAGGGAAGAAGATGGAGCTTAAGATTTAAGGGATTAAAATGTTGTAATACTTAAATATTGAGACTTAAAATTTTAAATTTAGGACCAAATTAAAATAAAATGTAAAGGTTGATGGTTAAATATGTTATTATACAAATATTATTAACTGCCCCATCATCCGCCGTTTATTTTTTTAACGAAATTAGACCGATTTGTTAGTCACGATTAGTCGGAGAACACTTTTGTAACTTTTCATAATCAGAGGACTCAACAAAGAATTGAGTCATAGTTGAGGAACAATTTATGTAGTTTACCTAAATAATGTTAAGGGTAACATTTTGATAAACATGTTGTGTAAAATTAATTCCACAAAAGCATGTATATTTGTACAATAATTATAAAACGCAAACCTAACCCTAATGACTAAATCCTAAACCTTAAACCATATACCACAAATTCTAAACATTAACCTTAAACATACAATGATGGAAATAGTTTTTATTATTAATCGAGTTAATCACTTCCTTCCATGGTCTTCTAATTAAGACTTTCTGTTTTTTTTGTTTAACCATCGGTATATAAGTTAATTTGGATCGGCTATTGCAGACATTTATTATAAGAGCGACCGTTCTAATTTAATTTGTTCTACTCACAACGTCATGATTAAACTTTAAAACATTATATTTCAGTCTTAAAACTATAACATCATTCCAAACGGATCCTTTAATATTCTTGTGTTACTCATTTTGTTTGATAGTTTGAGGATTAAAATAAAATACTTAAAATTTTAGGGATCAATATAAAATGGAAATTATAGTGTTGAGACCTCTTGTACAATTAGCTCTTACTAATTTAATAATATTTCAGGAAATTTATATTAATTTTCCTTTACTTGAAATTTCTAAAAGAATAGTTGCAGTAAAAACAACAATAACTAAAAAAAGATTTTTTTGGATGAATGTATAGTTTGGTATATGCATTTGAATTTAATATTCAATTTAGTATCTAAGTCTCTTTTTTTCAATTAGATACTTAAATGTGGCGTTGGTTTAAATTAGTACTTGAATTTAACTTTTTTATTCGAATAAATACCTACGATTTTAACCAATTTGAACCAAGAGATTAAGTTTAGGTACCTATTAAACCAAAAATTCAAGTTTATGTACAGTAAAATTTAGGTACTTAAATTGGATAAAAAATTTAGATACCAAAATAAATCTTGAAGCTAAGTTCAGGTATCAAGATGTATATTAACCTTTTTCTTAAAAAAAATCTAACCGGAGAAAAGATTTTCTACACCACGTGAGCATCACGTGATCTTTTGCTCTGAAGCTAAGTTCAGGCATCACGTGAGCAAGGTGTATATTTGACGAGTTCTTTTTATTGAATGGCACTGGCTTAGAACTACATATCACTGAAACACAACAACAAGAATAACAAGTACACCAGAACCAGAGCAATTAAACTCAAAGGGTTGCTCTGAATTTAGAAGATGAACCAGCTTGCTTCCTACCAAACTGACCCTTCTCCAAAACCCAATCCTCAATCATAGCCTGAGAATTCAAAGGTTGGTCAGCAGGCAAAAGATGTCCAGCCCCTGAAACCACAACATTGGTCAAGCTCCCCCATTTTTGCAAGTACCCAGCAACCTCTCCATTCACTTCCCAAATCACTCTATCAGCCGTCATGAACTTCTCAATCCCCTCCCATTTCATCGTCTTCACCCACGCTTCCGTCGATACAACTCCGTCCCTTAAATCATATAACCCTTGATACAATAACACCTTGCTTTTCTTCACCAACAACTCCACCATGTACTTGACACTCTTCATCACATCGCTGTGCAATGCCTCCCCGACCACATCGCCGCACTCCTCGAAAACCATGGATTCGTTCACCCCCAACGCTCTCTTTACCTCGGGTATGTTGAGAAACCTGGTTGCGAAACTCGTCTGGTAAGGCTTTTTCTTTGTGAAGTCATACAAAGTGGCCAAACCTGTCATGTTTTCCACCATTCTCAGGACCTTGTTTCTGGCATTCGTCGCCTCACTCCAGTTCCCGATCTTAACAAACTCAACAGCCTCCCTTTGTGCTTCCTCCAGTTCACGCTTTTGCCTCTCGTTGATTAAACCGGAGTAGTAAACACTGTCAGCATGTGTCGCCACTTGAGTGACCGGATCTGTTAGCCCATCACCTATAGCCACACCCGCCAAGTTCACTCTTTGTGACACTGGCAACTTGGGGTTTTTATTCAAAATATAGTACCCAATCGCAGGCACATACTTTCCGGCGTAACTCTCGCCGGTAATATAAATAGGGCGGTCCTTAAACAACGGATCTAATGATGTAAACCCAGTGATGGCAGCAAAGAGATGCTTGGCGACAGAATGTTGGTCTCTGGGAATCTCCTGCGGTGTCGCTGCAATACTAAACCCTGTTCCGATAGGGTTATCAAGAAAAAGAAGACCAAACAAGCGGTTCCAAGGGCCTGGATTGGGGTCAAGAGACAAATTGTGCGCGTTTTTGTTGTGGGAAGGGACGACACGCCATGGTCCGAGCTCGAACAAGTTGCCGATCATGGATGAACAGCCAGGTCCACCTTGGAGCCAGATGAGGAGAGGGGTTTTGGAGAGAGGGGAAGTGGGGGCTTGAGCTTCATAGAAGGCATAAAAAATAGCGGAACCGGTGGCGGGGTTGACCGGGAGGTAGCCTGATTTGGTGGGGAGGGCCGATTTGGGAAAGAGAGGAGCTGAAGTAGATGGGTAAAACGAGGAGTAAAGGCAGAGGAGGAAGAAGAAGCAGGCGGTAGTTGTCGTTGACCTAGGGGTTGCCATTATCGTCGTTAGAGTTTGTCAGCTCTACCTACTCGCTTTTAGAATAGGACTAGGTATGCCTGGGTTAGCAAGGGAGAGGGGGAAGGGATTGGTATAGGAACAATTTTGGAATCATTTTTTTTAAACTACATATATTAAAAATAGAAAATTTGACGTGACTGTTAAATAAAATTAGTATAATTATATATTTAATTCTTGTTATTTATACAATTTATTAATTTAATTTTAATTTTAATCTAATAAAATAAATTAACTATTCAATTAATTGATGACGCGTAATGATTCAAACTACCCATGGCATGATTCAAACTTGGTAATAGACTAATAGACTAAGTAAATATTTGTGATATGAAATATTAAATATAATATATGTGTTATCCGATTGGAGAAAGAAAAATGAAAGAAAATAAACTAGCCCTAGTAAGATTTGAATTTGGGTATCTTTGGTGAGAGTGGGATGAGATTACCACGGGGCCAAACATTTATTTATGATATAAAATACTAAGTATAGTATATGTGTTATACGATTGTAATGACTGAAAAAAGAACATAATTTTATAAGACTCGAACATGACACATTTATTATGCATAAAAACATCTAACTCAATTAAACATAATTTTAATTTTTTAATTTTTAATATATTTATATATATATATAATGATTTAATTAAATTTTTAATAAATATTAAATTATTAATTAAGTTAAAAATCAAAATTATTAATTTCAATATTTATTAAAAATTAATTAAATTATTATATATATTTATATTAAGAATCAAAATTTTATAATTATATTTAATTGAGTTAGATGTTGTTATGCATCATAAGTATGTCTTGTTCAAGTCCCTTAAAATCACATTTTTTCCAGTCATTACAATAGTATAACACATATTTAATTAGTATTTTATATCACAAATACATGTTTGGCTCAATGGTAAACACATCCCACTTCTACTAAGGATACCCAGGTTCGTATCTTACCAAGACTAGTTTTTTTTTTCCTTTCATTTTTCTTTCTACAATCTAATAACACATATATTATAGTTAGTATTTCATATTAGAAATACATGTTTGGCCAAGTGGTAATTTTATGCCACTCCCACCAAAGATATCGAAGTTCAAATCTTGCCACGGGCAAATCCTTGGCTTTTATTTTTCTTTTTCCAATCAGGTGATAAATTAAATAAAATTAGATAAAGTCCTCGAATAATTAATTTATTTTATTAGATTAAAATTAGGACAAAATTGATAGATTTTATAAATCATGGGGACAAAATGTGTAACTGTATCAATTTTATTTAACAATCACGTCAATTTTTTCGTTTTTTTAATGATTGGTGGTTTAATTGGAACCATTTAAATAGTTAAGTGATATATTTGCCAAAATTGAAAGTATAGTGGTCAAATTGACACCAACCCCATAATTAAGTGGTCATCTGTGTAGTTTACCTTTTTTTAAGATAATATCAAGAAATTTTTATTACATAAAAAGAGAATTAAATAAAAAGATTCAAATATAAAAAATATTAGTGATAAACAAAAATAAATAAAAAAAGCTGAAGAAAAAAAATGGTAAAATTAGTTGGATATTGCATTAAAAAAATATTTTTAAATCTATAGTAACTCTCAAATTATTTTCGAATCTATGGTACTTTTTACAATACATTTTAAGGGAGGATTGCTCACAATCCGTCTTCAAGAAAATTAATAGAAAACATAAAAGTAAGATGCTTTCAATCCGTCTTCAATAAAAAAATCTTGAAGTCTACCTACTTACATTCCGTCTTTTTTTTTTGGTTGAAAGCAAGATGCTTTCATAGTTTTTATTATTTTTTCTTGAAGACGAATTGTAAGCAGTCCGACCTTAAAATACACGGTAGAAAGTGCTATAGATTCGAAATAATTGGGGGTTGTTATAGATTTAAAAATATTTTTTTTGGATACAATATCCAACTAATTTGGCTAGAAAAAATGATAAAAGATCTTTCCTCCTTTAATTGAACGGAAAAAGACCATATAAATTGTCAACACAAGAAATAAAGGGAATTACCTAGACGGTTGATAAGTGATGAATGAGTGGCGAGTGAAACTAATAATTTTGTGCCATAAAGCAGAGATGTGTCACAAGGTAAAAGAAATGTATACTACAAAGACATAGAAGATAAGTACAACAATATGTGAGAGAAATAGAAATTTGAAACAACAAAATTTTAATAGAAAAAATTAGGAAAAAATCCATAAAATACAAAAGTAAAAGCGAAATATAAGAAAGTAAGGGAAAAGAATCGACTTCAACTAAAGATTGTATGGTTTACTTTATATTGGAATTAGATTTTTCTTTAATTTACTTGTGTTGAGTTTTACATGGGTTAATTTTGTTTTTGACAAATTTTAAATTTAACCTTAATTTTACCTGAAAAGATGAAGAATGAGGACTATAGGGGAAGAAAATAGCGTGTTCTTAGTGGGTTTATAACCCATGACCTAAAGAAATATAAAAAATAAAGATGAACAACCTATCAAATGTACTTACTCTTACATAAGTTAATTTTAGCTAGACACGAATACATTGTATTACTACATATTCGTGTAAATTTATTAGCCAAGCCAAAATTTGTAATCAAGTTTTACATGATAACTTTGAAAATTAAATTTAGTTATGCTTGATCATTTTAACTAATTAAACTCAAAATTTAAGATATTAGACATAGATATATATATGATTTATATTCAATACACATGCAGGGGAAACAAAAAATATCCACACATGTCTTAATTTTAGGGTATATGGTTGACTTTAAGGTTTAGAGGTTATGAGTTTAAAATTTAGGGTGTATAGGTTAATGTTTAAGGTAATATGGTTAGGGATTTATGTTTTAACCTATAAACTCTAAATCCTAACCACAACCTATTACTTCTAAACAACTAAACCTAAACCTAAACCTCTTATCTTTAAACATTAAAAATTTAATCTAAACCCTAAAACTAAGATGCATGTGTGTATAGAATAATTACCTCCCTCTCTCTCTCTATATATATATATATATATAATGGGGGTGTTTAATCTCATCTATCCATTATATTCATCAAATGAACATTAATAAGATGACCATTAATAAGTGTAAAATTAAATGAGTTTTACATTATGTAACTTGATCCTATCCCCATATATATAACCTCTAATATTTGATAAAATAATTACTTTAATCTCTATTTTTTTAAAACAATTTATCGTTTGTTGGTAATGATCAAAGAATAGTAAGAGCATGCAAATCTCACGTTAAATTCTCTTATGCGAACGATTTTCTTTATCCGTTTAAATACTGCTCGGAAATTTAAAATAAACGTTCAAACAATTTTTAATTGCTCAGAAATCAGAATAATCCAAGTTTGAATCGGATTTTTACCAGTTGTGTGTAATACTGTGTATTGGCTGTTGATAAGCCATAACAGCTGGTGTCACGTTAATTATCCTTAATACGTGATTAATTGGAGCATGTTAATTGGAATCTTAATGGGTGTTGATCCGGTTAATTTACTTATGAGTCGTTAATATGCTAATTTAATGGATTTAATTTGTTTTGATTAATCCTTAACAACAACAATTTTGTTGTTCACGTTGCAAATTCAATGTGAATTTGTATGGAATTAAGCAGAGCATTTAATGTGCTTCAATTATTGAAACGTTAATCGACAAATGGCAATTGATTTGGACGTTAATTGTTTTAAATTGCTTTTATATCCATATATTTAAAGGACGTTTTTACCCTTTAAATCACCCTACAAATATTGAGCCTTTTTAGGGATGTAAAAACAGGTAATCGGACAGGTTTCAGGTCGGGTTCTGTCAGGTCGGGTAAAATCGGATACAAGTCATTTTAGGTATAAAAAAATTTTTTGACTCGACTCGGGTCGGGTGCGGGTCCATTGCAGTCGGGTAATTTGCAGGTCGGGTCAATTTTCAGGTCGGGTCCATTTCAGGTCAAACTCGTTGCAGATCGGGTAAAAACTGGTCGGGTAAAATCAGTTAATTGGCAGGTAAATTGCAGGTCGGGTAAATTTCAGGTTGGGTTCATTTCAGGTCGGTTTCATTTCAGGTCGGGTAATTTCAGGTCGTCGGGTTCATTTCAGTTCGGGTTAATTTAGGTTCACCAGAAATGAACAATTTTGAATAAAAACAAAGTTTTATGGACTATAGTGAAAAAAATAATAATAAATAAGAGCTAATTTGGACTAAAATAAAGTTTTATGGACTATAATAGGCTCAATTTTGAATAAAAACAAAGTTTTATGGACTATAGTGAAAAAAATAATAAATAAGAGTTATTTTGAAGTAAAAATAAAGTTTTAAGGACTCAATTTAATTGAATTAAAACTTAAAGGACTTGAATAAAAAACTTATATAATATAAAGGGCTTTATTTATAATATACCCCGAATTGAAATTCAATTTGAGAATTGGGCGGTTTCAAAATAAATTTTCCCGCCCATATATATTATAATTTAATATTATTTATTAATTATTATAATATAATATAACTTATTAATTATTATAATAACTTTATAAGTATAAATATATGTGATTATGTGTATATATATGTATTTTTATGTATTCACATGTATATAAATTACAATATATAATTATATATTATACAAACATGTATGTATTTATGTATATGTAATGTATTATACATAAATACATGTATATGTATATACATAATACATACTATGATACTAACAACATACATGTATATATACATGTGTGTATATATATATATTATACAAACATATGTATATATTAAATTATTAATACATATAACATATAACATATCATACATAATAATGAATACATATTATACAAATATATGTATGTTAATATATAATATATAATGTACGTACATGTATGTATATATATATATATGTGTGTGTGTATATATGTATATAAATACATAAATATACATATAATATATATATAAATATATGTATTTATAAAATTATAAAATATATGTATTTATATATGTATTTAAATACATAAATTGAATTGAACTAAAACTTAAAGGACTTAAATGAAAAACATCTAAAATTTAAAGGGCCACAAAATATTTAGCCCATCTAAAATTCAAAGGGCTACAAAATATTTAGCCCATCTAAAATTTTTAGCCCAAAGCCCAACAATTAATAATTATTATTAATTATTATATTTAGCCCATCTAAAATATTTAGTCAAAAGCCCAACAATTAATAATTATTATTTATTATTGATATTATTAATTATTATAAATGGGTGGTGGGATATGAGCCCAAAGGCCCAAGGCCCAAACTATTACTGATTATTATTTATTATTAATTATTATATTATAAATACATTATATAACTTATAAGTTATAAGTTTTTATATATATATATATATATATATACATTATAGGTTTTAGGGCCCATCTAAAATAAATGGGTGGTGGGATATGAGCCCAAAGGCCCAAACTATTACTAATTATTATTTATTATTAATTATTATATTATAAATACATTATATAACTTATAAGTTATAAGTTTATATATATATATATATATATATATATATATATATATATATATATATATATTATTTATACATTATAGGTTTTAAGGGTCCATCTCAATTAAATGGGTGATGGGATATGAGCCCAAAGGCCCAAACTATTACTAATTATTATATTATAAATACATTATATAACTTATAAGTTATAAGTTTATATATATATATATTTATACATTATAGGTTTTAGGGCCCATCTAAAATAAATGGGTGGTGGGATATGAGCCCAAAGGCCCAAACTATTACTAATTATTATTTATTATTAATTATTATATTATAAATACATTATATAACTTATAAGTTATAAGTTTATATATATATATATATATATATATATATATATATATATATTATATTTATACATTATAGGTTTTAAGGGCCCATCTCAATTAAATGGGTGGTGGGATATGAGCCCAAAGGCCCAAACTATTACTAATTATTATTTATTATTAATTATTATATTATAAATACATTATATAACTTATAAGTTATAAGTTTATATATATATATATTATTTATACATTATAGGTTTTAGGGGCCCATCTAAAATAAATGAGTGGTGGGATATGAGCCTAAAGGCCCAAGGCCCAAACTATTACTAATTATTATTAATTATTATATTATAAATACATTATATAAATTATAAGTTATAAGTTTATATATATATATAATATATATTGTATTTATACATTATAGGTTTTAGGGGCCCATCTCAAATAAATGGGTGGTGGGATATGAGCCCAAAGGCCCAAGGCCCAAACTATTACTAATTATTATTTATTATTAATTATTATATTATAAATACATTATATAACTTATAAGTTATAAGTTTATATATATATATTATAGGTTTTAGGGGCCCATCTCAAATAAATGGGTGGTGGGATATGAGCCCAAAGGCCCAAACTATTACTAATTATTATATTATAAATACATTATATAACTTATAACTTATAAGTTATAAGTTTATATATATATATATATATGAATCGAATGAAGCTGAAAAGCAAATTTCGAGATCTCCATACATATACGGGAGGTGAAGCAGAGCGAGAGGCGGCCCTCGCCCCCTATTGTACCAGTATGGGGGCGAGCTATACGCGCGCGTAGCGCGCATACGCACATACGCGCATACGCACATACACACGTGTACACGCGCATATACACACGTGTATACGCGCACACACGCGCGCGAGCCAACATTAACTCAGAGGCTACTAAAACGAGCTATATCCCCTGTTTAAGCTACATTGCGGGTGTTTGCCTATGTGAAGCTTACCCATGCCATAAAGCTCCCTATTTTGCATACCATCCTATATATATATATATATATATATATATATATATATATATATAGGGATGAGATCAAGTTACACTATGTAAAACTCATTTAGTTTTACACTAATCCATAGTCATTGGATGAGTGAAATGAATGAATGAGATTAAAAGTAGGATATGGAAAGATTATCACTTGGGGAAAAAAGTAAGGAGTTAATCTCATCCATTCATTTAACCAATCTAATGGCCATAAATTAGTGTAAAACTAGTTGAGTTTTACATAGTGTAACTTGATCCTAACACACACACACACATATATATATTATTTATAGATTATAGGTTTTAGGGCCCATCTAAAATAAATGGGTGGTGGGATATGAGCCTAAAGGCCCAAACTATTACTAATTATTATTTATTATATTATAAATACATTATATAAATTATAAGTTATAAGTTTATATATATATATATTATATTTATACATTATAGGTTTTAGGGGCCTATCTAAAATAAATGGGTGGTGGGATAAGAGCCCAAAGGCCCAAG
Organism: Hibiscus trionum; assembly: GCA_030270665.1. Lineage (NCBI taxonomy): Eukaryota > Viridiplantae > Streptophyta > Magnoliopsida > Malvales > Malvaceae > Hibiscus > Hibiscus trionum. The sequence goes on from BSYR01000011.1 coordinate 10,611,895, forward strand.
GCCCAAACTATTACTAATTAATATTTATTATTAATTATTATATAAATTATAAGTTATAAGTTTTTATATATATATATTATATTTATACATTATAGGTTTTAGGGGCCCATCTAAAATAAATGGGTGGTGGGATATGAGCCCAAAGGCCCAATGCCCAAACTATTACTAATTATTATTTATTATTAATTGTTATATTATAAATACATTATATAAATTATAAGTTATAAGTTTATATATATATATATATATTATATTTATACATTATAGATTTTAAGGGCCCATCTCAAATAAATGGGTGGTGGGATATGAGCCCAAAGGCCCAAGGCCCAAACTATTACTAATTATTATTTATTATTAATTATTATATTATAAATACATTATATAAATTATAAGTTATAAGTGTATATATATATATTATATATACATTATAGGTTTTAGGGGCCCATCTCAAATAAATGGGTGGTGGGATATGAGCCCAAAGGCCCAAGGCCCAAGGCCCAAACTATTACTAATTATTATTTATTATATTATAAATACATTATATAAATTATAAGTTATAAGTTTATATATATATATATATATTATTTATACATTATAGGATTTAGGGGTACATCTAAAATAAATGGGTGGTGGGATAAGAGCCCAAAGGCCCAAGGCCCAAACTATTACTAATTAATATTTATTATTAATTATTATATAAATTATAAGTTATAAGTTTATATATATATATATATATATATATATTATATTTATACATTATAGGTTTTAGGGGCCCATCTAAAATAAATGAGTGGTGGGATATGAGCCCAAAGGCCCAAGGCCCAAACTATTACTAATTATTATTTATTATTAATTATTATATTATAAATACATTATATAAATTATAAGTTATAAGTTTTTATATATATATATATATATATATATTATATTTATACATTATAGGTTTTAGGGGCCCATCTCAAATAAATGGGTGGTGGGATATGAGCCCAAAGGCCCAAACTATTACTAATTATTATTTATTATTAATTATTATATTATAAATACATTATATAAATTATAAGTTATAAGTTTATATATATATATATATAATATATATTATATTTATACATTATAGGTTTTATGGGCCATCTCAAATAAATGGGTGGTGGGATATGAGCCCAAAGGCCCAAGGCCCAAACTATTACTAATTATTATTTATTATTAATTATTATATTATAAATACATTATATAACTTATAAGTTATAAGTTTATATAAATGTATATATATATATTATATTTATACATTATAGGTTTTAGGGTCCCATTTCAAATAAATGGGTGGTGGGATATGAGCCCAAAGGCCAAGGCCCAAACTATTACTCCCTCCGTCCCACTAAAACTGTCACATGTTGACTTTTTTCTGGTCAAATTTTTTCAACTTTAACTATAATTTATTTAAAAATTTTAATTAATTAAAATTTATAAAAAAATATATTTAAAAACTACTTGATTCAAGGTTTTTAAAATATATTTTTTAATATTTTTATCAATAATAAACTTTAAATTATAAGAGGTCAAAGTTGAAAAAAATTGACCCAAAAATTGTCAACATGTGACAGTTTTAGTGGGACAGAGGGAATACTAATTATTATTTATTATTAATTATTATATTATAAATACATTATATAACTTATAACTTATAACTTATAAGTTATAAGTTTATATATATATATATATATATATATATATATTATTTATACATTATAGGTTTTAGGGGCCCATCTAAAATACATTATATAATTGAAAGATAATTGTTTCACATGTTATATAAGTATAATAACGTTAACTTTATGTTAAACATAATACTAACTTATATTTTGTATTTATTTTAATTTTATGAACATGATAAAGTTTATGAACATAATAAAGTTAACATAATATATATTATATAATAAAGCATAAGAAGTTTAATATATTATATTATCTATATATTACTAATATATTATATACTTAGTAAAAATTATGACAAATCTTTTAAGTATATAATTTTATTATTCATAATATATATTTTTATACTTAAACAAATTTCCAAGTATATAATTTTACTATACATAATGTAGTTACAAATTAAGACAAATTTCTAAGTATAATGGAAGATAAAATTTTTCTAACTAATGAAATTAACATAATCTACTAAAAAATTATTAAGTTTATAATGAACAGTTTACACTTTAAATTATTTAACATTTTTAGTCAGGTCTACATTAGTTCAGGTCAACAACAGTTCAGGTTCAAAACAGGTCGGGTCCATTAACAGGTCGGGTTCAAAACAGGTTGGGTTCAAAACAGGTCGGGTAAAATCGGATCTCGGGTCGATTCAGTCGGATAATATCAGGTAATTTGCCAGGTCGATCTCGGGTTCGGGTTCGTTTCAGTCGGATGCAGGTCGGGTTTCAGGTCAAAATTAACAGGTCAGATTCGGGTTCGGGTCGTTTTCAGTCGGACGCAGATCGGGTTCGGTTGCTACAGTAACAGGTTCAACTCGGGTTCGGGTCAGTTACAGTTCGGGTTCGGATCATCAAATTTTCGGGTCAAATCAGGTTCTGACTCGAGCAGGTTTCAGGCAGGTTTTCAAGTCATGACTTGTTTTTACAACCCTAAGCCTTTTGTTTCATTTTGAAATCATCAAAGCAAAGACAATATTTTGCTATCTACGTTATTTTCTCTTAAAGCATTTTCAAGTGATTTTCAAAAGCTTCTTAAGCTTTTTTCGAGTCTTCTAGAGAAGAGCAGTATCATCGGTATCCACTCTGAAGTTTAGGTGTACAAACTTAAGAAGAGTCCGTGCTAATCTTGGGGGACGATCTGCCTGTAGCAGCAACTACACTAGTTGGGGCGAATCTGTTTCTAAGGCATTGGTTCTAACCATGACATGATTATATACATTTTATTCGGTTGTATTTTATTCGTACCCAGTCAGTGCTAATGCCTTTAATTTTGCAGCATTTTTCCAACAATTTAGAAATAAATTATTACTGCAAAAATGACAAATGAATCGAGCAAGCTTGTTCCTGATCTCTCCAAGCTCGATGCACTTGACGGGTTCAACTACCAGAGATGGTCTCAAAGAATCATGATATTCTTTGAACAACTCGACCTTGACAACATGTTGATCCAACCACAACCATCTAAGCCAATCGTAGACGTTGTTGATGTCATTTTCACCAATGAAGATCTTGCAGCCGTTCAAGTGTCCATCGATAAGTTCTAGAAAAATAACAAGACGGTTTGAGGCCATCTGTTGAGTCACATGTCAAATAAACTGTTTGACATATTCCACGAGGAAAAAAGTGCCAAGCTGATTTAGGACACTCTTGAGAAGAAGTACAGAGCCGACGACGCAAGAGTTAAGAAGCATTCATAGAAGCTGCTACAATTCCTATGGGAGACAATATCTTTTATACTATAACTTGACAAGAGTGTGCACTTGCGCTCATAAATAGAGAATACCTAAACGCTCTACATTAGCCTTGTCATCAACGGACGGTAATCGGGCTCCGGGCCTAGATGGGTTTAACTCGAGTTTTTTTTAAGAAATATTGGCATATATTGAAGGGCGACATCATAAGTTTTTTCGAGGATTTCTTTGCTGGAAAAGAATGAGAACTTGGCATAAACCACTCATTCTTTACCTTTATTCCTAAGGTAAAAAACATGTCTTCCCTTGATGATTTCATGCCAATCAGCTTAGTTGGAGGCATGTACAAAATTCTTTCAAAGGTTCTAGCTAGGAGACTGCGCGGAGTGATTGATCACGTTGTAGGCGAAACGCAATTTGCCTTTATCCCAGGAAGACAAATCCTGGATTGTTCTTTAATTGCTAACGAGGCGCTAGATTATTTGAAGAAGAGTGGAGTTAGTGGCGTCGCTTTTAAAATTGACTTCCAGAAAGCTTATGATACGATGAGTTAAGACTTCCTCTTACGAGTCCTTGATGAGCTTGGGTTTGGGGAAAGATGGTGTAAGTGGATCCGAAAATTCATAGCTACTGCTTCAATATTCGTTCTAGTCAATGGCTCCCCCATTGCTGCTTTCTCTACGTCTAGAGGTCTACGCCAAGGATGTTCCCTTTCACCTCACTTTTTCAATTTGGTGGGTGAGGCACTTAACCAAATGTTGAGAAAGGCTGCTCATTTGAGATTGTTCACAGGTTTCAAGGTGGGTCGTAGGAACATATCTTTCGATATTACTCACCTTCAGCTCGTTGATTATCTCCTCATTTTTTGTGGAGGGACTGAATGCCAAGTCAGAAACGTTAAAAGAATTTTACGGGTTTTTGAGCTAGCCTCGGGAGTGAAGCTCAATTTGAAGAAGAGTATGATATACGACATCAATGTTCCTGAGCGATCCTTGATTTCATGGGCTAGAGCGGTGGGCTGCTCGGTGGGTAAGTTCCCGACAATGTACCTTGGACTCCCGCTTGGTGCGTGTAGAAACTCTCCAGCACTTTGAGAACTAGTGATAAAAAGTTCTCTTCAAGACTTGAAGGTTGGAAGCCGAAGTTCTTATCTATCGGTGGCCGCCTAACAGTGATAAAATCGATTCTTTCCAGTCTTCCAGTCTACTTCCTCTCCCTTTTCAAGATGTCGAAAGCCGTGGCTACCCGTTTAAATAGTTTGATGTCGTCGTTCCTTTGGGGAAGAAATGAAAAGAAATCAGGTATACACTGGATTAATTGAGCGAGTGTATGCTCCCCTAAACATTATGGTGGATTAGGAGTTCCAAACTTTGAGCTCTTGAATCGCTCCCTTCTTAATAAATGAGTTTGGCATTTCGACGATGAAAAAAATAGCTTTTGGCGTAAAACTATTTCGGCCCTGGTTCCGGGTAACTTCACTGGCCTTTTTCCTCCCCCATCTTCCACCAGACAAGTTTTTTGGATTTGAGATGGGATTTCAAAAAATTTCTATAGAGATGATTCTATGGGACAGATCTTTCGTTCGAATCTAACTTTGCAGGTTGGGGACGAACATAATATTTTCTTTTGGATAGATATATGGCTTGTTAATAGGAGCCTTAAAAATGTTTATCCGCGGATCTATGATTTAGCTTCGAACAAGACAACTATAATTGCAAATTATGGCAATAATATTAATGGTAGGTGGATTTGGGATATTACCCTTAGGAGACCTTTGTTGGATTGGGAACGAGATCAATGGAATTCTCTCTTGGAAGCCCTCGATAGTTTCAGATCTTCTAACTTGAATCAGGATTGGGTGAGATGGATGAGCTCTGGCGATGGTGCTTTCTCGGTCAAATCACTTAGGACCCTGTTAGATAGGTCTCTACCTTGTAATTCCTTGCGGGAGAAAGTCGTTTGGCTCGGCTTTGCCCCTCCGAAGGTGGAAGTCTTTATATGGATGGTAGTGTGGGGTCGCGTCTCGGTTAAAAATGAACTAGCAAAGATGGGAGTGTCGTCCTTTGAGAATATGTTGTGCCCCTTATGTAATAACCACCTTGAGACCGTGTCGCACTTGTTTATCGAATGTAAAGGTGTTTGGGAAGTCTGGATGTATTTCTATGGCTTATTAGATGTTGTTGTGGTCTTCCCCTTGGAACCTATGAGCTTCCTTGAAGCTTGGAACGACATTGCTCCAAACAAAGGTAAGTCATGGTTTTCTTTCATTCTCTTCCCTATTATTTGGACAATCTGGTTACACAGGAACAAGAGGATTTTCAAGGGATCATCAGTGGACTGGGTACAAGTGTTATTCTTGATCAAAGTCAGATTCGCTTTCTAGTTAAAGGCGAAATTCCCAGGTTCATCTGTTTCTTTTGAAAGCTTGATTTCAGATCCAAGTGTGGCTAATTTGATGTGCAAGCAAAGCAAGAAACTGGCGATGGGGGCAAAATGGGTTCCACCTCCTCATGGTTTCTTGAAGTTGAATGTGGATGAAGCACCATCTAACTCCTTAGCGAAGGGTGGCATTGGGGGTCTTCTACGAGATGAATCCGAAAAAATCATTTTCCAATTCTCTGAGTGCTGCGAAGTTGGTCCTCCAGTTGAAGTGGAGTTGGTCGCTTTCATTTCTGGGTTGAATCGGTTCTTGGCACCGGAGTGGGCTAGTAATTATTGCCTAATAGTTTAATCGAACTGCAAGAAGATCATTGATTGGATGCATGGTAAGGAAGAGCCTCCACCAACTCTCACCAATTTGGTGCAGGATGTGAATAGTGTCATAAGAAACAAAGGGATTATAGTGAGATGGGTGAGTCGAGCTTGCAATGTGGAGGCAGATCAGCTCGCCAAACCTGGCATTAGATAATTGGGATTACTGGTTTTGTAAACAGTGGGGGAATGTTTAATGGAATTTATTTACGTCTTGTAGCGAAGGCTAAACCTGTGTAGGTTCAGTTTGTATCTTGAATGATGTAACTGTTTTTTATTAATATAATTATTAGCGGGGTACTCTTTTTCCTCTTCATTAGGAAGATGTTTTTTTTAATGAGACTCATCTCTTATCTTTCAAAAAAAATTGATTTTTTTTCAAGAGAATAAGGGGAGCTTTAACTTCAATCAAATTTTAATTTCTTATTCAAATTTTTAAAATACTAAGGGGGAGAATCCCAAACAAATTTTCAAGTTGGTTTTATTATATCAAAAAGAGAGAGATTGTAGAACTAAATGTTTTGATATAATAATTGAAAAATGTTTTGGACTAAATTGAAAAGAATTTAAAATATAATTTTAGTAAAAAACAACTTGAAAATATGTTTAAGGGTTTTACAAGGCTTTGAAATGATTTAAAGTGTATTTAAAGTAGTCAAAATCGTACTTTTCAAGTACCCGTACCGATACGGTATGTAACAGTATCGATGCCTTTTAGGGTTTCAACTATAGTGATTTTCCAGTAGTCAAAACTCGTACCGATACGTCTTGCCGTATCGATACGGTTTGCTTTAAAATGCCCAATGGTTGTATCGTGTACCGATACAGTTGTATCGCGTACCGATACGCCCAACTAACCCCAACGATCTTTTAAATTGCAGGACCGTATCGATACGCTTACTATGCGTATCGATACGCACCAGCTGAAGTGCTCAACGACTACTTTCTTATCGGGACCGTATCGATACGGTTTGAGGAGTATCGATACGCCAATCTGCAAAACTGAATTTATGGTGGGAAATAAAGGCTCCAACGGGTCTAATTCAACCTCAACGATCCTCAACGACTATAAACTCAATCAGGAGTATGAAAAGAACCTCCAAGCATCAAGAGAAAGTCAATGCTTCAATTGTTACAACATTATGATGAAATATTGTTTTTAGAGCTAATTTGTATATTTCTTGCATAGACTACACTTGTGAGCTTAATTTTCAAATTTGCTCAAGTGTATAGGTTTTGGGTAAGTGCTTAGAATTGCAAGCATACACCTATTAGAGGGATTTCAAGTTTGCTTTGAATTTTTCTTGTGAGAGAGTGCTTGATCAAGCTTTGGGTAAAAAACTTGATCGTTGTAACAATTTCCTCCTAATCCGAGAAAAGGGGACGAAATTCTTAGTGAATTTGGTTGAAATCCTTATTTGGAAGCTAAGATAGTGGATGTAGGCTTTGGGTTAGAAAGCCGAACCACTCTAAATCTTTGTGTTCAAATCTTATATTTTTTAGCTTTCACATAAATACCCAAAATCCACTCTTCTCCACACCTGGCAAGCATATCGGTTGTGACCATCAAGCTCAACATTTATGTTTTTAATGAAGTATATTCTGCCTGATATTACCTATGCAGTGAGTAGGTTAAGTAGATATACTCATAATTTTAGTGATGAGCATTGAATTGCACTCCAACGCTTATTTAAGTATCTTAAAAGTACTATTAAAGCATACACGAATCATCATGTTTTAGTATTTTTCAGCATTTAGGTACTAAAATCAGCATATTTTTACAGTTAATAGCAGTTTTCAGCCTTAAAAATACACGAATCAGCACGTTTTAAACTTTTTTTCAGCCTTTAATAATACTTAAACCGGGTCGGGTTGAAGCATAGCATATTCGGGTCGTGAGGCGAAAACCGCCCCCCCGCCCCGTATCCATCCCTAAACTCTAGGCAGTACGAACGATAAAAAGCATCCTTATACGGGTTTGCGCAATAGCCACGGATCGGTTTACAATTGTTATAACCTTCTGTTCCAGGGACGCCACATGTTCGATAAAATGTCTCAATAACAAGACAGTTCCCTCTTAGAAATACTCGAGATTTTCAGAAGCAATCATGATGCTCTCCAATCTTGTTGACGGCTTCAATGAAATCTTGAAGATTCAAAAGTTCCGAAGAATTGTCTCTTACACTGGATTCTATTGTTTTGTCGCTGTTTTGAGCTATGCTTATACAAACAACACGTACGTTCATTTGTTAGTTTTTGTGAACTTTTATCCTTCCTTAGCGTTTTCTTTTGATGGGGTTTGCCTTCTTTTGGTGTTTATTTTGCAGAACTAGAGCTGGGTATTCGAGGGCCGATCAATTCTATGCTTCTTATCCTGCTGGAACAGAGCTTTTAACTGACACTGCTAAGGTACCCTTCTTTTTATTGTTTTCGTTTTATTGTTTTCGTATTTTTAATTTCATATTTGGATTTATATTTGCTTGGTTTTGATAGTTATACAAAGCAGCATTAGGCAATTGCTTTGAGTCAGAGCAATGGGGTCCGATTGAGTTCTGTATCATGGCTAAACACTTTGAGCGCCAAGGGAAATCGCCGTATGCCTATCATGCGGTAAGTTACATAGTGTAATTGTGAATGTCTGTTTATGTGTGCACATGCATTCTTTTGATAATCTACTTGCGATTTCTTTCCTGGCATGCAAGACAAGGTTTTGTTTTCTGTGTTTACATGATGGTTGAAACCTTAATTAGAATTAGGTTTTCTGTGTGTGCATTATTCAAGCATAGTTGTTTGTTTTGGAAAATCATTTTTTTGTTGATTCTATGGAAATTTAAAGTTGCTTCAAATCCACTCGAGCATCCGTAAGTGTAATTTCTTTCCGATATTTCCTGATTTCTCCTGATCATAATTTAGAAATAGTTTGTTCCCTGAACTGTCAACTAGAGAAATCTACCATTACTTTTTTTTATCATATGGAGATTAAAGTATGTTGCTATTAGAAAAAAATGGTGGTAAAAACGGTCAAAAGATGAATTCTAGAAAAGGTTCTTGCTTAGATTTCTATCTGTATGTTGGTAGTAGTACCAGTCAGCAGTTTGAGTTGGAATGAATGGAGGAAATTCTATCATTTCCTGTATCCATGATACTTACCATCTTATTCTTCTCCGCCTTTTAAATTTCTCCAAATCCAACCTGCCTTATCCATAAGAGGAGTTGCTCAACTGCAGGTCACACTTTTGCTTGGGATAGTGTTTTTATTTGGTCATTTGTTCTCTGTGAACGAGGGACTGGGATGTCATAAAAGGAAAGATTATATTTGATTTTCAACTCATCCAAGTTGTGCCACATTAAATTGAAGAAAACACCATATTAATGTAAATAAGTTGAATATACTGTTTACAGGGTGCAACTAAGTGGTTTCAGCCTAAATGTTTTCCCGTCAGATGGCCTTATTTTTATTTACTCAACTCTTTCCCTCGTTTTTTGCACACAATGGTTTCTCATCTGAATCCCTTTCTTTTAAATAGGCTTTAAGTCATATTTGCATACACTTAGAAAGGATAGACATCACAGAGGGCACTGATGTTGTTTGACCTTAAGTCATGGATGTGCACTAATTAAATTGCCTTTTAATTCTTCCCCCAATTGTTGAATTTTGTTTATAAAACCATAGAAAATTCTCTGCTATGACTGGATGGTCTATGCTTTTGTGCTTTTTCTCTTCTTTTTTTGGTGGGAGGGGGTTCGAAAAGAGAGGAAACAAATGCAAATAGCATCAGCATAAACCGATAGCCTAGGCTGCTATGAACAAGAGGCATGCTAACAGCAAGAAAAGAAAAGAAAAAGAGCATAACATTTATAAGATAATCCACTCATGCATCATCCGTTGACCAATTTTGTTGCTGAGACGTAATTTATGCAATACGAAAAGACAACTTTGAATCCTTTTTGACTTAATACAATTTGGATGGTTTTTTATGCTAAATTTTGATATTCTGCTGCTCAATGCTCGCTAATTCAGATGTTATATGGTTGCAGCAATACATGGCACACCTCCTTTCTCACGGTCAACTAGACGGAAGCGGGTAGAAGGTGTAAGTTCAAGGAAGAAAACGTTCTAGTATGCATGTGAGAAGTATTTGCCGTGATGCTTATAGCAATGTGAGGAACAGAAACCATACAATTTTATGACACCAACTTATTCGGTTAACATAAGAACTTGTACTTGCACCTTTTAATTATCATTGCACTTCAATATTGGCTCCTTGGTCTATGCTCTAGAATTCGTTTATACTTTAAAAGACACCAGGGAATTCAGTATTTGACATTGACTTTAAAGTTCACTCATACATGAATGTCATTTTGCTCTTATGAATTTGTTACACTTTACTGATAAGCATTAGATCAATATATACAAATCTCAAATGCATCCATATCTGCTACCAATTGAATTGGAATTGCATGTTTCATGTCTATAAATATGATATTGGCTTGATATGTACAATAAAAAGGCCAAAATGTGCCTCTAAATTAAATTGTTTGATTCATGTGCTAAGTGCAGTAGCTGAATCCTGCTGAACTATTGAGAAATGACCCAATATCTCATTGCAAGATCCCCTGCCTTGAATATCTTCTAAACCATAAGGCATACTACTTTTTCCCTTGTCCAGTGTACACCAGAATGGTTACAGTACAAGTCCAACATATTTGGTTAATTAAGACGGATTAAGAACCTTGAAAGGAATGTTATGGGCATAGCAAAAGAAAACAAGAACCAGCAGATCTTTGTTGAACATTTGCAAGTTCCCGAGCATGTTAAGCAACCAGTTTCTGCACTTCGCCATGAACCTGGGAAGAGAAGAGAAGTGAGATAGATATACCGAACCCTTTGTGAAGTGAAAACACTGGCGAACAAATGGCAAAATTGTAGTTAGAGTTACATACCCCATGAGGTTTGCGAATGACACCCACACACCTGGAAGCACTGATGCTTTCGCTTTTCAACAGGCGACGACCATTTTGTGTAGGTTTGCCGGAGGCTTTTGGAGTCCTTAACACACTTTGGTTTGCATGTTCCAGAGTCCCAGACACATTTTGGTTGGCATATTCCGGAGTCTCCAACACAGTTTGGCTGGCCGGCTCCCTGGATCCTTGCAATTTTGTAGGGCTCTGAAGGGTTGCACGATTAGCAGAAGCCACCGTACGTTTTTTTGATTGATCAATGTTATCAATATCGTCATTGCAGACTCGCTCCCTACGAAATAAATGATCACCAATCAGTAAAAATGAAAATAGAATATTCAAATCAAAGAAATAACAAATAAGAATGTATGTGTTTATATTTCAAGAAATTCACCTAGGCAAAGATGCATATTTCCTTCTGAGCATAACGCCTCTTTCATCTTTGCCCTCAAGACATTCAAATTGTTGCCTATACCGATCAATTCCGCTGGGTTGACACAAAACACATGGTTAAAATTCAACATAACAATTCATCGCTTTGTAGTTTCAGCATCTGAGACCTGACCGTCACCATCGGTCGTAACAATTGGGTGCTTTACCTTGGATACATGAAACTAATATGATCTTTGCCTTGAAGGTATTCCTGAAGCATCTGTGGATGGTACTCTAATATCTATTTTCAATTCAAGATGAGATGAACAAGTAAACACTAAATAAAAGAGGGCATTCAAACGAGAAAAATATCGCTCAGGCAAGAATTAATCTCTATGCACATAAATACCTCTCTGTATATTAGCTCTCGGACATCATCTTCCGATAGTTTCCTTCTTTCAAACTCAAATTCCAATTTTGAAATGGGTTTCATGGATGGTTCAATGTCCACATTTGCCAGTCCATGGAAATATGGATCAGCTAATGCCTGCATGAAGAAAGAACATAACAGTTATGAAATATAATATAGACTACAAGAAGAAGGGATTTAAATCTTAAACTATTAGAACCCTTAGAGTTTACCTCTTCAGCGGTTGGACGATCATTAGGATCGAATGCGATCAGTCGCTCAAGTAATTTGAGGGCCAATGGATCTTTATTTGGGAATTTTTCAGTGAAAGGAATTGGTTTCTTTTTTCTCAAGCTATTCAAATAATTTCTAGCTTTTTCATTCTTAATCTGCAGATATTATGAATAATCAAGATGGTTAGAAAAGATCTCGGCCCTGTTTACGAAAAGCTTGGGAAGCAACTTAAAAGAGGTTCCCAGCAAGCATTGTTGAAAATTCTCATTAATCGAAAAGGAGATGGCAAACCCTTGCGATTGTTTCAGCAGAGGGAGTGCCAAGCAAATCGGTCACAAGATCCAATTGATCCACCACATTCTTCCCGGGAAACAATGGTTTTCCGGTAATCAACTCAGCAAATATACATCCTACGCTCCAAATATCGACCGCAGGGGTGTACTGCAGAAAACATAGGTTTTAAAATTCAATTAAACAAAGTTCTTAGGAGGTTTTCCTTATAATTTCTACCAGTGTTGTCTGTGTATGACTAATTATAACTAATTATAAAGCTGGCTAACAATTCTTATAGTAAACAAATTGAAGTGAGAAAAAAGAGAGCAGTATTTACCTTGGAGTAAAATGAACCGCATAGCTCAGGAGCACGATACCATCGAGTTGCCACATAATCCTTGAAAGATTAAATGATGGTCAGATGGCAAAACCAGGTAACATGGTATACACAATGGTCTTGAATAGCAAAGCAGTCATAACCAAGAAAGCACTTACGGTCCAAAATATAGCAGAAGGGACGTCGGTAAATGACACCCGAGCAAGTCCAAAATCACAAAGCTTCAATTTGCAATCCGAGTTAGCAAGTATATTTTTTGGCTTCAGATCTCTATGGAAAACATGTGCTGAAAATTTGAAAGGATAATAAAAAGTGGGTCATCTGTAATCACAAATTGGAGAAACCTCGACAATGATTGATATGTAAAAGAAGCCAACCTGTGTGAATGTATTTCAGACCCCGAAGAAGCTGGTACAGGAAAAATTGATGATGCCCGGGGGTGAGATCATCGTTTATTTTTATAACATGGTGAAGATCAGATTCCATCAACTCAAAAACAACAAATATATCTTTGAATTCTCTCCGGCATGGAGGAAGCATTATGTGTTTAATCTTAACTATGTCAGGGTGACTCAGCAGCCGTAGGAGTTTGATCTCTCTAAGGATCCGTGTGGCATCAGAGGTGTGCTCGAAGATATTGGCCATCTTCTTGATGGCTACCTTCTCTCCGGTGTGAGTATCAATTGCAGACGCAACCACACCATAACTTCCTTTGCCGACTACTTCCTTTATTTCATATTGACTTGCTTCACCGTATTCGGTGAAAAAGTCTTTGCCAAACATTTCCTGATCAAATTAAATAACCATTAGATTCCATTCGAAAGAAAAGAAGCATGAAAAACTTACACCTAAGCATGATCACAGCGTACTCGGAGTAATACAATGAAAAACATTGATTTACTCAGATTTCACCATAGAGCCAAATGAGTCTGTATATCGATGTATATCGAACATATATGCATGTATATCGATGTATATCGAACATATATGCATGTATATCGATGTTTTACTATCATTTTTTTACGCAGTGACTACACTTGTCCTAAAAATCCATGGAGAACAACGAAACCAAATTGAAGATCCCAAAAATCTGTTTCTAGACAAAGAATAACTTCAAGATTATGCAGATCTCTAGCAACCGCAACAAGTGAATTTGATGCAAATTATAGTTCATTAAGCAAGAAAAAGACAATAACATACACATCAAAAACAATCTTTTCTCCATTCCCCTTCAAAATTTTCTAAATATAGGAATACCTGACACCATTTGGAGCATATTTAAGACTAAAAATGAATCCCCCAAGAAAGTAGCTAAGAAAAAAAAGCACCTTTATGCAGACAAATACTAATTAGTACTAAAAGTCAAGAAATTCAACCCAATAATCCTATAAATAAAACCCATTTTTTCCAGTCATTTTCATCCTAAAGGCTGAAATTTCCATCGTATGAGCAAACAACCTTTCAAGCTTCAATATTGCTCATCAAACACACATTCAAACCACAAAAACAAAAAATAGAGATCCCAAGTCTCATTTAAAAGAAAAAAACAGAGATAATGTGATTAAGGAGCAAAAAAAGAGAAATTTACAGCTTTTATTTGTCGGCAAAGGACGCCAAAGCAGAGCTGAAGAAGCTTGGAGAATGACGAGAAGGGCTCCCTTCAAATAAACTCGGGAGACAAGATATGAACTGCTGAAATAATACCTGCAGCAAGTTGTACGTTTGAAAATACTGTACAGCGTAATCGTATATTTATACGCATATAAAGTCGTATAGAATGGGATGCAGACAAAACTTGAATATGTCAAAACCAAACTGCTGCCAGAAAGATCATCATTACCATTTATGTAAAATAAAAAATAAAAAATGATAAAATATTACAACCGAAAAAGAAAAATTCTATCTTTGCAAAAGAAAAAGGGCATATTTATATAATTTATCTGAAAAGTTTGTAGCTTTGCTCGAAATTCGAACCTTATCTTATCCCCACATTTCCGGAGCTGTTAAGGAATTGCTAGAGATGAGACGATAGTCAATAAAATTTACCTGAAGGGGAAAGCAAAGCGAGTTGGGCTGAGTTATTGATCCGGCGGCTTCGAATCGGTGAGTTCGTTCGGGCGGTGAGTCGCCGTCGGTCCTTCCTACAGCCCTCACCTTCCTAGCACCCCTGTATTTCGGGAGGTTTTATTAGCATTGCCAAATGTCGCGTTTGTGGATGATGATGAAGGAGGTGGTGCCACGTCAGCCAAATATTATTGAGGTTCAACGTTTTTGCGCTGCAAAAATAAAAGATGTGGAAGTGAATTTGTCGGCTGTGTTACGTAAGCTTTAACATCCACTCAACTTATTCACAAATAATAAAATAAATAAATAAGAATCTTATTTTTTTGTGAGGTTAAAAACTCATATATTAAAATATCTCAAATTAATTTATTTGAAACTTGCTAAAATTGTTGGGATATTGGTATAAGAAAAAGATTTTTTTTCTTCGGATGGGGTGTTTTAGAGGGGGAACTGGTTTGAATATTCCCCTTTGGGAATTTAATGGGGAAAATAACCCCAAACTTTGATATTGGGAAAAATACCCCCCTTTCATGCCATGTAGGAAGAATTCGCGTTCTGGGGAAAGCGAATTCAAGATTCGCGTTCTGGGGAAAGCGAATTCAAGATTCGCGTCCTGCAGGACGCGAATTCCTGCGCCGTTTCAGTGGAAAGGGAATTCGCGTCCTGCAAAACGCGAATTCCACGAATTATTGATGCCCCCCGCACGAGAAATTCAAGATGAAAATGAATTGAAACCAATATAAGATGTTTAGGTAGCAATATTTGTGATCGAATAACGGGTTATCGGGGTACCCGATTAAATTTTTTGAACTATAACATTGTCGTATTGAAACATATCTTTAAGATGGTGTGAAGATACGAGCGTATATAATATCCTAAGATGTTTGAAAATGGCCTGGAAAGTGGCAAGTAACAATGTTTTAGAATGAAACATTATTGTATAGGCATGTTTAAATGCATTTTACGGTGTGTTTCGAACTTTTTTTTGGTTTTTCCTAAGTTTGGAGACAAAGATGTGCAGCTTAATTTTACAGTGGTGCTAAAGTTGCGAGGAAGGCGGTGTCCGAAAATGTGAGAAAATTGTGTTAAAAATGCTATCAAAGTAACATTTTAGAAGCAAAAAATGTGTCTGTAGGCATTTTTTTTTTTGAAATTTAAAGGGCCTCGATAATAGAAGTTCACAAATAAAAAAAGAGTAAATAATAGTTGATCTAGTTAATTCGGGGGCCGGTCCTAAGAGGGCATTTCCTAATATCATGTCCAGTGTTCCCACATTTACTACACCTCCTAGGTTGTCCGGTCTTTTCTCTCGGAACCATATCTTCGGCACAGTGAATCCTCGTTGATGGTGGCCGGCCTTTTTTCTTTCGTCGCAGGGAGGGATCTGGGCATATCTTTGGTTCGTTGCTGATTATACGACAATCACGTGCATTTCCAATCGGAGGGAACTCGTTTCGGTAAACCTTGAAAACGGTTTCGAGCCTGTAGACCGGATCAATGAGTATCGTTGCATCAAAATGAACCGATGCACATGCTGCGAAAGCATGCGAACACGGGAACTTGAACGTCTGGAACTCCCCGCAATCGCACGTTCGTTTTTGCAAATCAACCACGTAGGTGTATTGCATTATTCCTTGTAGAGGTTCAGAAAATTGTGTGACCTCAAAGATGTGTTCCCGACGAGAGAAGCACAACGCACCCATCGAGTTAGCATGCGCAATGGACGCTTGGATTTTGTCGGCGAGATCTGGATTAAATATGCGGCCAGCTGCCATCCAGTTCATTGCTTGTTTGCCGAGGGTTGCGAAAAGGGTTGCCAATCGGTAATATGTTGCTTTGACAACGAACGTGATAGGTAAATGGCGCGTTCCCTTAAGTGACGAATTAATCGCCTCAGCCAAGTTTGTTGTCATATGGCCGCATCGACGACCCCCGTCATAACATCGCAACCATTTCTCCTTCGGTATCTCCATAAGATAGTTATACCCGAATGGATTCCTCAATTGCAACTCCTCCAGCAACTCTTCCACTTGATTAACTCTGTGTGCGTTGCCTGTTGAAAAAGACATGCAAAATAGTTAATTGGTAATAATATGAAATTGGTGGACGTTGGATAACAAAATGGAATGGTTGCATACCCATACGGAGAACCATTATACGTTTATCTTCGTTCTTGAACCTCTGATAGTAGTTTGCTGCTATATGCCGCAAACAATATTAGTGATGTATGTATGGGGGTTTCCATGAATCTCCCAAACGTTGAATTGCTCCCCAAATCCCCGCGCCTCTATCTGAAATAATAGCTAGGCCATCTTCACGTGTACGCAAAACCCAGCGCATGACATACTTGCGGAGGTTGTAAAGGAAAAATTCCCAAGAAGGGATATTTTCCTTTTCAACAATCGCAAAAGCAACTGGGATACATTTTCTGTTGCCATCCTGGGCAACTGCAATTAGCAATATCTGCTTGTATCTGCCATATAAAAATGTACCGTCGATCTGGAGCATAGGTTTGCTGTGACGGAAAGCTTTTATGCATTGGGGGAACGTCCAGAAAAGGTGATGAAATTCGACCTCCCCTGGTACAACACGATCATTGTAGTACTTCGAAACAGTCTTCAATTCCACAATTGTCCCTGGATTGTATTCCTGCATAACTTGAAGCCATGATCGCAGATCGTTGTATGATAGCTCCCATTGCCCGTACAGTGTTTCGATGGCTCGAGATCTTGCATACCATGCCTTATCGTAATTGACGGTGTACTTGTAAATGGATTTGATGGCAGCTATACACACTGGCACAGATACACGTGGGTTTGCTTTCACGAGTGGAAGGATTGCATCGAAAAGCACGTGTACATCCAAGTTAGGATGGTCTTGGCTGAGGCTCCCAACGGAGCATGTATGAGGCCCTGTATATCTCGTTATTTTCCACATGTTATGCAGCCTTTTCAATTGCGACACACGAACCCTCCATTTACATCCGGCGGACTTGTGAGGGCACTCTGCAATATATTTCCTGGCCTCGGTCTTCCAAACGGTGGATGTAACTGAGCGCTGAATGTTGTAATGCTTGATGGCAGCCTCCGCGAGCTTTTTTGTCCTGAAGACCATTCCAGCATGTAGCTCAGTCGAACCCACATTCCATTGGTTGAACTGGTCTAATTGTGGATGTTCTGGGAATTCAGTATTGAAGAAGCCATCCATATCCACTGTTGTGAAGTGCGAAGGTGGGTCGTAATATGTTGCGCAACTGGTTGGTCCATGCAGTTGCGTCGAACGAACATCACCGTCCTCATCATCCTCAGAAGAATTTTCTGTGCTCTCCTCTGATTCCACCGGCTCGTCAATGTCAGATGGTTCAGAAGGAAATAGACTCATCTCGTCACCATCAGGGCCAACCTCTGTACGCAGCTCTTCATTAGTAAGATCATCATCAAACTGGAAAAGTTCTGCGTCATCATAAACCTGTGCGTGAACAGGTTCTGAAGTCATAACCGGATCGACAGTAGCGGCGGTTGAATGTCTCCCCGCTGAGAACGTATCATCCACATTTCGGTGACTTGAGATGTATGTTGAGTGGCGCCCGGTAGAGAAAGCATCGAACGGGTTAAACTACTCATTGTATGTTGAAGACGCTGTGTATGGAATGTGTGTTGAGTGGCGCCCCGTAGAGAAATCATCATAATTTGGAACGTATGGACTGTATGACGACTCTTGGGTTGGTGGCAAGTTAAGGTCAAATTCGAACCTTGGAACGGAAGAACGTCGTTGCCGCGAAGACGAAGACGATGAAGCTTCATCGGTTCTTGTTTGTAGAAGGTTGAAGTCACGTCGTAAACTCGATGTCGGACTAATAGCATTTGGATTGAACTCGAGATTTCCTCGTAACCAATTTGGTACCACATTTTCAGCAGCAACGTGAACTTCAGCAAATGTTACAAATAGCTCCATGG
The DNA here is from genome assembly GCA_030270665.1 of Hibiscus trionum. Taxonomy (NCBI): domain Eukaryota; kingdom Viridiplantae; phylum Streptophyta; class Magnoliopsida; order Malvales; family Malvaceae; genus Hibiscus; species Hibiscus trionum. The sequence goes on from BSYR01000011.1 coordinate 10,630,650, forward strand.
CCCATCCCATTGAGTACTGGGTATGTGTATCTATCATCATTTCTACAGAACTGTCGTCTTCCACATCAAATATTGTGTAATACAGTGGCTCTATCGACGTTGGACATCGATACTTCAAAGACTGCAACTCCCTCCCCGAGCGATTGGGAACCTTCCTGGATATTAAGGTCCTAAGCGACTGGAACGTTGATCGTCTCGGAATGTTGATCGTAACAGTATTTTCCGATTGAAATATGATCCCAATGTATGAATCGGGGACCATCTGACCATCGTAGTATACTATAGCTTGAATTCGTGGTGCCATTTCTGAAAATCGATGAGCTTTGTGATTTTAAGTTTTTTTTGGGTGTATCTAGAAATTCTACACACTCAATTATAAATAGAAATGTGCCTGCCGCTGAATCGTGTTGTGCTGCACATTGAATTATTTCAGGGAAAATAGTATAGAATTCGCGTATTGGAAAACACGAATTCAATTATTCATACTGAATTCGCGTTTTGTAGAACGCGAATTCAATAGATTTCTACAGAATTCGCGTTTTGCAAAAAGCGAATTCAGTACGAATAATTGCCCCGTGAAATACTTTACCGGGCTTCCCGCTGACAATTTACATTATTATGGTACAGAATTCACGAATAATTGCCCCGTGAAATGCTTTACCGGGCTTCCCGTGAAATGCTACAGAATTCACCAATAATTAGGTTGTATTTCTGCCTTAGAATTCACCAACGTGTTCTCAAAAATTGAGGAACTAAACTTATCTTGCGTACTTGTATTTTGTGCTTTCGATTTAGTGCTTTTGATGTAAGTTATTTATCTTGCGTACTTATAAACAACTAACATAAAAAAACATATAAAAACATAAGGTCTCATACATACTCATGAAAAAAACAACTAAAATAGTTTGCACGAACTAATTTCGAAAAAGATAGAAAAAAAATATAACTACCCCCTATGTCCGCCGGTCCCACAATCTGGTGGATGTCGAACTCGATCCGGATAACGTCGTCCACGGTGAACCGGATCCTGTTGAGGACCATGATCGGGCTCGTTGTCGATGTCATCTCCAGCAGTACCACTTGGGTCGACAGACCCACTAGACAAGAACAACGACTGTGGAGGTGTGTGCTGAACGAACCCGGGGCCCGAACTATTATAAGGCCTAGCATGAAACGGGTATGGGGAAAAAGCAGAGGGAGCAGTGGAACTCGAAGATCTGCCAGTCACGCCAGGAAATAAACCGTACGTAGTCGGCATCGAAGATCCACCCATCATCCCCACAGTAGGAGTGAAAAAGCCTTCCGTCGGACTCGGAGGCCTCGGCTGAATCATCAACTGGGTGGGGCCCTAGGGGCGAATCGGATCGGTAGCTCTGGAGGATGAAGCACCTGCTCCCCTTCGACGTTGCGATCCACCTGCTCCCCTCGTACGCTGAGTCCGGGGGCGGTTGCGCTGAACAGGCTCATACACAGCTGCTTGTTCCTCCGGAGTGAGGAGATACAGTTTCCCATTACCAAAGAACCATGCAAAGTAATCAACACTCACCATAGGCTCATCAAACATCCGGTACTCATTCAGTGCCTGCCGCTGATGCCTAAACTGCCACTGTGCAATCCACTGCACATGTTTCACCGACCAGTCCACCTACCACAAAACATCAAAAAAATTATTGTTTATAAATTGTAAAGTAAGTATAAATAGATAACTATTAAATCAAATTTAATTATTATACCTCAAGTTTTCCTTGTCGGGTGATCCTATGTAAGTCGTCCAAATCAGGCGGATCTATCGGAATTGTTTGCAGACGACCGAACTGGCGTTGGACGCGATCGACCGGATGCCACTCAACTACAGCGTACCAGATGAGAGGTACCACGGCCGTCCAAGCGGAAACTATCTCAGGCTCAAAATTAGGCAGACAGTCGTTGATATCCGATTCAGAGTACGGGGTCCACAAAAACTGTAAATTAAATATAGAAATAATTAAAAACAACTAAACTAAACTATATTCATATTAAACTTCAACTTAATATAAAAATTAAAATATTTACCTCATTTGCAGATTTCGTGTCAATATTCTGCCTAATAGAATGCATCATAGTCGGAATCCCAACATGAGTTAGAGCATGGAACCACCTACATAACATCAAAATATAATTTTAATATTTAAAAAATATATATTAGGAAAATAACCAATTTATTAATAAAATTTTGTTAAGATTATTTTTCTTACCGCAAACATAGTGGATAGGAATAGTCAGCTGGCGCGGACAAGTCAGGGCGTAAAAATGGCATTCTAAACCACGCCCAAGACTGAAGTAGCAAAAGACATCCTCCGATGTCATGTCGATCAGCACTCGCAGCCTTGCACAACTCCCTATACATAAATGCAAGTATTGCCGAACCCCAACTTAATTTACCAGCCTCTTCAAAATCCCGCAAGTGCCGCAACCACAACATGTCAACTTTGTTGCGAGTTTTGTCGGCCACCAAAATTTCCCCGAGGATCTGTAAGATATACGCCCGAGCATATGCCTAAAATAAAAAGAAAAAAATATTAAAATATAATAATTTTATAATTTCATTACTACTAATAAAAAATTATTTCTTTTACCTTCTTCACATCTTCATTGGCTCCAGCAGGCAAATTAGCGAACTGCGTACGCAACCACTTCAGCGTCACACATCCGCCCTGTAGTTTTTCGGGCTTATCTCCTAACAAGTCCATACACAAGCCCTCCCAATCGTCACTGGCGGCACCAGTGATAGCCTCCCCATCTACAGGCAGGCCAAGAATATACGACACATCTTCTAATGTGATGGTCGCCTCACCACATGGTAAGTGAAATGTATGTGTCTCTGGCCTCCACCTATCCACAAGCGCGTTGATTAAATCAACGTCTAATTTCGCACCCCCTCCATGAATCTTCGCCATATGCCCAAATCCGGCTTCGGCTATGTAATCGGCTAGATCAGGATCCGGGCCCGCCCTAATCCGAGTGATGTAAACCTCCAACCGACGTTCTTCTCCATTCTACAAATAATTAAAGACACACATATATTAGCAATCACATATTATGTCACAATTTTTTATAGTGTACAATAAAATACTAAACATATTCTAATTTTATTAATTTTTATTCTATAAGTCAACACCAAAAATATATTCGAATTTAACTAATTATCTTAGTCTAAAAATAAACAGTATTAACATATTCGAATTTAACTAATTTTCTTATTCTAAAAATCAAATCTAAACACATATTCAATTTAACTAATTTTGTTACTCTAAATCTAAAATCTAAAGAAATATTCGATTTTAACTAACATTCTTAGTCTAAAAATAAATATTATTAACATATTCGAATTTAACTAATTTTCTTAGTCTAAATATAAATTCTAAAGACATATTCGAATTTAACTAATTTTGTTACTCTAAATCTAAAATCTAAAGAAATATTCGATTTTAACTAACATTCTTAGTCTAAAAAAAATATTTTTAACATATTCGAAAATAACTAATTTTCTTAGTCTAAATATAAATTCTAAAGATATATTCGAATTTAACTAATTTTCTTAGTCTAAAAATAAATACTATTAACATATTCGAATCATGCCGGCAACAATAAATTAAATTTACATACTCGAATAAAAAAACTTACATTATTTCGACGATAATTGCTTACGTGGCCATCTTCTAATCTCAGCAAACCCGCCATTATCACACTCGCTTCAAATATAGAAAAAAACGCTCTCTAACAAATCTAAAACCTCTTCAAAATCTTGGGAGAGAATGAGAATCATTCTCTCCCAACCTCACCCGTTTTATAGAGAAATCGCTGCCTGGAAACAGCGAATTCAAACCGAATTCGCGTCCTGCAGGACGCAAATTCAATACAATAAATTGAATTCGCATTTTGCAGAACGCGAATTCTATTTCCCAACCGTCCGAATTTACTCCCAATCGCGATAATTTAGGGATAATATCGTAGAATTCGCGTTTTGCAGGACGCGAATTCCCTTTTCCACTGAAACGGCGCAGGAATTCGCGTTTTGCAAAACGCGAATTCGTCCTACATGGCCTGTAAGGGGGTATTTTTCTCAATATCAAAGTTTGAGGGTTATTTTCCCCAATAAATTCCCAAAAGGGAATATTCAAACAAATTTGCCGTTTTAGAGATTATTTATAAGTAAAATGTTGTTATAAAAAATAAAGTCGTATGAAAGAGTTGAAGAGTTTCAAAAAGTGTGTAAAAAAAAACGAGTGTAAGAAAGATAAAAAAGAAATCGCCGTTCCTTCCCTCCGTCTTTTTTTCGATTTTTCAATAAAAAAATAAAAATTAAACTCGTCTTACGGTCTACTCGACTTCTTAAAGTTACATTGAAGACACGAATTCTTTTTTTGTACTATAATAATAGTCTTATTTCATGAAGTAATATCGGACACTGGGGCTGAGCATGGCAAACCGAAAATTGAAAACTGAATCAAACCGAAGTGTGTGGAAGGTTTATGGTTCATTAGTTTAAAAATTGTACTTAACCAAACTGAATCGTAATTAAGTTTTTATTTAGTTTATAATAAATTTTAAATATTTTATAATGTAAAAATAGGTATTTTAATCTATATATGAATTACTAATTGTTTTGTATCTACTTGAAAAACATTTTTTAAGAAACATTTATGGAAAACACTTTAAAACTTTACCAAATAATGTTTAAAAGTTGTCAAATAAAGTTATTTTGGTCAAAATAAAATACAAAATCTCAAAATTTAAGGTTGATGTGAAAAAATCGAAAACTAAGATTAACCGAACTAAAGATCGATGAATTATTATTTTTTTACTAAACTAAACCGAACCGTATACACCCCTTGAAAAAAAATATCAACACTAATATCCCAACAAAACCACCAAAATTGTAATTAATGAAAAGGAAAATTCAAAGCAATTTCTTTAAATTGACAAATTAGTACCAAAATTATACTTTTTTTCTCTGGTTACTACTTAAAAATAATTTTGGTAAAAAAAATGTGCCTTATAACTTTAATTAAATATACTATTACCGATATTTTGTTTGAGATTTCACAGTTTCACAGTTTCATCAATCTATTATCGATATTTTGTTTGAGATTTCACAGTTTCATCAATCTATTATCGATATTAATATGATCAAGTAATATTAATATACTATTACATGCCATAATATAACTTCTCCACTTTTTCACTTCTCCATTTTCTCTGAGGTGGTTACAAAATTTTTTCAAGTTCTTCTTCTTCTTCATCATTTTTTTTACCGGCGGCAGCCTTTGGCCGTTTTGCTGGATTTGTACATAAATAAAATTTATCTTTTCCGATGAATGTTTCGTTTTTTTTTTCAAGTTTGTTTCTTGTTTTTTGTCTACTTTGTCGAATTCTTATTCAAATATGCTTTTATGGCAGTTCTTTTGTCTGCTTGGTGGCAGTTTTTTCGTCTGCTTTTTAGCAGTTCTTGTCTGTCTTCATGACAGTAGTCTGTCTTTTGACAGTTACGCGTTCGAGTGACGAGTATCAACGAGCGCTTTTCAACGAAAGAGGTCGTTCTATACATGTTATGATTTCATTTGGTGGTTGTGCCGATATGCCAAGATCAAGTAGCGGAAGAATTTTTGCTATATTCAAATAGCACTCAAGGCAAAGTATAGTTTTTCTGGATTTTTATTTCAGAAGATTTCTTCTGACAGTGTTAGGTTTGGTATGTTCAACGTCTTTCACACCTTCATATTTTTGTTGTTTTGTTCAACATTGTATTTCTATTGTAAAAGGTGTGAGTCTTTTGTATTCCTTTCGCTGTTAAATATAATCAAGATTCTAAAAAAATTTAAATAAATTTAGATTAATGATATTAATATATTGCACAAATTATACAAGATGCTAGTTAAATTTAGACACTGCAAAATAAATTAGTTAAAGAAAAACATGAGACGAACAATGATATATGAATGCGACATAAGTAAACACATATATCAAGATTTATATTAGATAGATTATTATAAATTGATTTAATTTTTTCGAATAGAAATGAGGTAGTAGCCAAACATCAAGTATTCATGTGGACGTAAGGAGGTCCGTGAACTTCTCGGTGTAAAAGATCTAAGAGTGATAGCGGAGGGGTATCGTAAATACGTAGTTGGTTATAACGGGTGTGATCGATCTTAGCCATGTGATCGGCTGTAAAGTTAGCCTCCCTGCGAACATGAGAGAAAGATACTTCCCATTCAAAAGAACAAAGCATCGCAATATGGCAAACCAGTGCAAAGGGGCTTGCCATGGAAGGGGGGAGAGAAGTTTAACCACGTCGGAGTTATCAGATTGAACAATAACATGATTGAAGCCATGAGATCGAGCAAGTTTCAGTCCCTCATAAATGCCCCAAAGTTCAGCATGGATGATCGAAGAGGGGCCTAAAGATCGGTTGAAGGCCAAAAGAAAATTACCACGATGATCGCGTAAAACGCCACCAGCAGCGCCAAGAGATGACGTCCTAGATACAGCTCCATCAGAATTGATCCAGATCCAACCAGGTTGGGGGAATCCATTGAACAAATATGGCATAATGTGGGTTGGGAGAGGATGAAAAACCAGCAGCTTCGTAGTAGTGCTTAGCCCATACCACACTAAGACGGAGAAGATGAATCGAGGTGGTCGCTTCCTCTTGAAAAATAAAGATGTTCCGCCGCTTCTAAGACTGCCAGACAATTGAAGCAAAGATGATATTCCAAGGACAGTCCGCATAGAATGATTCGTCATGGCCAAGATTCAAAACCAACCACTCGAATAATGGAGAGTGAAAATAAATTGCAGCAAGTTGTGGAGGCACAATCGAAGCTTTTGCAAGATATAAACTCACTAGCTTTTGCAAGATGAATAGTCTAATTGCATTATCTGAATCATTTTATAATTAATCTCACAAACTTTTGGTTGTACGTTGATAAAACAATGTAGATGCATCTACTAAAATCATATAAAACTTTCCACATTTACGGATATATGAGCCCACATTTCGTTCAAATATGCAAGACACGCAGTCTCAACTTCAGCACAAGAACTTTAAATTGTAATTCTTTTGGTAAGTGGGATCAACTATATCCTTTGAGAACAAACAACACAAGAACTTCAGATTCTTTTAGCAAGTGAAATTTAATCAATTCCTTTAAGCAACACAAGAACTTCATGTTCTTTAATAAGTGGAATTTAATCAATTCTTTTGAGAATAAGCACCCCAAGAACTCTAGGTTCTTTTAATACATGTGCATATAAATCTCAATAATTTCTGCACCATTATTGATTAGGATGGTCTAATCGATCATGCCAACTATTTATATGTGTGTATATATCTTTGAATTTGTAAACTGAAGTTTACCATAACATGTAACTCAATCTCACTCGTACATCTCTAGTACGATCATGAAAATTTTTCCTTTAAATAGGAATATATTTAGCTATTTCGGAGCTTTCAATTGAAATTATCTTTTGGTAGCAATATATAGCTCTTCTAGAGCTTTCAACTAACATTTTGGCTACCAAAATTTATATCCATATTGGCTTATTTTAAATGTCAATTGATAACATATGTTATCTATAATTTCACTTCTAGTGGTGACGATATTATTACCATTTGCAGTAATCATTGTAATATTAACAATTCTACACTTTTCATAATGTGATTTCTCTCAAGAATTTATTGCTCTTTTAGAGCATCAATATTTTCAGTACTTTGAGATATAGTACTCACATTATTCCCTTGTATTTAAATGGGAAAATATATCTTATGCTTATGTTGAGCATAAATCATCACTATAGATTGTATTTGACATGTAATCATGTTAAATAAAATAAATAAATATCATAATATATAAATATAAGTATAAAACGTAAATAATTAATGTGTGTAAAGTAAATAAACATAAAAATAAATAAAAAGATAAATAATTCTCTTCAAATTTATGAGAATAATTAAAAGATGATTTATTCCATTCGAGGGTTATAAGAAAATCAACAACGTCCAAATGATTTGGACCAACAATGTCCAAATAAAGTTGGACCAGTATCATATTCGTCATGTTTCACAAATAATTTTTTTCTATTTTCTTTCTTTTATCATTCAATGATTGTTGATTTTTCAACGTACAACACGTACGAGACCAATGGTTTATAACATCGCATTGGTAATAGAAGAATTTTACTTCATTAGAATGATCTTTATCACTCTTGTCATCCTTATAACCTCACTACCGGTGGGTAGAAGTATTCTTAAAATGACCATATTTTTCATGTCTATATTCATAGCCTCGACCACGACCACAACTTCTAATGTGTTTTTTATTCCTTCCATAATATAATCTCACATTCACTTCAAGGAATGGAGTAGAGCCAGTGAGCCTTTAAAACTTTTTTCACATATCCTTATCACAGAGAACAAAGATTTAATCATCGTACGCGGCATTGTTAAATCAGTCCACAAGGTCCTTTAAAAACCTCCTTTGAGACCAGCAGCCTCGCAGAATGGGATGTCCTGCCAATATACTTGGATTATATCAAAATTATGCCTCTAATTGAATACTGATTTTTCATGTTTGCATTCACTTCAGGGAATGAAACAGTTCCAATAATCGCATGGAATAAACATCATGCTTGCATTCAATTCAGGGAATGCCCATCATTGATAATCGTATAGAATAAACAGCATGCTTTGCATTCACTTCAGGGAATGCCTCCCATAAATTTTTTTGGATCAAGACGAATTTTCGTAACTTGAAATTGGGAGAAGTCTATGGTCGAGTTTTTCGACGAATAAGAAATATTTCTTTCGAGCAAATATAGAGTTTATAACAATCTTTTTATAGATTGAAATTCACCATGATTTATCGCACATTAAAAATCATAATTTAAAGACGAAAAAAGTAAATTTTACCGATAATAATTTTCCTCTCGAGGAAAATGGAGACATAACAAATGACCGAAACAACTTCTCATAATTTCTTTACGTCAGGTCTCTTTCTAAGCCATTTAAGCATTTCATGTAAAACTTAAAATATGGTTAAATAAAAAAAAAACATTCACCATATTATATATCACGAATCCATAAAAAATACTTATCTGTAAATATACTCAAGATAATCATCTTCTCCCCTACAATCCCCTTTATATGGATTTGGGTCGCTTGAGAGATCAATTCTATGAGCGAGATTGGATTCGATGCGATTAAGCATGCTTCCATTTTTTTCAAAAAAAAATTAAAATATAAAGAGAAAGACAATCAATAGCTAAAAAATGAGAGAAAAATAAACTTATCTTTAGTTTCATTCTATAATCGAATTCATTCTTTTCGGTAACTTCTTTTGAATTCGAACGATTAAGATCTCAGTTGATTAGAGTCTCATGCTGATAACGTGTTGTGAATAAAATAAAGAAGAACAAGAATAAGAACGAAGAACAAGAAAATCAAAGAAATGAGAGAAAAATGGAGATTTGTATTATTCTCAAATATAGATTTGTATGGACAATGACTTCAGTCAATCATCTATTTATAGACATAAGAAGTACATAATACATTAAACTTTAATTAATGTAAATAATATTTTTAATGATAAAATAAGTCAAATCTACATAATAAAATTCTTATCATAATAGACATCCACATAAATAAATATTCATAACATAAACACATTTTTTTCCTTTGATTAAATTATTATTAAAAATAAATAGACACAAAATAGTAACGTTTCACCAGTTATGAATTCCAGCCTTTCGACGCGTTGAAGGATTAATGAGTAATGATTCTGTGACGGTGTTTATAATTAAATACATAATAAAAATATCAAAAAGACGTATAACTAAATATTTAAATACATCTATTCAGAAAAAACACATTGTATTAAAATGATTCTGAATTAATTTTTGCCGTACATAAGTGTCATTTTAGATACATGGCTGGACCGTACAGGTTTAACAAAATTTATTTGTTCAGATTCAAAGGATATGTTTAAGAAAACTTTGGCTAGTCAATAAACTTTAAAGCAAACGGTTAAAGCTCTTAATTAAAAGTGATAATAGATCTGACCGGCTCGTAAGTTATTCGTGCTCGGATTCAGCTCAAGACCTTAACAAGTCGATTCGAGCCGACTCAAGTTCAACTTGGAAAGCTTGTGAACAGGCTTAAAATGATTATATATATGCTACATATAAACTAAAAGTAATATGTTTAGCAAAAAAAAAACACAATAAAATACATTTAAAAAATTCACTAAAAGCAAATTAACTAAAATTTGGCATTTTCTTTAGTTGGTTGTTGTTTGATTTTATATTTTCTTTGATTATATGTTTGTGTTGTAAAATTATTTCATGGTTATTTGGATTAATCTAATTTTTGGGCACTCTTTTTTCATTTTTTAACAATGAGTTTGGTTTCAGTGTTGGTTATGAAAGGAGCTTTTAATGAGGCCTCATTTTTTTATTATAAAAAAAGCTTATAGAGAAATTGTCCATTTCGAGCCGAGCCCAATAGTATTATTTCTGAGCTGAGCTTGAGCCTAAAATTTCAAGCTCGGTGAGTCTCGAGCCGGAGCTGAGCCCAATAATATTATTTTCGAATCGAGCCTGACCAGGCTTGGGCTTAACTCGGCTCGTTATCACCCCTACTCTCAATTGACACTATCCATTTCCTTTGTCTTGTGGGTTCAAGACTTAATAGGAGCAAAATTCCCCTTCCACCTCCCCTAGGTAGAAATTGTTAAAAAAAAGAAAATTTTGGGCCTGAGTAAGTATATTTGACCGGTTGTTCATTTTTTATTTCATGATATTTTCTTAAGTCATGAGTTTTAGATCTATTAGGAGCACACATTTCTTTTTTTAGAGTTCCTTTTTCTTTCCTGTCTAAGTATGATTTTAATTAGAGAGGTTTTTTTGGATTGCGAGGGTAATCACCTACTCCCTTCTCCGAAAAGATTGGGACTGCGAATGATTTGTCTTCTCAGAGTCGTCTTGTAGCTTGTTTTTTTCTTGTTGTTGTTGTTGATTCGGATTTTTTGGAGATCAATGTTGTCCTGCACATTGATGGACGACAATTTCCCTCTTTCTTTTTTTGTTTCCTTGAATATCTCTTGTTTTTTTGGGTTGTGTTCGGCCCATTGTCTTAGCAGGGCCTCAGTTATGTGGGCTGCTACTAATTTTTCAATGTATTTGTTTCTCATCTGAATCCTTCTTTAATAGAAAATGATCTGATTTGATGTTATTTTATTTATTAATGTACGGGTTAGTTACTTGCTATTTCTATGTCCGTGTTAGTGCAACATAGTTTTGATTTATAAATTTGAGAAATTAGTAATTCTGGCATTTTTCAGTTGACTTAGACTCCGTTTGTATTCTTTGGTTTTCAGTTATAAATCTGAAATTGGAATCGATAAGGATAATAAGAAAGATTTAAATTGACTTGTAATTTGGTAACAAGATTAAAAGAGGTTGCGCTTAGTTTATGTATGTTCATAAGAAGTTAAGAAAATTTTTGTTAGCCCATTTTCCGCGTGCGCATTAAAATATGAATAACTTAATTAAAAATTTATCTTGTTTTCTGATATGCTTCCGCAATTGTCCGTTTTCCGTTTTCAGTAACGCTCTTAACTCCCGGCCCGGGTTAAGGGTGTTACATAATGTCATTGACGGCATGGGATGGATTGTTTGTGACAGATGCCTAATTGATTTCTGGTATGATGATTGGTTAGATATGTCGAGTCCTCTTGCTCCATTTTATCAGCAGCATGGACAACATGTTCCATGTCAGGTGACTTCTTTTGTACGTAGTGATGGTATGTGGGATGTTACGGCCCTTAGCACGGTGTTACCGGAGGATTTTCTGCATCGTATTATGGCTGTGTATCCCCCGTCGCAGCATCTCGAACTCGGTCGTCTAGGTTGGAAGGATGACAAAAGGCGATTTTTTCAGTGAAGTCTGCGTATAATCGTATCTCAGGTACCATTTTGGGACATGGACCAAATTTGTGGATAACGATTTGGCACCTCTCGATCCCATATCGTATCCAAGCTTTTCTCTAGCTCATTGTGTTAGAACCAATTCATAAAATAATATGAAACTTAAACCCAAGATCTATCATGTCAAATCATCAAGAACAATAAACCAAAATAATCTAAATGCGGAAGCGTACCTGAATTCATTGATAGATTAAAAATCTTGAATCTTGATGTTGAAATCCCAAATCTTTGGTATTGATCTTCCAAGAAGATAGGTTATCTCTTAAAGTAAAACTCTCTGGCGGGGAAGGAGAGAAAAACAAGTTAACCTATTTCTTGGGGACCACTACCTCTTTATATAGTTGATTTAATCAACTATTAAATATTTATAACTCTGCCCCTCATTGAATTATAAATATATCTTATGGTATCTACACTTTTATTTCCATGGCATTTTAATACCTATGACACGCTTAACTTAATTGGTCACTTTATTTTGTGTCATACTTTATAATAGCAACATACATTTTACATATGTGCCCACAATTGCGGATTTTAATCCAATAATCTCCCACTTGGGCAACATATGTTTCCTGATAAATGTACAACCTTATGAGCTCAAAAATTTGCTATTATATAATAGGTATTCTATAACAATCTCGTCCATCAATTATATCCATATAGGATCAAAGCGGTCTTCGCCATATCAATCATGACTGGACCCATCAATGGTCACGTATACAAACATAATCAAATGACATAGATCAATCATGGATGTGTAGCATGGAAAATTACATGAAATGTGAACCGAACATGTCTATTTCCAACTGGTCCTCCTAAACCTTAGTGAGATCAACTTTACTGAATTCAAAGTGTACATAAACCAAAAGAACTTTATTTCTGCAGAAAATAATCTTAAATAACTTTAAACTGAAGTAACCGAAATTGTGTCTAAACCGAATGAGCATTTTTTTTAAATTACAAACTCCCACTAAAACCGAATATCCTTAAATAACATTACACCCACATGAGTAGTGTGCTCATGAAAGACCTAGGGTGACAGTTTCTTAATATGCGCGCAATTATGGAGTTTGTACCAACATGCTCTATAGACACACAATCACTCTGAATTTTCTTTAACAACTAGGAACGTAATATTTATGTCCTTCAAGTTTAAAGTGTTCCTATTGTTTATAGAATAAATGAATGCATATTTACTATCACAAAATAACTAAAGTGGTCTTTCTATTCAATATACAATTAGCAGTCCATGTGACAAAATTCTTTTGCATCAATATTCTATTAGAATCGAAGTCTGTAAACATGATGATCTCTAACTTACCAGAACTTCGACATGTGAGCATGTACTTTTTGTTCTCTAAAGATATCACATAACCCTATTGGCTGCTATCCAATAGTCCATACTAGAATTTCTTAAATATCTATCTAACATTCCAACAATGTACACAATTTCCGAATGCATACATACTTAAGCATAAATTCGATTCTCAATAGCTTATAGAGAATCTTTTGAATTTTCTAAATTTCAAGGTTACTTTTAGGGCATTGAGTAAGATAATACTTATCTTCTTTAGCAATATGAGTGTCACTTGGTTTACTCCCACTGAACTTGTAGTATATACAAGTGCCAACCAAATTTATCTCAAAACCGAATGAGATAATCAACATGAAATTTATAATTTCATTAATGAGAGTCCTACTTAAGCTTATAGATAGATTTCTTAAGTTTACATATCATTGATATTGTATCATAAGATACAACTTTATGATTGTACCATATAAATAGTTTCTTCAATGTCACCATTGAAAAAAATAAGCTTAACATCTATCTAATGTAGCTTAAGACTAAAATAAGCAACAAGTGTAATAGTTATCTTGAAAGAGTCTTTCAATAAAACTGAAAAGAAAGTCTCTGCAAAATCAATGTCTTCTTTTAGAGTATATCCTTTAGATACAAGACGTGCTTTATACTTATCTACATTACCATTTGCATCCCTCTTGGTTTTAAATATACATTTACAACCAATTGGTTTGCACATTCAGGTAATAAGACAAGTTCATAAACTTTATTGTCTTGCATAAAATTATACTTTTCTTGAATGACATCAATCCACTTTTGAGAGTTAAAACTTTTATGGTCTGATAAAAAAATGATTGATCATTTTCTATCATTCCATTGTTACCTTATTTTCTTGAAGAAATACAATATAATAATCCGGAATATTATTTCATCTTCTTCTCGTGGACCTCTTTAATGACACTTGTTTTTTTAAGGTTGTTGAGTTTGTTCTTCTGAAACAATTACCTTATCTTGAATGAGAGTTGTTCAACATTATTTTGTTGAGGTACTTGATTCACTTCTTGATTAATGATAGGTGTGAAAACCTAAACATCATTAAAAGTGATAGTATGAATTAAATTATAATTCAATTCCTCCTCAATAACAATGCATCTAACCTTATTTCTCCCTCCAAACTCAACATCCTAAAAAAGTTATAAATCTCTCCTTAAAGTAATCTTCATTGTGGATCATAAAATTTACAGCCCATGGATCACTCAAAATAACCGAAGTAGTTGCTCACTTTTGAAGTTTAATTACTTCACATATGTCCTAACTTATACAAAAGAATCAACACTTTGTAACTTATTGTTGTTTCTTTTGACTAGGGCCCTTAGCAACTTTATTCTAATATTTTCCTTTATTGCCCTTATTCTTAGAGACACTAACAAAATGAGCACTAATTAAATTAATACTTTTACACTTATAATGCTTCAACTTTTCTTCCTCTTGAACACAGAGAAATGAGCCCAAATAGAGTTTATTTCTCCCTTTTGATAATTGTAACTTGAATTGGTTAAACTTTATAGGAAGCGGTGTCAAAATCATAAGAACAAACAATTATTAGAAAGTTCGATATTATGTTCCTTAAGTTTTGAAGCAATATTAAACATTTTTACAATGTACTCCCCCACATTTCCTTGACCCTTATACTTGATAGACATCAAATAAGGCATAAGTGATGTCATCTTAACCTTAATGTTTTGGGTAAAATATTTCTTAATTTCGTCAAGGAAACACTTAGTATGAGTAATCACTTTAGATTTGTGCTCCAAAAGATATATAGAATGTTGTGTTTTATGATCATTAGACTCATGCGATTCGAACGATCTCACCTCTCAAAATATCTTTTATGGGTGCTTACCGCTGTGAGAGGTGCAAAATGTTCTTTCCTTAGTGCAAAGTCTAAGTTCATACAACCAAATACTATATGTAAGTGTCTTTTCTTATTCCTTGAAATTAGTTTCACTAAACATGAGTGTAGAATGCATTTAACAGATATTGTGATAACAAAGATAAATTATCTAAATATAGAGCAAAAATAAAATAAAATAAAATAAAACAAGCTCACATAAATATTCATAAGTAAACAAATAAATTCAAAATAATGGCTAGTTCCCCTCAAGATACCAAGCACAACATTAATATCAAGTCTTTGGACAGTAATATTAACTGTAAGCGGTACTCTTGTTGTAGCAATCAAACATTGACAATAAACTATGTCAAACAATAGGCTAATCTTTGGACTAACGTATTGTTCACATAAAATAACTTATAATTGTCACACATTTATCGCCACAATTGTCGTTGTAATTCTGCCAAATATTAACTTTCCTTTGGGCCAATTAATAAACGCATGAATTGCAAAAACTCATAATCATCTTAATATTTTAAATAAACTAATCTACACAAAAGCGGTCACTTTGGTGACATTATGTTTCAACTAATCTATTAAAATATTAGATGTCCGAAGCCAAAATATGAATTTTTTTGTTTCAAAATATTTGTCTTATCTTTCAATCAAATTAAAAGATAACCAGAATAATAAATTTGAATAAAGGTAAACCTCATATCAAGATAACAGACACTCCATTAATATTTCATCTTTCGACAAAATATTAACTTGCAAGTGATATCTTGGTATAGTAATCAAACATTGATAATAAAAACATGTCAAACAGAAATCTTCCTTTGGGCCGATTTATTGCTCACATATAAAACTGAATAATTATCACATGTTTATTACCACAGTTGCACATGTAATAATGTTAATTATTAACCTTCCTTTGGGCCGATTAATACTAACATAATCCGACTTACATGCACAAAACCTTCTATATTTTAAAATAAAATAATTTCCACAATAGATGTCACTTTGGTGACTTAATGTTTCAATTAAATTATTTTAAAATATATACAATAAATATACTGATATCCAAATTTAAAATTTTGTAACAGTCAAAACTGAAATTTCTGATAACACTTGAGTTTTCTGAAATAACCTAAAATAAGGTTGTCTGAATGGGGCTATCAGAAATCGAAAAACCTAAATCCTTGACTGTTTCTTTAAGAAATTCCTTAAGTATGCATTTGCCGAAATTAAAGTAGAATTTCAAACAATCAAACTTTAACTAAAAGTTAAAATCAGAAGTACTATACAAATGAGTAATTCATATAATGATCACATAAAACCTTAAAAATATCCATAATAATATAATGATCAAAATTGAAATTTTAATCAAACTGAAACGAATATACATCAATACCAAACTTTAGGGGTAAGTAACTTGCTATATATTATCCTTATCGAATATAATATTCTATAATCCAATAATCAATGACAATAAACATTACTGGATTCTCCAAAAAAAATTAAAAGAATTTCTCCAACTTTAATCACTAAATGAAGACTGAAACAGAGGTTGAATTTGATTCAACATCCAAGATTAAAATTAATAAAATAATATTCTATAATCCATTAACATATTACATACATATAGGTGCGCCAATACCTATTTGTTACGCATGCAAACATGAAATTGTTACAATTCCCATTAAACAAATTCTGGAGATATTTTTAATGTATAAAACATCAAGGAAATTGCCCTAATTCCATGATTGTTCAATCTTAGATTTCTCTCAAATCGAATCTTTAGAAGCAAAGCATAAAGAGATCTAATCGCATAAATTAAAAAAAACACGTAATAATAACTATTGCAGTAAACCCTAGAAAATTGGATTCACAAATATTTAAACCTAAATTTTCAACCTCAATCTGTAATTCAAATACCAGATCAATATATTGATTGCATAAACCAAAACTCCAATCACATAAATTTTAATATTTCCAAAGCACGCAAGAAACACCTGACTAATACCAGGTTCTTATCGCAAAATCAGTATGAGAACAAATAGCAATTATATTGATAAAAAACCTACAAATTGAATCTAAATAATAAATTTTCAATCCCCTATAATAAATTATCGGAATCCCCAACTTCAGTGGTGAACTAAATTCATTGTTCTAATCACCAAACAATTTTAATCCTTAAAAAAACAGAACAAATAAATCCGAATAATAAATGAAGAAGTTCTCAATGATTTAACATGACAAGGCTCTGATACCACTTGTTAGAACCAATTCATAAAATAATATGAAACTTAAACCCAAGATCTATCATGTCAAATCATCAAGAACAATAAACCGAAATAATCTAAATGCGGAAGCGTACCTGAATTCATTGATAGATTAAAAATCTTGAATCTTGATGTTGAAATCCCAAATCTTTGGTATTGATCTTCCAAGAAGATAGGTTATCTCTTAAAGTAAAACTCTCTGGCGGGGAAGGAGAGAAAAACAAGTTAACCTATTTCTTGGGGACCACTACCTCTTTATATAGTTGATTTAATCAACTATTAAATATTTATAACTCTGCCCCTCATTGAATTATAAATATATCTTATGGTATCTACACTTTTATTTCCATGGCATTTTAATACCTATGACACGCTTAACTTAATTGGTCAATTTATTTTGTGTCATACTTTATAATAGCAACATACATTTTACATATGTGCCCACAATTGCGGATTTTAATCCAACACATTGCACGGGGAAGTTTACTCACCAACATAGAACGCGTGCGACGGCATATGACAGAGGATGCGCACTGCTACATTTGTAGAAACGAGAATGAAGATGTTATTCATGTCCTTTGTGACTGCGCTGTATCGCGAGGGGTTTGAAGGCAGATTGTAAACGAGCACACGCACAACAACTTCTTTACTCTTCAGCTGCAGGACTGGTTTGCTGCCAATCTTAGAAAGAATGGGATTTTCGCTGTTTTTGGGCCACATTGGGACGTCCTTTTCTCTATTCTTTGTTGGAAACTTTGGCAACGTCGAAACTAGAAATTTTTTGATCCTGAGTTCATGGAACGCGAGGATATGATGATAGCGAGCAGATGTTACATGGAGGAGGTGGTTGCGGCCAATTCTAGGATGTGCTTGGTTAATGGTAACCATACTCGTGCGACGCCACAAGCACATATATGGATTTTCCCGCCTGGTCAGTGGGTGTAACTTAATGTTGACGGAGCTGTGAACGTGTTGACAGGCGCGGCTTCAATAGGAGGGGTTTGCCGATCAGATACAAGAGCATGGTTGTTTGGTTTTAGCATAAAGATTGAATGCTGCTCTATTTTGTTTGCTGAGCTTTGGGCCATTTTGGATGGTCTTAATTATGGATGGCAGTACGATTACCGACGGATTAAGCTTGAGTCAGATAGTCGTGAGGCGATTGGCTATATTGTCAACGGTTCGAAGGAACGAACGGCAAATGCCTTGGTGGTGGCGATAGATGAGTTGTTGCAATGACAATGGGAGGTGTCGATTGAGTATGTTAGTCGTGACTCCAACCGTGTTGCAGATTGACTTGCAAAGGCTATGCGGGAGGAAGCGATAGGCGCGAGTCTTTGGGAGGTACCACCGGTGGCTGTGCAATGTCTGTTAGATATTGATATGGTTCAAGGCGCGGAACAACAACCTTTCGACATTGGCTAGGGGTACTTTGTGAGCTTTGGTTTGCTGGTACTATAGTTCCCTGTTAGTTTCTTGAGTTTCTGTTTTTTTGTGTTCATTGTAGCTCTTTTACATGTACTCTTTTTCCGCCATTAGGCTTAGGGAGGTTTTTGAATGAGGCATGTGTTAGATGCTTTTTTCCTTTATTAATCGAAAAAATATATTTGACCGATTGTTCATTTTTATCTATTAGAAACACACGTTACTTTTTTTAGAGTTGTGTTTGCTAGGGTAATCACCTACTCTCTTCTCCGAAAAGATTGGGAATGCGAAAGATTTGTCTTCTCAGAATCGTCTTGTTGTTGTTGATTCGAATTTTTTGGAGATCATTGTTGTCCTGGACATTGATGGACGACAATTTCCCTCTTTCTTTTTTGTTTCCTTGAATATCTCTTGTGTTCGGCCCATTTTCTTAGCAGGGCCTGAGTTATTTGGGCTGCTACTAATTTTTCCACGTATTTGTTTCTCATCTGAATCTTCCTTTGATAGAAAATGATCTGATTTGATGTTATTTTATTTATTAATGTACGGGTTAGTTACTTGCTACTTCTATGTCCGTACTAGTGCAACATACCTTTATCTATAAATTTAAAAAATTAGTAATTCTGGCATTTTTCAGTTGTCTTAGACTCCGTTTGTATTCTTTGATTTTCTGGGGAAGTAGATGATTTGAAAAGCAGATTAGAAACATGTAAATGTTATTTACAAATTCTTCATAATTTGAAGGCCACGTGTTAATAATAAAAATTAATAGTTTTTTTTAATGCAACGGGACTGGCTGTAATCGATGTTCATAACAAATTTCTTAGTTTTTAAGTATGGACCAAAACAGGGTGGATCAGAATCCTCACATGCTGGAAACTGACCAAAAAATAAAATCCTCACAAACTGTATGGCTTGCAATCAAAACTCACATGGCACCCAAATTACAGACATGCCTAAAAGGATTACAACTTGGACTATTTCCATTAGTTGAAGTATTAGTCGATTAAATCTTAATTCGATTACTATTATCACAATCGTAATAACTTGATGTTTTTTAGTTTAACCGCATAATTTTCTCTAATTAAGGACAGGGGCGGAACACAGCTATGGCCAATGGGCCATGACCTCCTATAAACTTTGAAAAAATTACATTTAATTAATGAAGCATTCTCATGGTTTAGCTTGTATGATTTTTTAATCAAAAGCATACTCATTTAATCAAAAAATATTCAAAATTTTAATTCGGCCCATAAATTTTTTAAAAATTCATATTAATAATTAAAAATTTTGAGTAATTTTAATCAAATCCCTTTTATGATTTTTAAAAATTTTCATTGAGCCTCTAAAAAATTAGAAATTTAAGATATACCCCATTTTTTATTACTTGATTCTGATCCCCCAATTTGTTTTTGCTCTATTTATCTTTATTTTCTATTTTTTTCTTTAATTTTTCCTCTTTGAATACATTTTATATTATTATACTATTTGATCAATCTGGCCGGGTCGGGTCGAAATCGGGTATGTATTTTTTATTTCGGGTCGAGTCGGTGCAAATACAACATTAAAAATTTCCAGAGCTAGTCTGGGTCAAATTGGCTAAAAACTCGTCTCGTCCCGCCTGTTGCCATCCCTAGGAAAAACACAACTATAGCTAGTGGGGCCATGACCCCTTCTAAATTTTGAAAAATTTACATTTAATCCCTTCAAATTTTCTAAAAATTTAATTTTGCCCCCACAATTTTTAAAAATCTATATTAATCTCTAAAAATTTTGAATAATTTTAATCAATTCCTTTTATAATTTTTAAAAGCTCTCATTGAGCCTCTAAAAATTTAGAAATTAAAGACATACCCCATTTTTTTTAAAAAAATAAAAATTAAACCCTTCAAAAATTTTAAAAATGTTAAATTAAACTTCTATTTTTCTTACAAAAATTTAAATTCTCCTTCAAACTCTCTCATCAAATTTCGCCACTGGTTAAGGGTTACTATAATTTAAATATTATGCATAAATAGTAACTATTTTATGGATAGTGATGATGTAATAATTGAATTGATGATTAAAGAAGATGAAGCTAGAGATATGGGGTCCCCAAATTCAAGGTTGGGGATATTCTAATTTTGCAGTTTTGGGGAGGTTTTAATTGAATGTAAGTGATTAATCATTGGAATCTAAATTATTGCTTGGTGGAAAATTGCAAATAGAATTGATTTATTTCTTCTCCACAAATGAATAATTAGGAGCATTAGTTGTGTTGTGACTTGTGACAAGGACTTTGTTACAATCTGCTTTGCTCTATGGTGTTGATTAAGGCAGTGATTTAACGATTAAGTTATTATCATTTATTTATGTTTGTATTTGCTCTTTTGGGACCATTATTCTTCCCATCCACATTGCAATGAAAACGATACAAATGGCCACGCTTTTCAAAATCAATTTGATTACACTCTCTATAATAATATATATGTATATATCAGTCATAATTATTAATTTTAATGTAGGAGATTAATGTTGAATAAGGTTTTGTTCGTGTTCGTTTATTTATATTTGAAGATGTACATGTTTGGTTTGTATAAATTTTTAATGTCATGTTTGTGTTCGTTTCTTATTTTTGATGGTGTTCGTGTTCGTTTGTTTAATGTTCACATTCATGTTCATTTAACGTTCGTGAACATATCCGTGTAATGTTCGCGAACATGTTCATTTATATAACCGCTTACATGTTCGCCAAAATGGTGGAAGTGCACCACTAGTCTTTAAGCTCATTAGGTTGCACAGTTTGAACTCAAAAGTTCATCACGTGTTCAATTTAGTCTATACATTCACCAATATTTAAAATATAAAAAATAAAATAAAAGGGAGAGAAACCAAGTAAATGAGCTTATAAACGAGCCAATAAATGAGCTTTGTTCGTGAACATAAATGAAAGAAATACACCTTTGTTTGTTTTCATTCATTTATTAAACGGACATAAAAATTTGTTCATACTTGTTTATTTAGCTTAATATACGAACGGTTTACCAATAATTCATCGAACGCTATCTTCATTCAGAGCCGTTTCTGAGATTTTTGTGGCCCAGGGGCAAATAAAAAAAATGGGCCCTAATAACAACTATTAAAAAAATAAAATTCAAAGAGTATAAAAAATAAATTAATTTATTTGTAAATTATATTATCTATTACGCCCAATAATTATCAAATGAAAAATATCAAGAAATTTTATTAAACACCGAATAACTTACATAAAACAACTTTTATGAGCATTTTTAAATGCAAAATCAGTATTAATAGTGTCTACATCAATACAATCTAACATATTTTTCTTAATACATAAAATGGCTAGACCATTTAATATTTCTTATGATATTGACAATCTCAAATAGGTTTTCAACAATGAAGCTCTCGGGTTGCACTAAGCTTATTCTTTCTTCTCCTAGTCTTGCTGCAGAGTGGGGGCTTGTATAGTTTTTTACTTTGATCTTTTGTTTTGTTTTCTATAGTTGGTTTTGGGTTGATAGTTTGTAAATGACAGTTCTTTTTGGATGAATAAGATAACTTCAATTTATCCAAAAAAACAAATAGGTTTTCAACAATTTTAATTTTGAAAATTTTTTTTTGACCGATGCAACTGTCACCGACATAGTTAAGAGGATTCGATAACTTCAAAATAAATTGTGAGAAAATAACATAAGAAAAAGAGAAAGTGATGGGAAATTGAGATGTGAAGAACAAAAATAATATAAATACTATTTATAGGTGTATATGAAAATTTTATTTTAAATTTAAAATTGAATGAAAATATTATTATAATCTTAATTATGACCCTATAATACACTAATACCTAGACTAATTAGATATTAACAACTTTATACTTAATTATAACGGTTGGCCACCATATTTTTAACGTTCTCTTTTAAATTTATATAATAATAAGGAAACTAACTAAACTTAAAAAAAGAAAACAATTAAACTTAAAAAAAAATTAAACTTGCTTTAAACTGGTGGGCCGACTTGAATCTTCAATTCCCTAGGAAGTTATAAATACACTTTCTATAATTTATTATTTTAAAACTTAGTTAACCGTTAAAAAACATAACAGTTTTGGATGGGCTATTAAATACTATAGTTGTTTTTTTTTGCCAGTGGGCCCTGCCTCCCTGGGGCCCTGGGCCGTCGCCCCTGTTGCCCAGGCCCAGGGACGGCTCTGTCTTCATTTACACCTCTAGGTTGAACTAAAGAAGAATGAGCATGTATCCTCAATGTTTTTAAGTCCAATAACAATTTATATCTTTATAAATTTAAATATTAGACAAATTAGGCCTTGCCCCATGAATTTCAAGTTTAAATACATAATAATCCTTTGTATTTTTGAAATTCAATATTTTAGCCTCTGCCAATATTTGATCATAGCTCCGCCCTTGTTAGCACAATAACATGGTTTTAGGAAGGGACAAAGCCATTTTTTTATCGCAATTTTTAATTTTTTGGTATAATGATACTTTAGATTTTTTAGTTTAAATATTTTTTAAATAAGGCTTATTATCTCTCTTAATGTTTAGATTTAAATACTTAATTGGTCTTTAGTCTCTTCTAATATTTGATTACAAGTTAGTATAAGTTCATATATATATTTAACCCTTTGACAATGCACACACCTTATAAGCGATTTAACCCAAACTTTCTAAAATGAATATCATTTTTTTTAATGAGACCACTTGTTGGGTTAGACACACTTCGTATTTTGAATTATAAAAGGCCATATAAATACTTATTTTAACTATCTACTTAAGAATGAATTTTTAATTATTTTTAAATGGATTAATGTGATGATTAAAATTCGATATTAGGATGCATGAATCAATTAATATATTGACCAGAACTTCCACTTTTTACTTTGAAACGCCATTGCCTAGCAATGAAGTAAGAACAATGAATAAGAGAGTGAAATTCTTTACCTTCCAAACACACCACCACTTGCACGTGCTCTTCCCCGTCGTTTCTTCCATCACTCTAATCCAACACCCAAAGATTTCATTTTTATTTTTTCCTTTCGCTTCCTTCCTCTTCTTTCTTCTTCAACAGGAGAAAAGGAAAAAAAAACAAGGCTTTCATCTTCCTCTATAGCGTAGCCATTAAAGAAAGTTCTTTGCTTTTATTGTTTTTCAAATGCACGCCAAAAATAGGATTCCAAGTAGCGGTCACAGCACCCCATCACCGCCGGCGTCACCGCTACGCTCACCGAGGTACCGCCACGGAAAGAAGTCGGGTCGGTTCAGCCCGTTCCAACCCGGGCGGACCATTGCCCATCGTCTTGCTTGGTTACTTCTTTCGGTTCTTCTTCGTCGACAAGGGATTTTCCTCTTTGCTCCTCTCATTTACATCTCTGGGATGCTTCTTTACATGGGCACCGTTTCATTTGATGTCGTTCCCGTTATTAAACACCGACCGGCCCCCGGCTCCGTTTACCGGAGTCCTCAGCTTTATGAGAAGCTTAAAATTGATATGAATGCTGATAATTCCTCTGTTGACGCGGTGAGTCGCTTGTTTTTGATTCGTTCCTTTTTACTCAATTCTGATGGCTTCTTGGATCTTATTATTGCGGGATACTTTGTTGTAAGATTTTCTTTTTTGGGTCGGATTTATTTGTTGATCCATTCCAAATTTTTAGTTTTTCTTTGATTTCTTTTTTCCTTCCTGGTTTTGATTTTGGTGGAATTTCCAGCAACTTGGATGATACAGTTGGTTATTTCTTTTCCAATTCTGTTAATGATTTGATCTAGACTTAAGATTTCTGAAGAGTTCTTCCAATTCTTGAAAGTTTAGAAACAATCTTTAGGAGTGCTGAATCAAGGAATCATTTTTAGCATTATTCTTTTTTTATTATTTAAATTTCACTGTTGTTTGCTGAGGAAGTAGACCCTTGTGTCTTGTGGTACATGCTTCATATCCAGCTGTTACAATCTTTAGAATCGTATTTGGATCTGAAGAACATGGGAGACTACATTGTCTAGCCAGTTGTCTTTTTTATTTTTTATTTTCTTTAGATATTATAGTAAAGATAATTGTACTAGTGTCCATTTACAGCGCAAGTGAATTGAAAATTGATTAAATCTTTGCACAGTGCAGCACTGATGACTAGTTGATGATTTGTTTCTTCTAAACCTAACTTGGTAATTTGATTACGGAAGAGGAATATGAATGATAAATTGTGTGCACTTGTTATTTGCTTGTATCAGTTATGATTCCGTGCAATTGAACTGTCTATTTAACTTTTGTAACCTATACCGCGATAGTTGCACGGTGAAGGCTTTGTGTATTTTAACTTGATTGTTGCAATTTACATCTGACGCTGATTCATTATTTGTGATTATAGCTGCCCTGAACTTATTCAATTTGTTGTAGATTTCGACTTTTTGGAAAAATTCCTATAAAGGGGGGGAGTGGAGGCCTTGTGTAAATAAGTCGTCTGAAGGTATGTAACTACGGTCTTCATTTTATTTTAAGAAGGTTATGATTATGTTTCTGTAGCTTCGGTGATATTAATTAGGTTCTTATAGTTTTCTGATAAATATAAAAATATTACAAGTAATATCCATATTGATGAATCTCTTTGCCGGCATTACTTTCGGCGAATGGGAACAAATTGCTTCCTTTTAATTTGTATCTAGCATCTACTTTATTTTTTGGTTTGATGGTATTGTTGCAAGCATCAAAATTTGTCTAAAAAATTGGAATAGTAGTACTTTTCTAAATCAATGGTACATGCCAAAAAGGAGTTGGAATTGGGCACTTGAAGAGTTAAAATCCTTTGCTGGAGCTTCATGGCCCTCCCTTATTTATATAATTTTAAAGCCCATGTATAAATCTAGTTTAGATGTAGAAATCATTTGTTTAAATGCCAGACAACTCATGTATTGATTGACTAGGTTTTCAGGTTGGCAAGTCAATGATCTTGGGAGTACTGAGGATTGCCATTGGATTCTTGTGTTAATGACAGTTTAAATAGTATTACCATATCTGGAATTTGACTAAGTTTTGCAATAACTCTTAGCCATTATGCCAAGGAGACTTTGTAGCATTAGAAATAACATTGTTTGTGCTAAAGGTGTGTGGAACTATCCCATATCAACATATTTATGTTTGGTTGGTATGATTTCTTTCGCCATAAGTTGAGTCTGAGTAACAACATGTCAGCATTTGAGAGTGCCGTTGATAGAGAGTAGATTGGCATTCCAACCGTGTCAGAGAATAACTTGTTAGAACTTTGGCAACAATCCAAGCATGTCTGAACTCAGGCGTCTCATTATCAGTCTAGTGTGAATGTTTCTCATTTAGAGTTTTATATGCCATTTCCGGTGCTTTGCAGATGTGAGGTATTTGCTTGTTTTCTACGTGCATGTGTGTATGCATTCTCCAATTTTATATGCATGAGTACGGTTTTTGGTTGCTGACTATCATCGTTAGTTTAAAATTGGGCTGTTCTTTTAACTACTATAGGCTTGCCTGAATCAAATGGTTACATATATGTTGAAGCTAATGGAGGCTTAAATCAGCAGAGGACATCGGTTGGTTTTATTTCTCATTTGTTTATATTAAGCATTTATGTTTTACCTCCATTTTATAAAGGCTTACTATTTTGTGATCTGCACATGGGTGATTTTTGATACTTTGCAGATATGCAATGCAGTTGCTGTGGCTGGCTATCTTAATGCAACACTGCTAATCCCGAATTTCCATTTTCATAGCATATGGCGAGATCCCAGGTTTGTGATAATCTGTTTTCAGTTTTCATGTCATGTTGTTAGTGTACAATCAAAGAGAAGTAGTAATAGTTTTTGAAAATTTCCTTGAACCAAAAGTAGCTTTGATTTCCAATTTTCTTGGTTGTTAGTTTGCACATCATTTCGTTTGTTCATTACACTTGTTCCTTATAAACATCATGTAATATGATTATATTTTACCAATCATTATATTATCATGTCAACTGACGTCTGTATACCTTTTAACTTTTCCAGCAAATTCAAAGATATCTATGATGAAGATTATTTCATCAGTTCCTTGAAGAATGAAGTGCAAATTGTTGATAAGATTCCTGAGTACATAATGGAACGGTTTGATCACAATATGTCCAATGTTTACAACTTCAGAATTAAAGCATGGTCGTCTATTCAGTATTTTAAGGATGTAGTCCTACCCAAGCTCCTCGAAGAAAAGTGAGTTTGAACTTTTTTGACACTTTTGTTTCATAATTGTTTCGTCTAAGTTTAGATTGTTTACTTGAGTGACATATGGTGATTCTAAGCATTATTGCTTACCGCAACATTGCATGGAGAAAAAAGGACCATCTTTTCTTTCTATGCATGCCAGCATAGATCAGCATATTTGCACCAATTTTCTCTCGTCTAGTTGTCTTTATCTATTAATAAAGCACACTGTTTGTAGTTGTCTTAATTTAAGCTACATGCTTTCTGATTGAATGACAGGATTATAAGGATTTCTCCTTTTGCAAACCGCTTATCATTTGATGCTCCTCCAGCTGTTCAAAGACTCAGGTGCTTGGCAAATTATGAAGCTTTACGGTTTTCAAGTCCAATACTAAACCTTGGGGAAACTTTGGTTGCAAGAATGAAAGAGCTCAGTGCAAATAGTGGTGGCAAGTATATTTCTGTACATCTTCGCTTTGAGGAGGTTAGGATCATGATTGTCCTTTTAACATAAGAAGTTACTGCTATGACTGTTAATCACCATAGTTTTTTCACCGTTAAAAACTAGTAGTTTATCGACCCCATTTTTGTAAGAAGTGTATAACCTACTCTTAATGTGCAGGATATGGTTGCCTTCTCTTGTTGTGTATTTGATGGTGGGGAGCAGGAAAAAGAAGACATGATAAAAGCAAGGGAAAGAGGTTGGAAAGGGAAGTTTACAAAACCTGGTCGAGTTATACGCCCTGGAGCAATCAGGATTAATGGGAAATGTCCACTTACTCCTTTAGAGGTATTGTTGGTTGCACTTTTTGTGTTTACTAAAGTAGCTGTCAATTGAAAATTGAACTGGAGCTATCTCTACAGCTGATAAATTAATTATTGATAGTTATCCAAAAAGGAAAAGATCATTGTTGTTGGATTGGGATGGTACCCGGAGATTAGTGTAGGTACAAGAACATCTTTATGAATGGGTTTATAGGTTTTCTTGATTAGTTTATTAAGTATTTATTGTCTTGTTTGCTGATGCCTGATGGTAGCCAGAGGCTCTCAAAATATTTTTATTACCTGATGAAATGATGAAATTTCTCTATTCATTCTCTAATATATAGCATCTAATGAAACTAGAATTTTTAGACAGCTTTGCAATAAGTTTATATTAGCACGTGTTACCTGTAATGATTATGATGTTCTTGTGTTAATTATTGTCAAAGAGATAATAATATATTTGTACAGACACAGATATTGTTTCTCATATAAATTATAACTCTGTTTTCTTGCACCTAGTATAGGTTGGATTGATGCTTAGAGGAATGGGTTTTGACAACAATACATATATCTTTTTGGCATCTGGAAAAATATACAATGCTGAAAAAACAATGGCTCCATTATTAGAAATGTTTCCCAACTTGCAAACAAAAGAGATGTTGGCGACCGAGGAAGAACTTGCACCATATAAGGTTGGAATATATAAGATTTCACCACCCTCTTCTTCTATATATATATATACATATATTTTCAGCTCTTTAACTTGTATTACTGCTTTCAGAACTTCTCTTCCAGGATGGCTGCCATAGATTATACTGTCTGCCTTCATAGTGAGGTATTTGTGACTACTCAAGGTGGGAATTTTCCTCATTTTCTGATGGGCCACAGGAGATACTTGCATGGAGGACACTCCAAAACAATTCGACCAGACAAGCGGAAGTTGGCATTACTGTTTGATAATCCTAATATTGGGTATGCATTTATCTTATTTCTGAATCTTTCTATACTTTTAGTTGGCTGCTTTTCTTGAAGGACAAAAATGATAGATTTAGCGAGTGGAAAAAGGAGGGAGAATATGATTAAAAGATATGTAATCTCTATTAGGATTCGGGCCAAAACAGGGATTAGTTTCTCCTCCGTTTAATGGCTTCGGTGGTGTAGATAGAAAAAAAAAAATCTTAGCAGTACTATTGAAAGTTTGCAGGTTTTGGAAAAAAAATCTTATTTGCTAGTCTTGCAGTTGCTTCTTACTTGTAATACTTGGAATAAGAATTGCTGGATTCAACTCACTTTCCTTTTTATTCTAGGTGGAAAGGTTTCAAGCGACAAATGCTGAATATGCGGTCTCATAGTGACTCAAAGGGATTTGAGCTGAAAAGGCCAAGTGATTCGATATATACTTTCCCATGCCCTGATTGCATGTGTCGTACAAACAAATCAGCCGACTCAAGATCATCATCAGCGACGTGATCAACTTGGAGAGGGATTTCGATGAGCATTTCTTGTACCTGTATAATTTAGTGAGCACAACTTGGAGAGGGATTTTGATGAGCATTTCTTGTACCTGTAACTCTTTAATTTTGTCATCCTCTTCGTGTTGCAAGAGGGCACACAATCAGTTTTGGGAGCTTTGATGGTTTTTTTTCAGAGGTCACATTGATCTATCGATCTAATCACTTCACCGGGATTGAGTAGATGGGGGAGTTGCATCTTTTTGTATATGATGCCAGAGAACGGGAAACCGGCAAGTTTGCTATATGAGAGATTGTTTCACGATTGCGGTCCCAGCTGCTGTATCTAACAAGGCTGTAGGTATAACACATTGTATTCTTTCACACCCTGGTTTTGTTATTGTTTGTAAATTAGTTGCAGTTTGAATTTTAGAAGTGTTAAGACCAGGAAGGAATTTGGTGTACATTTTTGTCAGAAATCAGGTTCCTGATTTTTAACAGCAATTCTTGCTGGATAAACATTCCTTGAATCAATTTTAGTCATTGGTCTGTTTCAGATCTGTATTTGTCTTAAAACTCTCATGCCGGAAACACAGAGCGGTTGTTTTTCAAGGGTTTTTGCATAATCTTGTCTACAAATGTTGCAGTCTTTATCCTCTGTTTTTTTTTGTACAGCTTTTCTAGGAATATAATTAGAGCCGACAATTTCAGATGGACATTTTGTAATTTCGTAGTTTAATATCTAATCTCTATCTCTCTGCAATTTCCATGTACATACACAAACATGCACGTGAACATGGAATGGTATAATTAAAATTTAAGATAACAAAAAATACAGGCTACGGTCTGAGCTATCAGCTATGGCGAATGGTCGGCTTCAATTTTTGAAACGTTTAGGATTGTTATTTATTGAAGGATGTGGCTACACCACTCCTATTAGGCAATTAATTTTTGTTTTACATTTTCATGCGCTAATTTAAAGCTTGTAAATACCCATTTTTATGGTGAATGAATACAAGAGGTGAAAAGGGTTATGGGGCTTGAGCTGTGTTTGAAAATGTAATTACAGATCTTAGACATGAACATGTATAACCATACTATACGGTCTTCACAAATTCAATCATAATATACTTGTTACCTCCGTCTTCACACTAGGATTGTAAAAACAGATAATCGGATGAGTTTCAGGTCGGGTTCTGTCAGGTCGGGTCAAATCAGATACAAGACAATTTAGGTCAATTTTTTTTGACTCGACTCGGGTCGGGTGCGGGTCAGTAGCAGGTCGGGTCCATTTCAGTTCGGGTCCATTTCAGGTCAGGTTTATTTCAGGTCGGGTTCAAACAGATCGGGTCCGAACCAAGTAATTGGCAGGTTAATTCGGGCTCGGGTAGACTTCAGGTCGGGTTCATTCGTGTTTTGAATTCGTATTATTTTTTAGTTCGGTACAATTGTACAAGTAGTCGATATTTATTTCGAGTTAATTATTTAACGTCTTTCATGGAATCACATTAAAAATAAAAATTTGGCACTAAAAATGAATAAACATATCATAAATGATTCATATCTAAAATAATAAAGTAAATTAAAAACTTGAAATAGGGTCAATTTTGAATAAAAACAAAGTTTTAGGGACTATAATGAACAAAAAATAATAAATAAGAGTCCATTTGGACTAAAAATGAAGTTTTAAGGACTTAATTGAATTGAACTAAAACTTAAAGGATTTGAATGAAAAACATCTAAAATTTAAAGGGCTACAAAATATTTAGCCCATCTAAAATGAATGGGTGTTGTGATATGAGCCCAAAGCCCAAACTATTAATAATTTTTATTTATTATTAATTATTATATTATATATACATTATATAACTTATAAGTTTTAATATATATATATATATATATATATATATTATGTATATTATTAATTTTTTTGATCGAAAAGCCGGCTGCCTTTATTAAAACTATAACATAAAACAATAAAGAGAACAGTTTCAAAACTTAAAAGAAAAAGGCAAGAAAAATGAAACTGAAAGAAGCTTCCAGAGCTCTAGGGTTATGAAGAGACTCGGACGCCCCAAATCGAAACGAAACAAGTGCAGCCAACACCATCTTCCTTTTCAAGAGTACAGATCTGGAGGAGCACACCGGGAAAGATGGAAAGACGAGGGTTTTGGCTCACGGCCAGATATTTTATGAAGACCCTCTGGAGTAAAAGATCGGAAAATACATGTCTACGGCGGATCCTGAAACCGGCGGTCTTCCTCGGCCATAATCTGAACAGAGGGCGGGGCTTCTTCAATCCATGCGCCATCCATTGCCGCCGTGAGACCCTCCATCGCCATTGCATGTGCAACTCGATTCCTTTCTCGTCTGGTGAAAACGAAACGGCACGAAGCAAAACGGTGAGAAAATTTTTTAATATCTCTCGTTATTTGCCCTATCTCAGATAAATCAGTAACATTGGTATTCAATTTTGCAACCACCGTCCGAGAGTCACTCTCCACCACCACTGAGTGGAACCCTAAGTCCTTCGCGAACTCAAGACCTTGAAGCACGGCCACCGCCTCCACCACAAACGAAGAGGTAATGTTATGGTTTAATTTGTAAGCAGCCCCCATTATCAACCCCTCACTGTTCCGAATGATTAAACCTGAGCTTGATTGTAATGTCTGCATTTTATAACCCGCGTCCACATTCACTTTGATGTCAGGGTCTGTTGGAGGGCACCATCCAGCTGATTGACCTTGCTGAAGATATCGCGTCGGGAATGTGAGATTGGTGATATCTGAACAATAGCTCTTTATCAGGGTAAGAACATCCTCAATTCTATGTTTAACATTTTCATGCACCAACTTGTTCCTAGAGTTTCATAATGCCCAAACTGTAATTATATGTTGTCGATGAAGATGACTGCTTGTATTTTGAAAGAGCTGTAAAAACCAATCATAGAAACCATAGTCACTTGCTGTAGTAGGCCAAAATATATTCAAAGCATTCCAAATAGCCCCCGAAAACCAACAATCCCGAATCACATGCGTAACATCTTCTGTCCCTAATCCACATCTAGGACATGTAGGATTAAAAGCCACTCTCTTAATCATAAGGTTATGTAAAGTAGGAATATAATTTCTTGAAAAACGCCAACCTATAATTCTCATCTTTAGCGGACAATCAGCACTCCAGATATACTTGTAAAGACTATCAGTAGGATTAGTCCATTGCTGATCTTTAATGAGCATCTTGTATCCACTGCGTACAATATAAATACCCGACTTCTCACCCTGCCAACGGAGAACATCTGACTGAGAGTAGCTCGGTAAACGAATACTTAGGATTAGGTTGGCTTCATTCTGTGTAAAAACAGAATTTACCAACTCAGTATTCCAAGCTCGATCCTCTTGACGGATTAAATCCGAGACCAGGTAGATCTGATTGGATACTGCAGATTCCACTTTTCTTACTGAGAGCACCGGTAACCAGTAATCATTCCACACCGACACTGAGGTCCCTGATCCGATGGACCAGCCTAATCCTTTTTCCAATAACCCCCTAGCTGACCAAATACTCCTCCAAATCAGGGACGGAGAGGATCCTAACCCGACCTTAAGGAAATTCGAGCCTGGGAAATACTTTGCACGGAGAAGACGGGCCACTAGTGATCCAGGTTCCTGAATTAGCCTCCACCCTTGTTTGGCCAGAAAGGGCTATATTAAATTTACCCATATCCCTAAAACCCAGCCCACCGTCTTCTTTCAGTTTACTCAGCTCGGCCCAAGTACACCAATGCACCCCTCTCTTTAACTGAGAACGTTGCCACCAGTAACGTGCAATTTTGGCCTCCATTTCTTTACAAAATCCACCCGGCAAGAGAAAACACGACATCGCAAATAACGAAATAGATTGCAAAATTAATTTTATCAGAATTTCCTTACCTCCTTGCGAAAGATTCCTGGAGCCCAGACCATTTGTCTTAGAGTCCACTCGATCAAGTAGATACTTAAAAGCCCTGATCTTATTTCTCCCCACGACAGCAAGGAGGCCCAAATACCTCTCTGGGTTGCATTCTTCTGTTACCTGAAGGACATTGCACACCTCAGTCCTATCTTGTTGAGTGACATTTGAGCTGAAGAAAGCATGGGACTTATCATAGTTTACCAACTGGCCAGAGCACCCTGCATACTTTCTCAAAATTTTTTAAGATAAGTAGCACTTTCAACAGTAGCATTACTAAAAATCAGAGAATCATCAGCAAAAAGAAGATGCGACACAAGCGGGGTACTACGAACAATTCTTGCACCCTGAAGCATACCCGTTGAGGATGCACTTCGAATTAAAGAAGATAGGCCTTCCCCACAAATGAGGAATAGGTATGGGCTTAGTGAGTCACCTTGTCGTAAACCACGTGACGGGGTGAAGCTTTCAGACACAGTCCCATTAACCACCACCCCATATGAAACTGTACGCACACACCTCATGAGTCCTTGGACCCAAATATCAGAGAAACCCATCTTACACATCATAGCTTCTAGAAAATCCCATTCGACTCGATCATACGCTTTGCTCATGTCCAATTTGAGGGCAAAAGATCCCTTCCTGCCAGTACGTCTTTTCTTAAAAGAGTGCAATACCTCATATGCCGCGATTATATTGTCAGTTATTAACCGACCCGGAATGAACGCACTCTGGGCTTCATCAATGCAACCACCTAACACCTCCTTAAACCGGTTAGCTAGAACTTTTGTAATAATCTTCAATAAAACATTACATAAGCTTATCGGACGGAAATGTTTCATGTGTCTAGCATCACTTACTTTAGGGATAAGGACGATGTGGGTCTTATTTATCTCTTCAATTGATTCAATTCCGTTAATGACATTGATACAATACTGCAAAATTTCCTCCCCCACCAAAGCCCAATACCGCTGATAGAACACTGCTCCTAACCCGTCGGGCCCGGATGCCTTTAATGGGCTCATAGCCTTTTAAAGCTGAGTAGACCTCTTCCTTAGTAAAATCCCGCACCAACCGAGCATTATCCTCCCGCGTAATGCATTGTGTGACTCCTTATAGGACAGCATCAGGATTATTCATACCAGTAGTAGTAAAGAGGTTGGAATAATAATCCAGAGCGATACTGCGAATCTCTTCCTCATCTTCGTGCACCAAGCCATCGTCAGAAATAAGTCTATTAATTTTATTCGTCCTCTTATGCTTATTGGCAAAATTGTGAAAGAATCTCGTGTTCCTATCGCCATTCTTAAGCCAATTCACCCTCGCTCTCTGTTCCCAATATATCTCCTCCTTTTCTAGTTCAAAATTCAGACTGAGCTTCGCTTCCATAGTGTCTAACAGTACATCGTCTGTAATAGGCTGAGCATTGAGCACATTTATCTTTTCTATTAACTCCTTAACCGATAGGCGCTTTTCACGACGTAATCTGCGAAACCATTTATCCAGCCCCCTACTCACAAATAACAATTTATCCGGAACAGAACCCGATGCCTGTTTCCATAGTTTTTCAACCTCTGCATCACAAGAAGCTTCCATCAACCACACAACTTCAAACTTAAAGTTCCAAACCCTATTTTGAGTATAGAGTCCCGCTTCCGTATTGAGCATAAGAGGACAATGGTCAGAAAAAGGGTGAGGTAAATGTTCCAGCTCAAAGTCCGAAAAAGAATCCCACCAACTATTATTGGCCACACCCCTATCTAACCTCTCCCGTATATTGTTTGCTGCCGACCTGCCCCATTGCCAAGTAAACCAATTTCCTTTGTACCCTAAGTCACTTAGGTTACAATCAGACAAGGCCTCCTAAAAGTTATCTATTTGCCACTGGTTCCGTAGCGGACCACCCTGCTTTTCCACAAGGCTCAATATCTCGTTGAAATCCCCGACCTCACACCAGGGCACATTGGGGCAATCATTCAGTTGTCTTAGTAAATCCCATGAATCAACTCGACTACTCACCTTCGGGGCACCATAGAACCCCGTAAATCGCCAACATTTCCCCTCATCATCCGCATCAATAAGCACATCAATATGAGAATTGGAGTAGGATCGTAAAGTAACAGAAAGCGAATCCTTCCAACCCATTGATAGACCTCCACTCCTACCTCTAGATGCCACGTCAATACCATTATTATATCCACATAAATGATGAACACGCTCCATACGTACAGTCGGTAGTTTAGTTTCCATAAAGAAAACCACCGAGGGATGCAAGTCTCGTAGGATTTTTTTGAGACGTTTTACCGTTCGGGCCATCCCTAAACCCCGAACGTTCCATGATAGTAACCTTATTGGGCCCGACTGGCCCGTTCAATAGGGTCTGCCGATAAAATAGGTGGGTTACCATTGCTTCCGGAGACCCCGTTATCATTCCCAGATGAGTCACCAACTCTGGGCCTCTTAGCATTATCCCCTGCCTCAATTGGGCTTTCCTCGCCCAGATTTCTCATAACAACATCAAACCCATCCAACACTTCAAATTGCCGCTGACTTTGCATATTCTGTGGTCCCATGAGCTGTCCCTGATGTCCTTGTGTGCTGGACTCAATTATTGAAATCCCTTTTGTTTGAGAGAAATCTGATTACCCATGGACATTTAATTCCTGCTTTGACTTTCCTTTTATGCACCGATTGTCCATATCAGGGGTCCGTGACACTATCGGAGTAGCTGATTTAAAGGGATTCTGATGCACGACAGATGGCACTAAATGCGCCGAATTAGCTCTCGAGAAATAAGGCCCATCAATGCCTTCCTCAACAAACCACTTGCTCTACGACGGCCTTGCCCTTCGCGGCGGCGCCCGAATAGAGGCATCCCAAATCAATGGTAAA
Source organism: Hibiscus trionum (assembly GCA_030270665.1). Classification (NCBI taxonomy): domain Eukaryota; kingdom Viridiplantae; phylum Streptophyta; class Magnoliopsida; order Malvales; family Malvaceae; genus Hibiscus; species Hibiscus trionum. The sequence continues at coordinate 10,666,841 of BSYR01000011.1, forward strand.
TCGCGTCCACCTTCAGTGAACCGTAGCGGGCAGAAGCTCTCCTCATGCCCCAGTTTTCCACACAGAAAGCAGAACAGAGTTAACTTCTCATACTCGAATCGCACATACTGCGATTGCCCATTTGCAAGTAACAAAATTTTCCTCCTTTTTAATGGCAACCTGATATCCACCCGCGTGCATATTTTCATTATACGTTTGTACCCTAAATTACCCGGAGCTGGGTCATAATCAATGAACGTTCCAATAAAATCACAAGAACACGAGCCACTTTTGTCGACATAAAACCCACCGGAACATCATAAACCGACACCCAAAAATCAACAGTATCAAGTGGAACAGTCATTGGATCCTCCGCATTCTTTAATCGGTGTAAAACCAGTAAATGAGAGTTAAAACTCCAAGGGCCATCCTTTTCTACTTGATCAGCATCAATAACATGGTAGAACCGAAATAAGAACCTCCCCTCCCCCAACTCCGAAATGGATATCCCACCCGGTGGATGCCACGCGTTTGCCAAAGTAGTACGCATCGCCGGAGCGTGAATTACACTTGAAGTGAGAAAAGTGCCGACAAAACAATGATCATAGGAGATATCAGATTCATTTTCCTCCAAGTCAATCCGTACACCCACATCTTCATCATCGTCAATCGATAGTCCAGCCAAGTTATCCTCAATAGTAGCCATATTCGTGGGCCGAGTGTCAGAACAGAAAAAATCAAACAGGCAGAATCAAAAAGAAAGCGTGGAAGAAAAACCAGAGGAAAGAAAGAAAAATCGTGCCACAAGAGCAGAGAAAAATCGGTTGGCGGCTTATTCTGTTTTTTTTGTATATTATTAATTATTTATATGTTATATTATAAGTTTTAATATATATATGTATTATATGTTATATTAATTATTATGTACGTATACATATAATATATCTATATATATATATTATATGTTAAATTAATTATATTTATATGTTATATTATAAGTTTTAATATATATATATATATGTATTATATGTTATATTAATTATTATGTACGTATACATATAATATATATGTATATATTTATATGTTATATTATAAGTTCATATTAGAGTGTTTATGGTTTAGGGTGTTGCATTATGGTTTATGAGTTATCATTATTGTTTAGGGTTTAGGGTTTATGGTTTGAAAGTTGGGGTTTATTTGAGGATTTAGGGTTTAAGGTGTTGCATTAGGGTTTATGAATTATCATTATTGTTTATGGTTTAGAGTTTAAGGGTTTAGGGTTTATGATTTAAGAGCTAGGATTTATATTTAAGGGTTTATGGTTCATATTAGAGTGTTTATGGTTTATGGTGTTGCATTAGGGTTTATGAGTTATCATCATTGTTTATGGTTTAGAGTTTATGGTTTAGGGTTTAGGGGTTTAGTGTTTGAGAGTTAAGGTTTATATTCGAGGGTTTATGGTTTAGGGTGTTGTATTAGGGTTTATGAGTTATCATTATTGTTTATGGTTTAGAGTTTAAGGGTTTAAGGTTTAGGGTTAATGGTGTTGCATTATGGTTTATGAGTTATCATTATTGTTTATGGTTTAGGGTTTATTGTTTAGGGTTCATATTAGAGTGTTTAGGGTTTATGATGTTGCATTAGGGTTTATAAGTTATCATTATGGTTTAGGTTTTAGGGTTTATGGTTAATATTTGAGTGTTTAGGGTTTAGGGTGTTGCATTATGGTTTATGAGTTATCATTATTGATTATGGTTTAGAGTTTAGGGTTCAAGGTTTATGACTTAAGAGTTAGGGTTTATATTCGAGGGTCAATGATTTATATACGAGGGTTTACGGTTTAGGGTTTGAGAGTTAGGGTTTATATTCTAGGGTTTAGGGTTTAAGGTGTTGCATTAGGGTTTATGAGTTATCATTATTGTTTATGGTTTAAAGTTTAAGGGTTTCAGGTGTTGCATTATGATTTGTGAGTTTTCATTATTGTTTAGGGTTTAGGGTTTAGGGTTCATATTTGAGTGTTTAGGGTTTAGGGTGTTGCATTAAGGTTTATGAGTTATCATTATTGTTTATGATTTAGAGTTTATGATTTAAGGTTTAAGCTTTAGGGTTTATGATTTAAGAGTTAGAGTTTATATTCGAGGGTTTATGATTTATATTCTAAGGTTTATGGTTTGAGAGTTAGGGTTTATATTCGAGGGTTTATGGTTTAGGGTGTTGCATTAGGGTTTACGAGTTATCATTATTGTTTATGGTTTAGAGTTTAATGGTTTATGGTTTAGGTTTATGATTTAAGAGTTAGGGTTTATATTCGAGGGTTTATAGTTCATATTAGAGTGTTTAGAGTTTAGGGTGTTGCATTAGGGTTTATGAGTTATTATTATTGTTTATGGTTTATAGTTTAGGGTTTTAGGGTTAAGGTTTATACTTGAGGGTTTATGATTTATATTCGAGGGTTTAGGGTGTTGCATTAGGGTTTATGAGATATCATTATCGTTTATGGTTTAGAGTTTAGGGTTTAAGCTCTTATTGTTTAAGGGTTTAGGGTTGTATACATACATATATACGAAGATATATTATAAAATATAAAAACCATAAACCCTAATGATAAACCTTAAACCCTAACAATAAGCATTAAACCCTATACCTTAAACCATAAACCATAAACTTTAAACCCTAAATACTAAACCTTAAACCCTAATGGACAGTTAACAGAAATCAATAATTTAGCACAACTTATAATTTTTTTTGTCTTAACAATTTTTTTGCACAACTTGTAAACAATTTGACTTGAAGTATAAATATGTACAATATTTTAAGTTATTTAAAAATCAAGTTTATATTTTAAGTTGGTGAGAAAACAATTACATTGAAAGTATAATAATATATATAATATTTTAAGTCAAATAAAATTAATTTAAATTTTAAGTTGGTAAAAAATCAAGCAATAATATGTATAATATTTTAAGTTAATTAAAAATTAATATATATCACATTTATGTATATTGTATATGTTATATATATTATGTATATAATCTGTAATATATGTATATTGTATGTATTATGTATTATGTATATGTTATATATATTATATATATATATTATGTATATAATATGTAATATATGTATATTGTAATATATGTTATATATAATATGTAATACATAATTATGTATCATGTATCATGTATCATGTATATGTTATATATATTATGTTTATATATATGTTATATATTATATATATGTTGTTAAAAAATAAGCGTTAATCCAAGAATAAATAATAAGATAAAATAATATTATTTAAACGAACAATACAAAATTAAGAACAATACAACAATATATAAATCAAACCGATTTGGAACCAAAAGAAACGTGTTGAGGCCTGCACGAACGCAGTTTCCTTAAGACAGATTTTTGGCCACTCCTATGGTGCTCGAGTTCATTGGTCGTCTGTCTCCCAGGATACAACAACATAAGATCAGCCACAGTTGCACTACTATGGAGATCATGAACCGACCCTTGCCTTCGCCTATCACCGAAAAAATACTTGTAAAATCCACAGAGTAAAACAATAAAAATTTTATGTGGTTTTTGTTTGTTGTAAACCTAGAAGCTTTACTCCCTATTTATAGGATTGTCATGAGGGTATAAGTGGAAATTTTGACCTAATGGAGCATTTAATATTGAGAATCAATTGATTCTCCTATAAAGCAATTTCCAAAATTATCATCTGAATTAAAGGTAACTTCCAATATTTACCCTTTTAATTCCAAGATAAAATTTGGCAAATTTATGCTTTTATTTGAGGAAAATTCATTTCAAAATTGGGTCAAAATATTTGCAAGCCTACGAAGGACCAGACCGGTTCAGACATTTGCGTTACTCACGTCGTGCACGTCTGCACATTTACGAACCAACAATTGGTTCCACATTTTCCTCAACAACATTTGAATCAATTTCTTATTCAAAGCTCCAAAATTATCAAATTTTTCCAACAATCCCCCACATGAATGAAATTGATTTAATCAAAAACATTTTGACTCAATGTGGTCATAGATTCTACGATCGGTAGCTGCATAGGATATGTAGGTGTCCACCCTTGAACCTTCCCTTGTGAAAGTATATTTACTTTACTAGCTGACCAGTAGACGTAATGTCCTTGAACTGTTCTGCCGTTTGTGTAAATGATGATATACTTCACACAACTACCTCTCTGACAAGAGTATTAGTTCTCATGGGTATGTCCATATGGCCGTGGACATCGCCTGGTTCTGCAAGAGTTTGAAAGAACTATGCCCAATAGTCTCATTGAAGCGGCCCCACTTCACTCTCACATAGGTGACTTATGTTGCTTGACTCACAAAAGCACACAATGGTCATTAAAAGCATTGCTTAGCCTAAACCACTTTGATCACTGTTTACATCATAGGAATGGACTTGGGGATAAGAGCCCCTACATTGACCGCACAGGTCTATGCAATTAGGTTGTCCGTTTGAACCTAGATCTTGGGATCTCCAGTCAACTAAGTAGGGTTTTCCTTCACATAACACATTAAACTTACATGGGCTTTAGTCTCATTCCTTTCGGGTTTTTTTTTAAACTTGATCTCGACTTAACCCTTTGGTTAGTGGATCTGCAATGTTATCCTTTGATTTCAAAAAAATCAATAGAGATAACATTATTTGAGATCAGTTGTCTAACGATATTATGTCGACGACGCATATGTCTCGACTTACCCATTATACATAAAGCTTTGTGCTCTACCAATTGTGGGCATTGACTTTTGTCGTTCAGGGATATCCTTCAAGAAATTTCTGAAGCCATTCGACTTCTTTTCTGGACTTGTCTAGAACTACAACTCAAATTCTATTATGGATTTGATTATATCTATTTTCTTAATGATTTTCATGACACGGTTCCTCCTCCCAAAGTGAAGACATATCCACTTGTGCCTTTGATATCTTGAATATCAGATATCTAATAGCATCGGAGTATCCTTCTAAATAGTAGGATCTCTGGAATAATGCAATTCATAATCTCGAGTATATCTAAGATATCTCAATACCCTCACAATTGCTTTCCAGTGATTTTCACTTGAATTGCTTGTGAATCTACTTGAACTGCTCACAGTAGAAACAATATCTGGTCTATTGAATCTACTTGGTCAACACTTTGGTCTTTGTTCTTGGACAAAAGTTGGCATGTATTTATTGGAGTTCTGGCTATGCCGGAAACATCCTTGCCAAACTTCTCTTGCCTGCGTAGTGTGACTACGTCAATATGAGACCTTCAAGTGACCGTTTGATTTGGATGCCCAAAATCAAATATGTTAATCTCATAGTTTTCATGTCAATCTTGAATTTGACAAGTCTTTGTTACTTTTACCATTTTATTCTTGCTTCCAACAATGAATATGTTATTAACATGCAAACATAGAATAATATATCCAATGTTAGTAGTTTTGACATATACACATTTGTCACACTCATTTATCTTGAAGTCGTTTGTCATCATGACATTATCAAACTTTTCATGTCTTTACTTTGGTGCTTGTTTAAGTCTATACAAGGACTTCACCAATGTACATACTTTTCTCTCTTGACTTGAAACTACATAACCCTCAAGTTGTTCTATGTATATTTCTTCATCAAGATCTCCATTTAGAAAAGCTCTTTTAACACCTATTCGATGTACGTCTAGATTCCGCAAAGCGACAATTGTAAGTATCATACTTATGGAGGTTATCATTGATATACGAGAGTATGTATCGAAATAGTCAAGGCATTCGGTAACCTTTTATTACCAATCTGGCCTTATACTTATCAATTGTTCCACCTGCTTTCATTTTCTGTTTGAAAATTCATTCAAAACTTGTGGTTTAATTCACGGAGGAAGATCCACTAATTCCCCACTTATGGTTTTGCATGATGGAATCAATTTCACTCTTAATGGCATCCTTCCATAAGATGCCTTCAGATGAATGTATAACATCATTATACGTTTGAGATTCAACCTCTAGCATAAAGTTTAGAAAAATGATCCAAAGAATTTTTCTACCCTTGCTCGTTTACTTCTTTGTGGCTCTATTTCAAGCTCAAACCCTTGTTGATCATTTGAGTCATCTTTATCGATAATCTCCGAAGTTCGTTTCATTGAACTTTGACCAACTTTCTTAGCTTTACAAGGGAATACATTTTCAAAGAAAAGACATCATTTGCTTCCATTATCGTATGCTTGTGAATCTCAGGGTTCTTTGATTCATACACAAGAAATCGATATACATTGTTATGTTCTATATAGCCAATGAAAATACAATCCACCATTTTTAGGGATCTATTCTCAGTTGCTTTAGTTATGAGGTCATCAGCTTTGCAAGACACCCCCACATTTTCAAGTAGTTGTAGGAAGGTTTAATTTCCTTCCATAACTTATATGGTGTCTAGTCTCTTTAATTATGGGGAATCTTGTTTAAAAGGTAATTAGCTTATAGAACAGCTTCCCCCACATGTTAGGCACATTATAGTACCAACGTTACTCATATAGAGCTTCTCCCCATATTAAATCTTTAATTAAGTTTAGGATTCAACATCATGCTCATAGAGAACAATTTTCACTATAGCTTCATCTTTACATTATTTTTGTGTTATCATCAATGAAGGTAATAAACATATTCCTTCAACCAATATGTTGCCATATCAATTGTTATGGCAATAACATTGCCCTCGTTTGGAAGTCTATAGTCCGAATACTTGTTCCCATCTTATGGCAATTGAAGCATTTTTTTTTATGAAATTTTGCTTCTTGAACACACCGTCTAATTTACGGTTTGAAGTCATTTTTGACTTCCACTACGTTTGCCGTGATAATATTTGTCTTAGTAATATTTACCTTAGTAACATTTGAAGGTGGTAACAATATTTACCTTATCCTCTCTAATAATAGGAGGATCATCCTTTAGATATTTTACCAGGTTTATCACGGTCAATTATGCAACATCTTTTGTTGCCGTGTATGAAATTCTTTCCAATAAATTTCACTGATTTTTTCAATGTGTCACGTAGACACAATCCAAAACCAAGCATTATGAATATGTTAAACGTTAGAAATTTAGTCAAAGACTAAAACCAGAAACGGAAACATAATTTCTAACTTTTGTTAGATGACGGTGATTTAGTAAACTAAACCCCAAACAAAAGTTCACACGGTATTAAAAGAAAGAACAATAATAAACAATGCACTAGGTAGGTAACTTATGAAAGAGAGGTGGTGCACTAGGCACGCTTAAATACCAAATCTCTCAAAGAACCAATCCTAGACATGCATTTTTAAATTTTCTTTCAATCACCGTTTATGGATTCTCTTCTTGAAATCATTCCAAGCATGGATGATCAATCGAAATCACTACCTTTGATTCACAACAATTTGGAATCTTTCATTTATGGTCCAACGACCCTCTCGATTCTTTAGCCATTTTTTAAACATTGTGCACTTCATAGCATGCACCAGAATAGACTTTAAGAATTTAATTTTAACATAGAGAACCAAATTCTTCTATGCTTTGATTCGAGACCTTAGTCGGAATTTAGTAACCAATGTTATTTCCAAAATAAATTCACCGATTTATTTCTAAAATAGAATTATACTTGATTCTTTAAGAAATAATAACTTTAAGTTATTTCTCTTTCCAAAATAAATTCACCAATTTATTTCAAGGTTGAATCATTCTAGATTCTCACGAAATTAAATCCAACGATTTATTTCCCTTAACAAGTTAGAATCAACACGTGATTCTAGTACAGAAATTAATGATTTATTTCCTTTTACACAAATTGAATCATATTTGATTCTTATGGAAATAAATTCAATGATTTATTTTTCTTAACAAGTTAGAATCAACGCATGATTCTAGTAAAGAAATAAATTTAATGATTTATTTCCTTTTACACAAATTTAATCATATTTGATTCTTACAGAAATAAATTTGATGAATTATTTTTCTTAACAAATTAGAATCAACGCATGATTCTAGCATAAAAATAAATTCAATGATTTATTTTCCTTGCAACGTTAGAATCATACAAGATTCTCTTGAAAATAAATTCAATGATTTATTTTCTTTTCTAAAATTAGAATCAACAGAGATATCAATCCAACTTAGTTCTGTTTAACCAACAAAAATCAAAAGGAATTAATCCTTTGATTTTAATTCCATTTCTTGTTTGGAAGATTAAGTAAACCCGTTAAAACGACAGGAATTAAATTCCCGAAACGAATTATTTACGAGATCTTTTATTTCCAAAACAAAACACGACTTCGCCTGGATATCATATTTCTCTCTACAAAATTTCTCAAAAGAAATTGTTAGTACGAAATAAAATCCACATAATTTCCAAAAATACAAAGAATCACAATTAAGACAAAAAATGTGACAAAGTATAATTTATATACATGTCATATTTAAAATGTCCACATTATAAGGTAACACTATCATAATAATATTACCAAAAATATTACCAAATTTAAAACTTTATCTTAACAATACATGCAAATATGTATTTAAAGTTTTTATTTCCATTCTAAGAAAGGTTGGCATATAAGGTTATAAAATGACCATATTTTCATATTGAATGCCATATTTATTATTTAATATTAATGTCAAAAAAGTTTAAGAAATATTTCATTATTACCTTAACAATGTCGTAAAAAAGTTTAATTATGACATAAATCATACCATATTAAAAGTCAAAATTTAATACGGAATATTACCTTAATAATACCATAATTTATGGTTTTAAAAATTGTCATATTTACAAGAAAACTTATTAAGGAATATTTAAATTACCTTAGTAATCGAATATCCAATTGTTCTATCTCAAGAAAACCGCTTGCATCGTGTTGAATTCGTGTTGTTGGTGATCTCAACGTTTCTTGTCTTTGGGCATTCACTGCCATGAAAATCGTTGAGATGTTTTTGAGCATTTACGGGCACCAAAAGCTTTGAAGACAAGAAAAAATGGTCAAATGCCAAATATGAAATAATTGGCCACTTTAGTTTAAAGCCATATAAAGGTTATGGAAAAAGCACACATGTAAATCACAAATAACAACACTAGGCTTCCCTTTTTCTATGCGTGAAAATTTCCTCATCGTGTGAATCATTGCTTTAGATACAATAATTTGTTCGTCTTGGATTAAAACTGAGAATCTGTCTTAAGATTGTTAGAAAATAAACGTTAATCCAAGAATAAATAATAAGATAAAATAATATTATTTAAACGAACAATACAAAATTAAGAACAATAGAACAATATATAAATCAAACCGATTTGGAACCAAAAGAAACGTGTTGAGTCCTGCACGAACGCAGTTTCCTTAAGACATATTTTTGGCCACTCCTATGGTGCTCGAGTTCATTGGTCGTCTGTCTCCCAGGAAACGACAACATAAGATCAGCCACAGTTGCACTACTATGGAGATCACGAACCGACCCTTGCCTTCGCATATCACCGAAAACCACTTGTAAAATCCACAGAGTAAAACAATAAAAAATTTATGTGGTTTTTGTTTGTTGTAAACCTAGAAGCTTTACTCCCTATTTATAGGATTGTCATGAGGGTATAAGTGGAAATTTTGACCTAATGGAGCATTTAATATTGAGAATCAATTGATTCTCCTATAAAGCATTTTCCAAAATTATTATCTGAATTAAAGGTAACTTCCAATATTTACCCTTTTAATTCCAAGATAAAATTTGGCAAATTTATGCTTTTATTTGAGGAAAATTCATTTCAAAATTGGGTCAAAATATTTGCAAGCCTACGAAGGACCAGACCGGTTTAGACATTTGCGTTACCCACGTCGTGCACGTCTGCACATTTACGAACCAACAATTGGTTCCACATTTTCTTCAACAACATTTGAATCAATTTCTTATTCAAAGCTCCAAAATTATCAAAATTTTCCAACATATGTATGTATCATGATTCATGTATAGACCTGGCAAACTTGACCCGAGAACCGAAACCCGAACCGAATTATCCGAACCCAAACCCGAACCGAAAATCAACCCAAAATTGACCCGAAATCTGATCCGAAATTTGATCCGAAACCCGAAATAAACCGAACCGAATTTAGTTGAACCGAATGGACCCGAACCGAATGGACCCGAACCGAATAGACCCGAACCGAATGGACCCGAACCGAATAGACCCGAACCGAATGGACCCGATTAATAGAAATAAAGAAAGATAAAATATGAACAGCCGCACAAATCACTAAAATGTCAAAAATATTGACTTTATAAAGTCATATATAGGGTGTAAAAATCTGACCAACCTAAAAATTTGATTAAAAACGACTGATCTCTCACTGAACCGAAAATAACCGAACCGAAATCAACCGAACCGAAATTAACCGAACAAAAAATAACCGAACCGAAATCAACCGAAACACAATAGACCCGAACTAAAACCGAACCGAAACCGAACCGAAACCGTATCTGAACCGAAAATATCAGACCCGAAATAACCGAAACCGAAATGACCCGAACCGAACCCGAACCGATTGACCCGTTTGCCACCTCTATTCATGTATCATGTATGTGTATGCGTGTGTATATAATATGTATGTGTATGTGTATATGTATTAATATATATGTACTTTTGTGTGTATGTATGTATTTATGTATTATGTGTCATGTGTGCATATATATATATATCATATCATATCATATCATATCATATCATATCATATCATATCATATCATATCATATCATATGTATATTTATGAAATTTTTTAATTTATTAAGTCATGGATTTCGGGTCAATATCAGTTCATGTCAACAACAGTTCAGGTTCGAAACAGGTCGGGTCAATTAACAGGTCGAGTTCAAAACAGGTCGGGTTTAGGTTGGGTAAAATTGGATCTCGGGTCGATTCAGTCGGGTAATATCAAGTAATTTGTCAGGTCGGTCTCGGGTTCGGGTTCGTTTCAATCGGATGCAGGTCGAGTTTCAGGTCAAAATTAATAGGTCAGATTCGGGTTCAGGTCGTTTTCACTCGGACGCAGATCGGGTTCAGTTGCTACAGTAACAGGTTCAACTCGGGTTCGGGTCAGCATCAGTCAGTTACAGTTCAGGTTCGGGTTATCGAATTCTCGGGGTCAAATCAGGTTATGACTCGAGCAGGTTTCAGGTTCTGACTTGTTTTTACATCCCTACTTCACACTCATCAATTTCGGAGGTAGTCCCTTAGAGTCTAGCAATACCGAAGAAAATGAAATTGAAGGTTTATACGGTCTTGAGAATAGACACTGTCGGATGTTATAACATTCATCCTGTTGAGTTGTGAGGGGCTCGATTTCTTCAACCGTTCTTGCTCGCCAAGTGTGGAGAAGTTGGATAATTTGGGTGTAATTGTGGGAAGGAAAAAATAGACAATTTACACAACGATTTATAGTGGTTCAACCTTCTAACCAAGGTCTACATCCACTACCTTAGCTTCCCACTAAGGATTTCCAAACAAATTCACTAAGAATTTCGTCCCCTTTTCTCGGATTAGGAGGAAACCGTTACAACAATCAAGCTTTCTACCCAAAGCTTGATCAAACACTCTCTTACACAAGAAAGACTTAGAAAACTAGAAATCCCTCTAATAGGTAATTGTTTCCACTATAAAGCTCTCACTCAAATCCTAAACACTTGAGCAAATTTAACAATATTTAGCTCACAAGTGTTGTCTAAGCAAAGAACGTACAATTAAAGCTCTAGACACTATTTGTCATCATAATGTCGTAACAATTGAAGCATTGACCATGACTAGATGCTTGGAGGTCCCTTTTATACTCCTCTTTGAGTTTGTAGCCGTTGAGGATCGTTGGGGATGTATTAGAGTCGTTGGAGCCTTTATTTCCCACCATAAATGCAGTTCTGCAGCTTGGCGTATCGATACCCTTCAAACCGTATCGATACGGTCCCGATAAGGAAGTAGCCGTTGTGCACTTCAGCTGATGCGTATCGATACGCTTACCTAGCGTATTGGTACGGTCTTGCAAATTAAAAGACCGTTGGGAAATATGACCGTTGGGGTAGTTAGGTGTATTAGTACGCGATACAACCGTATCGGTACGCGATACAACCGTATCGGTACGTGATACAACCGTATCGGTACGCGACTAGCCGTTGGGCTGTTTTAAAACACATCGTATCAATACGGCTAAGCGTATCGGTACGAGTTTTGGCTACTGGAAAATTTCTGTAGTTGAAACCCTAAGGCGTATCGGTACGATACCAGACCGTATCGGTACGGGCACTTGAAATGCTTGGTTTTGACTACTTTAAATGCACTTTAAATCATTTCAAAGCCTTGTAAAACCCTTAAACATATTTTCAAGTTATTCTTGACTAAAAACATATTTTAAATTCTTTTCAATTTAGTCCAAAACATTTTTTAAATATTATATCAAAACACTTAATTCTACACATCCACATAATTGGACTGTAAAACTTAATACTAGAAAGTAGTATCTATTTCTGTCGACCCATCTATAGGCTGCCATTAGGCTTGACATCATCTCATCATCAATAATACCAGAGGTTATAAATACCTATACAATTAAAGAGAGAAGGCAAGCTGAACACGAGAGGTTCTGCGGTACGGCGGCTAATATACGGCGTAACCGGATAGAAAGGTGACCGGTTAAAATAATGTTTCCGGTAAAAGTTACCGATTATGTTGATCCGAATATCAATATATTCGGTAGCGCCTAATTTGTTGTTAATTTGGAGGTGATGGGGAGTCGGAAATTTCGACGATAACAAAACCGGTAAAATTACCGGTTTTGTTGATTCAAATTTCAATATATTCGGTAGCGTCTAATTTGTTTTTTAGTTGGAAAGTATCCATACTTTTTAAATAATTATCTAAACTTTTTGAACACCAATGTAACCGCGGTTGGAAAAAAATGTCGACAATATCGATATTTCTGTAATAGCGTGCGCAAAAGAATCGGTACAAAAAAACAATTCTACATATCCTGTTACATTATTAATTCATATAATGTAACCGGTAAATCTTTACCGGATTTATTGTTTGGTGTCGAAAGAATCGACACAATTAAAAAACGTATCGAAACTTGGGTAATTGTATCGAATATATATATCATAATGATATAACCGGTAACAAAACCGGTAAAATTACCGGTTTTGTTGATCCGAATTTCAATATATTCTGTAGCGTCTAATTTGTTGTTTAGTTGGAAAGTATCCATACTTTTTAAATAATTATCGAAACTTTTTGAACACCAATGTTGGAAAAAAAATGTCGAAAATATCGATATTTCTGTAATAGCGTGCGCAAAAGAATCGGTACAATAAAAAAAATTCTACATATCCTGTTACATTATTAATTCATATAATGTAACCGGTAAATCTTTACCGGATTTATTGTTTGGTGTCGAAAGAATCGACACAATTAAAAAACGTATCGAAACTTGGGTAATTGTATCGAATATATATATCATAATGATATAACCGGTTAAAAAGGATCTTTTACAGAAAACCTAAGAGAGGAGAGTATTTGAAATCGATCCGAGTTTGGTTGCTGCGAAATACAAGGTAGGCGTTCTTGGAGTCGTGTTGTATCAGAATCGAAAGGAAAGGTTTTGGGTTTGGGGACTTTGAAGTAAAAGGTATGTTGTCGAAACCCTAGTTTTTTGTTAATGTAGTATTTGGTAGTTGGGGATAACGTTTTGGGTTTAGTGATGTTTAAGTAAAATCGGAATTCGGATCGATTACAGGTCGAAATTGTGTAATTATATTTAGGAAGTAAATATCGGTACTTTGTTCTGAGGACTTATCGGTAGAAATTGATAATGTCGGTAGAAATTATATATCGATATTTTTGTCAGAAAAATGAAGCGAGATGGGTGCTCTGCTAAGGATCATGAAGATGTTGTTCAGGATGAGACTGAAATGGTTCAAATGGAGGCGGAGAGAGTAGATAGGGAGGTAAATCCGAAGCAACCAAAGGGTGGATATATGAACTTCTAGTAAGTAGCAATTGTCAAAAAATTATTCTGTAAATTGTAATTGGATGAAAGTATTTAAGAACATATAAACTTTCCTATCATGACAATATGGAAGAATGTCAGAGGATGAGGGATTGTGGGACTTACACTGTCGGTTCGGTATGTAAATTGAAATTATAGTGAATATATTGGAGGTTGAATATTTTGATTGTTTATGGTTTATGCAGAATTTTCAGGTGAGAGACATGGTGGTCAATAAATGGAACACGATGAGTGTAACTGAGAAGCAACCATTCATCATGTTGTCCAGAAATGATAGAGAAAAATATGAGGCGAAGAAGAACAAGAAGAAAGCAGAAGGAAAAGATGTGAAGAAGGTATTCATTATAGTTGTAAATATTTTGATAAATGATATATAAAAACGCTGACATTATATGTATATTATTTACATAGGAAGTGTCGACTAGGTGTAGCATAAAACGAGTGCACCACATAATAGAGGAGTTGAAAGCGAAGGATAAAGCAAATTTGTTGGAAGAAATGAGGTTTGGATCTCTTATTGGGATGCAGGACCGACCAATTCGGAGGGAATTGTGTCGGTTGTTGATGGGAGATTTTGATTTGCAGAAGTGTGATGTGCGATACGGAAAATATTCATTTCATTTTAGTGTCCGAATTGTTGAAGCCGTATTGGGGCTACAAAATAAAGGCCAGAGTGTGGATGAAGTTATAAAGAGGGAGGATTGGAAATTACTTGTGCAGAAGTATGGCCTAACGTCTAATGTGTCATTTGCTACACTTGAGGACGAAATAAAAAGCGGCAAGTACGAGGGGGATGATCTGAAGGCCCGGGTACTATTGTACATTGTCGGAGTATTCCTTTGTCCAACGGGTGATACATCCCCGAGCAAGGATAGTATGAAGTTAATTTGCGACTCCGGGTTGAGAGGTGAATTAAATTGGGCGTCATTTGTCAATGACAAATTAATTGATGCAATCAAGACTTTTCAAAATACCAAAAACCCCTCATACCTGAAAGGATGCATAGCTGTGTTAGAGGTAAACGAGTTGAATATTGGTATTGCTTTAGAAAAATTTGTAAGTAGTTATTATAGAAAATGATAAAGTTTATTATAAATGCAGGTTGCATTGTATGATTTTTGGTCAGATTCATCTTGTGTGCCGACATTCCAAAAAACCCGAGTGCCACGCATCACTGCCTGGGGCAAGGAAGAAGTTGCTCGAGTTATGGCAAAGTTAAAGTTGGAATTACCGAAAAAGAAGGTAAGGGTAATTTCAGTATTTATAGATTACTAAGGACTTAAAAAAGAAAGATGCTCTAATAATGTAGTTTATTTGTGAAGGTTGGCGAGGAGGAAGATGAGGAAGATGAGAAGGTAGAAGATAAGGTGAAAGTGAATGAAGGGGGAGGTAAATATGACATATTGATGGCTGAGTTGGCGGAGCTTAAAAAAGCTGTTTGTGATTGTTTGCAAAGACAATCCAGAATCGAACAGGCCATTGAGAGCTTAAAGGGGGAAGTAGGGGAAAAGGTAGATGGTGTTGTGAAAGAAGTGGTGGAATTGAGGGGTGAGTTGAAGGGGGTGATTGGAATGGTGGAAAAAAAATGGATGAGGGGATAAATTTAAGTTCTGAAATAAACAAAAAGAGGAGTTATGTTGAGGAAAAATATGATGAACTTAGAAAAGATGATGAAGAAAATTTAGAAGAATTGAGTAAGCGGGTGGAGGAAAATATAAGAGAGGTCCACCATGAAGATACGAGGACACCGGATCATGCAATAGCTATAGATCTCGATTCAGAGTGTCCTGCACCAAAGAAGCAGATGACTAAAAAGGTAAAATGAATAATACAAATGACATCCATTTTGATTATTGTGTTGTGGCTAATATCTATTGATATATCGTAGGTTGCAAAGGTCAAAATACCAAGTGGAATTGATGAGATGGAGGCTGCGATGTGTGATTATGTATGGAATAGTGGATTGTTAGAAGAATCGTAAGTAATATATATTGCTTTGCGAGTGATATTTAAATAAATTTGGAAAAAATTAATACAAAAAATTGCTTCTATAGAGATGTTATCCTAGATTACGATATCGAACACGGCACAATAGGCGACCTTGGCTCGTTAAAACCCGGGGAATGGCTAAGAAGTCCGATTATTGATTTGAAAGGCTGGTTGTTGGGTTACGATTCGATGAGGAAAACTTCAGCGAAGCGGAAGATTTTCTATCTACCAGCCGATTTTGTGGTAAGTTACATTTTTACACATTTTCGTGTCCAATTTGTTCATGGCTGGTCAATTACATTCGTGATTGTTTTTTAAAATGCAGTCCGGGTTGATAATGGACGGTCAAAATGTGCCGAATCTTATAAGCTTCTTTTGTAACACATTGATGGACCATAATAAATTCACCGATTGTGACATGGTAAGATGTTTTTGCGTACATGTTGTTAAGTATTTAAATAATAACAATAAATGTTCTAATATCTTGTGTGACAATTGTTGTAGATCTTCATGCCAATAAACGATTCGAATAATCATTGGTGTCTCTTGGTGTTGGATATGGTTGATCGTGTTGCATCGTTTCTTGATAGTCTACATAGATCTCCCCGGCACAGGACTAGAGTGGACCAAACCAAGAAAACAGTATGTGTCGATACATTGAAAATTTATAATGCATAATTTCTTAGTAATCTAATTTTAAAATTTTTTTGACGCAGCTGGAATGTTTACATAAATTTAATGAGGACGAGGCGTTTTGTGCCCAATTTGGGAAGATTAAGGTACCACCGACGGATTTAAAATTCATGGTCCGTAAGACGAAGGTGCAAACGAACGGGTATGAAATATGAGTATTTACTAAGTAAAAAAATTAAGTGTGCTTATCTACTATTTGACATTTTGCGTCATTATAACAGACATGATTGCGGAATGTATGTGGTCATGTGGATGGAAGCTATTTTTGAAGGGAGGTCTCCGGATGATTTGGTAAGTGGTCTGAAAATGACTTTATATTTAAAAAAATTTGGCACTGACATTGACTCCTAATTTGAATGTAGGTTGTTGGGGATTTTGATCGTCCGAGAGTTTTAAACGATCTCGTAAATCACGAATGTAATAGAAGGAGAGCTCAGTTCACAACTGCTTGCCTGGAACGTATGAAAGCATAATTCATTCTGAATATATGTACATTATGTACCATAATTTTTCCCACTATGTAAATGTTGATATCATAGTTAATTTGTTGTAAATTATGTTAACATATTAGCTTCTTTGACAAAATGTAAAGAAATTTCGTGTTTATCACACTGAATTCTGCATACACCCTAATTATGGGAGTCTGGACTTTTATAGGACTTTTCTAGTATGCTGGAATAAAAGTTTCGAATCTTTTGTGCCTTCATTCTTAAATTATCGATACTTTTGTAAACAGAAGGACTGACATAGCGTACTGGAATAAAAGTTTCGATACTTGTCTGCCGTTATGAGAAAAAATATCGATACTTTTATACGAAATATATGTATCCTCAGAATAACAGTTCCCGAAAAAATCGATATTTGTTTTCCTTCATTCTTAAATTATCGATACTTTTGTAAACAGAAGGACTGCCATAGCGTACTGGAATAAAAGTTTCGATACTTGTCTGCCGTTATGAGAAAAAATATCGATACTTTTATACAAAATATATGTATCCTCAGAATAACAGTTCCCGAAAAAATCGATATTTGTTTTCCTTCATTCTTAAATTATCGATACTTTTGTAAATAGAAGGACTGACATAGCGTACTGGAATAAAAGTTTCGATACTTGTCTGCCGCTATGAGAAAAAATATCGATACTTTTATACGAAATATATGTATCCTCCGGATAAAAATCCCCGAAAATATCGATAATTTTTTTCCTTCATGCTTAAATTATCGATACTTTGTCCCTTCATGATAAAATTATCGACACTATTTGAAACAGAAGATAGCTTACTGTAAGGAAAGTTTCGATCCTTTTGGACGCTATGATTGTAATTATCGATACAAATAAACAAAATCAATGATTCCGGTTGCGTCTTTACCGTTTTCATTACTTACTACATCAATGTACCCGGTACACTTGTCAATGTTTCCGGTACCGATTCAATCTGAAATTTAGGCGGGATTTCTATTTAAACCAGCCCTAAACTTAAATCCTCCATTTGGTAATTTTATCGATTCTATTGCAGAGATCTCTTCAACTCCAACGACGATTACCACAGTTCAGAGATATTGCACCGTTCAACCTGGGTATAAAATCAACACCAACGAGGACGATTACTACGATCATATTTACAGGTTAGTAAAAGAGACTGATTTTGCGTACTTTAGGGTTAGGGTTTTGCACGATTTTGGAGTAACCGTTCCTCTTCTGCATATAACAGTTGTAATGGCACCCAAAAAAGGGGAACTCAAACGGAAGAGAGGTACTGCTTCCAAGAGAAAGTCACCTTCGAAATCAAGGTCTGCTGCTAAAGTAAGTTCAAGTTCTTCTGAAGAAAAATTGTCTTTTGAATCGCAAAACTTTAGAAGCAAGGATGACAAACTGACATATGATAGAAATTTCAAAACAAGAAAGATTCGTCCAGAACGTGTTATTGACTTGGACTTCTTCTTCGATGAGAAAAACAAATTTGGGTTTAAAGAAACATTTACAAATTGGGGCTGGCTTGAACTGCTTGGTGTAGAACCAAAATATTACCCCAACCTGGTTAGAGTTTTCTACGGTAATGCAAAATTAGACCTCCAGCCTAGTACGGGAAAAATATTAGGAATTACGACTCATGTCATGGGTAAGGAGATATATATAGATGCGTCATCTATTGCTGCTGGTATAGGAGTGAAGAATGTAGGAGATTCCGATGAACATGTTTTAGAACCTACCATGAAACGTGTTGATCGGAATAGTCCCATTAACCTTGGTGCGGAGGGCAGATTGTTCCACCTTCTTGTCACTTGGTTTCTTCGGCCGTCCGGTGGGAAATTTTCACAAATTTGAGATACTGATTACTGGTGGTTGTCTAAATATGAATCAAGAACCGCTCCAAACATAGCAAAACTGATATATGAGACAATTCTACATATAGTGAAGAAGGGTGCTTCCATTACAACCTCACTACCATATGGATGCATAATTTGCCATATATTGAGGAAGGAAGGAGTGGAATTCAATCTTGACTACCCTCTTCGACTATCCCGGAAGATCGACATTATTACCTTGACAAAAGCGGGATACGATTTTATTGAAAACGTCGGTTGGATAAACAAATGTGTAATTCGAGCGGAACAAGGCAACGACCAAGTGGTGACAGTTGAAGCAGAACCCCACGAGCGGATGCAAGAAGATGAGATCGAAGGGGTGATTACCATGAAGTCAGTGATGGCTTACATGGTTCATTTCCGCGAGCATATGGATGCTCGTTTTGGCGATATTAATAACCAAATAGGAAAAATGCGAGTAGATATTTCCTCACTTCGTGCTGACTTCTCCAACTTCCGTAATCAATGGCTTCAAAGCAAATACAAACCCATAGGTAAAATAACCCTTTAAATTTACTATTCACATTCGGTTATTTGACTATTGACATGCTTATAACAGAAGTGGAGAATCCAGTTGTGCATGAAGAGGATGATACGGTGCCTGAAGAGGAGAATGATGAAGAGGTACACAGTTCAAATGATGATGACAGTGAAGACCCCAACAGATATATGATTTCTGTAACACGGAACAAAAAACTTGTCATTTTTTACGTCAACGGAGTCCTTGCATATTATACAAAACAAACTCCCAAAGGTAATTAAATGTCTGCAAATTTGTTTACGGCTATAAAGAAAACAATAATGTTGAATTTTTTTCATGTTGTAGATGTTATACTGAGGCCAGGTGTAGAAGAATTTATGCAATTTTGTTTAGAGAATTTTTTTGTTGGAATATGGTCATCGAAGTTGAGGTTAGCACCGTTATGATTAAAATTGTTAACATTTAACGTTGACCTCTTAAAGATTTTGAAGTTTATCGTGGTAATTGTTCACGATTGCAGGCATAACATTGACCTTGCTCTTAACAAACTACCCGTACAATATGAACGATATATATTCATCTGGGTAAGATGCTTCTTATTTGGCACTGACATTGACTTTTTTATGATTCTTACAAATTTGTGCTTTACAATTTACTATAAACAGGATCAATCAAAGTGCAAAGAGGAAGAGGAATACACCTTCTGCAAAGACTTGCATCAAGTTTGGAATGAGTATCCTCAATTCAAAGAGGAGAATACACTGTTGGTGGATTATTCTACCGAGAAAATGAGGCATAATCCAGTGAGTAATATTTTTGACATTCAATTTATTAATAACGTAATATGCTATTATTTTGTTAATTTATGTTTTCTGTATAGGAATACAGCTACATATGTCCGCATCCCTATAACCAATCATCTTGCAACGACAATGCGTTAGGTATGACAGTTACATATGTGACTTATTTCATTGGTTTATTTATATATTGAAGATGTTGACAGTCTGCTAATTTGGCTTATTTTTATATATCCACAGAAAAGGGCGAAAGCATCCGAGAATTTTTCGAAAAGTTGGCGAATGACCATAGTACTGTACCCGAATTTGTTAAAAATAACCCTTTAGACATTTGAATGTTATATCATATTGTTGTATGCATGGGCGGAGCCACCAAGGGGATTGGGGTGTCTGATGACACCCCAAAATTTTTTGGAAATCGTATTTTTCTATATAATTTGTATATAAACAAATTGAAAATTATATAATTCACACCTATTTATAAATAAAATGACACCTCTTTATAAAAAAAATTAACCCCTCTTAAATACCGTTCAAAAAATGACACCCCTTAGAAAAAATTCTGCCTCCGCCCCTGGTTGTATGTAGTCACAATGTCTGTTGATCGGTACTTGCTGTATTCCAAATGTCCTCCTTGCCCTGAGACATAAACAAGTGATTGATATTAAAATTAACCATAAACAAACAATTGAAGACAATATGTTGTAGAATAGATAAAGTAACTTACATTACAAGACTCATCTCCGGGGCCGTAGGACCATTCCGCATCGTTGTCAAAAAAGTCAGTCGAGGTAGGTTGTGTACAAGAATCCAGACCCAGCTTTAATTTAGGACACGTTACTCTGTTATGTCCCTCAATGTTGCAGAAAGAGCATTGCCTACTTTTCTTCTGGACCATCTTCTTTTGGACTACTTTTCTCTTTCCTGTTCTTCGTTTAGGGTCGCCAACACGAACTCCATTATCAACATTTCGTCGTTTACTTGAATCTTTCAAACCGAACGAGTGTTCAAATTCGGCAGTTAGTCTTTTTATCTCATCTCTTGCGGTTATGAAAGATGCATCTGTCTTTGATGCAAAGTAGCATAAACGACTTGACGTTGCACGTAGGGCCGCGAACCGTGCCATTTGCATAGCTTCAGGTGCTACATTGAAGTCAAGGAAACTTGGTGCAGCAGCCTTCGCCTCCTTGGTCCATCGAGTTAGAATCAACGACTTTGGAATACATGTGTAATCCAAGTGCTTCAGAACATGCAGTTGATGGGAACATGGAATTCCTACTATCTCAAATTTCCTACACGAGCATGTGACGGATTCCGAGACAACATCAACAGATACGTCAAATCTAATGTTCTTTTCCTTGTACTTTGACAGAACAAAATGCATACACTCATCTGATAAGGACTGAATTTGTTCGTCAATCCGGTACAAGGTCTCCTCTTGAAGTTCTTCTTGGAAGATACCAAATGATGCTCGCGTATAAATTTCACCACCATTGCTTTCTAGGTCTCTGATTTTAGTGATCTGGAAGGGCGTTGTCTGCGAACTTAAGCAATCTGCTTGCAACTCGTTGATACGAATTTTACCAATAGTTTGTTCAATTGTACGAACTACGTCTACATATGTCTTCTTCTGTATCAGGGCACGTCCGAGTGCAGCATTCAAGGACTCGCTTCTTTGTGTGGATCGCAAATTCGCAAAGAAATGACCCGTTTGATATGCTTGAGCCCATAAGTTCTGAGTATTTCCCTTCTCTATCACCCATGGATGGTTTTCGATGTTGAATTCGGAAATCACCCTAGACCATTCACTATCAAATTCGCTGGTTGTCCACCACGAACTCATACATCTATTAAATGCTGTGCTAAATTTGCTGTCAGCAATGTTAGCTTGTACATTGCGAGATAGATGCCAGGAACATAATCTGTGCTTCGCATAAGGGAAAACACATTTGATAGCCCTCTGCATTGCCCTATCCCCATCTGTCACAACTGAAAGAGGCGCTTTATTCATCATGGCTTGTAGAAAATTTCGCAGCACCCACTCGAACGATTGAGTCGTTTCGTCAGCAATGATCGCAGTAGCAAATACTATTGTGCTATGGTGATGATTGACACCGACAATAGGCATAATTGGTCATGCATAGTAATTACCTTTGTAAGTTGTGTCGAACGCAATAACATCACCGAAGCAAGTGTAATCTGATCTCGATGTTGAATCAGCCCAAATAAGATGCTGCAATGCCCCTGATTCATCTGTGGAGTATGTCATAAAAAACCCCGGATCATCTTCTTTCTTGTAATAAAAGTAAGCAATGAGTGCATTCACATCCCCATTGACAAGCTCCTTTGCTTTACCTCTATCAAGTGCATTGTACAAGTCTTTACTAGTAAATCCAACATTATGAAATCCCCCTGCCTGATTCATGAAATATTTCATTACCTTTGATGTACCTACACCAACATCTTTCAACGCTATTGCCTCAGCCACATCAGCCTCAGTCACACCTCTATTTGAACGCATAAATGGTGTCATAAAAGGTGTGCACAATGCATGATTATGTTCGTGGAAAGACTTACTTAGAACGCACTGATCTTTTGTTGTTGTTGCTGTGACAACGATTTTGGCCTTGCATCCTGTTCGTGTGAGTGGCGTATGAGATCGTTGACGATTAACAGTTTCGACTTTCGTACACCTAAACCCTTCTTTTGAACAACAAAATTCATGTGTCTTCACATTCCCTTCGCCATCCAGCCGTGTTGTTCCTCGACGTGCACTAAAACCATGTTTTATTGCGTATGCCTTGTAAAAATTCCATGCTTCCTCACGTGAAGAAAAGAGTTGACCTACCAACCGTTCCGAATCATCAACGGTCAACTGTTCGTCTTGCAAATTCCCGCTACCATTAACATCGTTGGATGGAGTACCTTCCATTTTCTTAAACACGATTTTTTGAAGTGGTCCAACCTTTTCATGCACATGACTTCTGTTGTCGTTGTGTTGCTTTCATTTTCAGGTAGTAAATTCGGTAGGTTGTGGTGGTTGATGGTTGTTGAAAGCATTAAGAGCATTTATTTCTTCCTTCCTACAAAGTTAACGTGCAATAAATTGTAGTCTATCAATACAATTTCCCCGCCTACTGAAAAAGTTTTGATCCTGTTGTAAAATTCCATGATCCGTTACCAAATCTGCGAGAAAATATCGATTCTTCCTGTCCTTCACGATAAAATTTATCGATACTTTCAGAAACAATGAATTCTCATAGGTTACTGTAACTAAAGTTTTGATACAATTATTCCCCTTTCTGAAAATGTTTCGATACTTTTGTTAAATTCCATGATACGTTACCGAATCTGCTCGAAAATATCGATTCTTTCTGTCCTTCACGATAACAATTATCGATACTTTCAGGCACACAGGATTGTCCGAGGTTACTGGAACTAAAGTTTCGATACATTTTTCCAACGTACTTAAAATGTTTCGATCCTGTTGTAAAATTCCATCATAACAACACGAGTCTGATCGATACTTTCTGTCGGTTACTATAAAATTATCGATACTTTCAGGCACAAAGGATTCTCTGAATTTACTTATTAAAGAATACATGTTGAAAGTTTTCTTAAATGAAATGCGAATTAAAGTTTTCATTCCACTTAAATTTACTTATGTGGTGTTTTTCTTTCCTATAAATACCCACGAATTCCACCATCATTTACTCATTTCAAATTCTCTCTAAACACCAAATCTTTTGCTCACCTTATGGTAAAATTTCAGGCAACATTTCATTTTCTCGATACTCATTTTCAGTCAACAATCACCGCCAAAATGTCACTGAAAGATTTAATACAGTTGACAACAATCGAGGTTAGTAAACACGGCGATAAACATATTTCTTCCATGGAATGTCGAATCCCAACACCGTCAGCAAACGAAACGCACTACGTTATGAAGCTTACGAACGAAACAGACGTTCGTAACATGTATGACCGCCTCAATTCCGTCAGAGCTACAAACGTCAATTTACATGTTAAGTTTGACGACGTCAACGCCGGCGAAGGTAGTTCGTCTGCACCCGTACAACCTGATCCGAACACTGAACACGCACAGTCTTCACCGGATGTTGATGCGGCTGCGGACGAGCTGCAACTTTTTATGTACAGGCGTCGACAAAGAAAACAACAGCTGATCGAAGAACTAAACCTAAGTTCAGACGTGTCCACTGACTATGATGATTCAGATTAACAATAAACTTCTGAAATTATCTTCCAATTATGTTATATGACGTCTTATTTCATCCTTTATCCCTTACTTGTCCACTGCCTCCAAATAAAGTTTCGATACATTATTCCCCCTTTCTGAAAATGTTTCGATACTGTTGTAAAATTACATGCTACGTAAGCAATTATGGTCGAAATTTTAGATACTTTAATCCTACTTGCAAACAATTATCGATACTTTTAATTCACATATGGATCCCAATTGCATACTGGAACAACAGTTTCGATACGATTTACACACTATTAATGAAAAACCCGATACTTTTGAGAGAATATCAATGTTTCCGGTTCGAATATCGTTCGAAAATATCGATGCTTTTACAAAAATATCGATAATTAACAATAACTTAAGGCTTGCCATAGCTTAATGGGAACAAGATTTTCGATACTTTTTTCCATGTTTTAATGTAATTATCGATACGTTTGCAAAAACATTAATGTTTCCGGTATATTTTTACTGTATTCTTTATTCATTACATCAATGTATCCGGTTTATTATTACCGTTTTCATTATACACTTCTACAACTTTGCATTCCAGTGTTATGTCATTTAACTTGTATCACATGCACCGTTTACTGCTCATCCTGTATAAAGCTGAAACCCATTATCCCCGGAACGAATCTGATTCTTCATTTTCAGTATCGTGTCTTTTCACTTGTATCACGCATGCACCCTTCATGACCTTCATTTATTGGGTAGTTCTCCTAGTTCTACTCATTTATTTCTATAACCCCGGGAAACGAGGAGAAGAACGAATCTGATTCTACCTTTTCATTTTCGCATCTTTCCAACGTATCACATGCACCGTTCTGTTCATGTACCTTCTTCTCATTTATTTCTATAACCCGGGAAACGAGGAGAACGAACGAATCTCTGCCTTTTCAGTCTCAAGCATTATCACTTTCCCTCCCAATCGGAATTTGCCTATAAATTAACAACTCCTCTATTTACTCTTCACAACATCTTCAAATTAATCTACTAAACCCTTTCCTTTACTTTTATAATCAGTTCTCTTTCACAATCTTCTATTCTACAATGAGTTCAAGAAGAAGTTCGGGTAAAAATCCTCAGCCTTTGGCAAAGAGGAAGATTGATTTCGAGACATCATCAAACAGTGATGATGATTTCTATATTGATTCAGATTCTGATAATGACGAACAACTAAGCCACGAGGCTTTGAAATCCAGCAAATGCTTCAGGAGTTTCTTCGAGGCCTTCGATCGAATGCACTCTGTCAACGACCCTACTACGAAATGGCTGTGTCCAGCATGCCACGGAGGTCCTGGTGCCTTCAAGTCGTTTGGTGGCCTTCAGTCCCTACTCACCCATGCAAAAACCAAACGAGGAGAAAAGCTGAAAATTCATCGCCTCCTGAGTCAGATGTTGGAGGAGGAATTGCGAAGAAGGGGTACTTCGGCCACTCCTCAACCTCAACGTCAAGCTTCAGGCCAATGGAGTGGTCTGATTAATGATGCTGCTATTGTCTCCCCCCCGGCCTTCAAGCAACCAGGAACCTCATCACCAAATACTCTGGCCACCCATGGTGATGATTATGAACACACAGCTTCATAGAGATGGAGATGGGAAGGTAGTTATATAACTTCTCTGAATTATGTTTTCATTAATATTATATTTTAATACTTAACTTGTTTTTTAAATTTTCTGCTTGCTTTAGTGGATTGGTATGGGAAACCAACAGCTTCTCGACCATTTCAGTTCCTATGGTGCTGTTGCCAAGGCTCGCCATTCATACGGTCCAGAAGGCCATCGTGGGATGAGCCTTCTGATTTTTGAGAGCACGGCAAGAGGTTATCTAGATGCTCAGCGTCTGCATAACCAGTTTGCTGCCCAAGGTTTCGGGTTAGATGCTTGGCAACGTCATGCTCCATCCCCTCCTTCCAGCCAGCGCCAACTATATGGTTACATGGCTGAAAAAGAAGACATACACATCTTCAACCGCCATCTCCAAGGTTAGAATTCTCTATCATTTTCTTCTTTTATTAATAACAAGATACACTTCTGCTCATACTTATGCAAAAAAAAATTGTTCATTAGGCAACCAAAAGGTCAAGTTTGAGATGCTACCATATGCACAGATGGTTGGACAGCAAGCTGGTGCTGAAACAAGTTCCATGGGTGGCAGGGGGACTTGAAGGGAGGAGTCTTTTTTTTCTTCTCAATTTCTTTTTTTCTTTCCGTTGCCGTCTAATTTGTTGTTAATCTTTTGCTTTTGTAATCTTTTTCCTTCATTCTAATTCATATAAACGATTTAATAGAAGTATCCATAATTTTTATAAATTTTCCATACTTTTTCGAAAGTATTCATACCTCTGATAGAAGTATCCAAACATTTGATATAAGTATTCATACTTTGCCTGCAAGTAAAAAAAGTATACATACTTCTAATAAACGTATCGAAACATTTAATATAACTATCCATATGTTTTATTTAAGTATCCATACTATCGACCCACAATTGAACCAGTTCCAATGTTTTTATTAAAATATCGATAATTTTGTATAAGGTATCGATTCTTATTGGCTACCTATTATGTTATCATACTACCGGATATATTGATAACAAGTATCGTTAAACTTTTCAAAAGTATGGATACTTTCGAAATCAACATATCCGGTACCGCTTACCGAATACATTATAACAAATTAGACGCTACCGGTTTTTTATGTCTGACCGTTAACTTCAAATTACCGGTTACCATTATTTATTCATTTTTTTACTGTTTTTTACCGGATACATCATTTCATATCAACATATCCGGTACCGCTTTACCGAATACATTATATACCTTATCATGTTTCCGGTAACGCCGTATATTAGCCGTATATTAGGCGGCCGCATGCTAGAAAAATCCGCTGAACACAGAGCACGATCGAAAGAATGATAGTGACACTTTATTTTTCTTCCATCCTCTTATTATTTTTTTAGTTTTGATCACCGTATTGACTGCAGTTGTCCACTTCAAATTTACAATGAACAAATCGCCTGCATTTAACCACTTTAATTTTTATCTTTATATTTTTTATATGTGTCTGATCATTTAGACATCAACAATTATATATAATAACCGCTTGATCATAGGAAGTACTCTTAAGCTGGAGTAATGGACGAACATTATTTTATTCATAGTGTATAAACGTTAATATATGAAATACATATTCTATCATTAATCATATATTTTATGTAAAAGGGCGACTTGTATCTGTTGCGCTTATTTTTTAGCATGGTTGCTGGTGTAACATGTAAGAGAGTATGGGGTCAAACGTGTTTAAACATTTGTTGTTTTTCGATTTAGAAATTTAAACTTTAATAATTGTATCATAAAAATTCTAAATAATGAGATATATAAAAGATTTAGAATCCAGTTTAGGGTTTATAATTTAAGGGTTTAGATTTATGTACTTAGAATTTATGGATTATGGTTTAAATTTTAGGTTTAGAGTTTGAATTTAGGGTTTATAGCTCAAAATCCAAATCCCTAATATATTACCCTAAAATGTAAACCCTAACCTTTAAACACTAAATCATAAACCCTAAACACTAAATTCTAATCATAATCCTCAAATTTTAAACTCTTAACCCTAAATTCTAAACTAAATTCTTAACTCTTAAAATTAGGACGCTTGTGGAAATAAAAAATTTCTACCACCAGAGTGCATGAGATATTTTCCCAATATAAAATGAATCCATATCTGAATCCATATTCTTGACGTATTCTGACTGCGGGCTCAAGCTAAAAGAAAATTAGCCCATTTTAGGCCCAGTATATTAGAAATACAAAGGAAGAGTAGGAGGCTTATAATTCAGTTCAATTAATTCACAAATACAAGACTGCAACAAGAGCGTCAAACAGCAATATATAATTGTATATTTTCCCGCAGACAACGGCTATTAAGACTGGACCGTCTTCTCCCAGCTACATTTGAGTGTACAAAACGAGAGAGAAAAAAATAGTACACACATTATATATTAAACGGACAGGAACCAAAACTAGAAAACAGATGCATAGTAGCAAAGAAAATGCGAACAGTGGGAGAGTAAAAAGATACAAAGTCCAAAGATTTCAGAAGGGGAAAAATAAGAAGTTCCCGGGAATCAAGGGTCAAGATCATGTGACCACACACATAAGGTATGGACCTTCTCTTTTCCTCTCAATTTCTCACACTAAGCCTTCTACCTCATATTCCACAGATTTAGAGATTTGGTCCTTTTAAGCGCATCTGCAATGACAATCTTTAGAGGCGGCACTGGCGGTTTTAGCGGTGGAGTTAGAGCTGCAGTTTTGTTCATGTGTGTTATCTTGGTTTGTTCTCAGTTTGGTTTCCATTTTTCTGTTCATAATGAAGAAGCCAGCACCAGCACCAGCATTAGTGGTACGTTTCATCCCCCAGGGAAAGCCCAGATTTTGGACACTGCTGTTTTTCATGCTCCATCAAGCACTTCATTCCCAGACACAGTATATGAAGATGATAAGAGGATAGTTCATACGGGTCCTAATCCTCTTCACAACTAGGGAAGTTTTCTGCTTACCAGCTTTTTCTTTTCTTTCTTTGTATTATTATTTATTACAGGGAATGGGAGAGTATTGGCTTTAGCCTTTTCAGTGAGAGGTTTAAATGAGGGTTGTATAGGGCAGTGCAGCTTTAGCAATGGTGTAGAGAATGATGAGAAAGAAAGGGAAAAGGCTAGTGTTAATGCTCTTGTTTCTTCTGTACCTGCTCTCCTGTTATAATGCTATAAGGTTCAATATTATTTGCCTTTTGCATTAAATTTGATGTGCAATTACTTTCACTCATCCACTTTACTATGTTCTGCAACTGTTATGCCTGCCCATAACACTGCTGACCTCAAAACCTACCAAACCACCCTCAAATATGCATGCTATTAGCTATATGTATATACTCACTTTTGGTTACTAACATTTTATATGCTATTAGAGATAAATAAAATTATGTCTCAACCTTATTTTCAGCTACATGTACTCTACTGACTCCACTCAATTAGAGTGCAAATGTATGGAAACTATGGGACAAAACCAAACCATTGCTTCTCTCTTTTCAATCAATTTTAAATCCCCAACAAGGAAAAGATAAAAAGTTGAAAGATAGGGTAATTTCTGACATTTGGGGAATACTACTATTATTAGGGTTTCAACCTAGGGATGTAGGTTACAGTTTTAATATATCCAAACTGTATCTTAGTTGAAACTTCAAATATATATAGTAGGTTTGTCAATGTGGGGTATTGACACATACAAGTTTTTCTAATATACTGGTTTGATTACATATTAGTACATGTTCATACTTTTTCTTAACCCTTTGACAAGGCACACACATCTTGCACACAGAGGGAATAGAAGAACCCTTTAAACCCTTAATTAATCAATGTATATATATTATAAAGTTTTGTGAAGTTGAAAAGATTCTATGGAAGTATGAGGAGAAGCAGATATATGAAGGGAAGCCATTAGTTTCTTCAAGGAAAGTGTAGAGTATTCCCCCCCAATGAAATGAATGTTTGCTTGTGAGCCATTATAGAGGTGATGGGGGCATTTAAAACAGTGAGTTAAAGAAGTGCAACCACCTCATCTCTCTCTCTTTTTAATATAGAAAGCATGGCTAATACAAAGAGGCCCTACACAAGCTGCATACTTAGCTGGAATTGCTAAAATTCCATCACAATATCAACCACCCAGAGATCAGCTTGGATTGATTTTAATGACTGTAGGTCATTCGAAAATCAAAAGGGATATTTTGGTTGATCTGAGGTTTTCCGTGAAGAATTCAAGTTAATGACGAGGCAGGATGTTCTTATTCTATTGTGAAAGTATTATCATATTGGCTTCATAAACAAGTTTGGTATACGACTGTTTATCATATATATACAAACTAACAATATGTGAGTATTCAAGATCATATAATATGACACCGTTGCTGGCTTCTTCTTCCTTTTCTTTTTCTTCGTTATGGTCGGCGACAGCACCATGTGCTGGTTGCCGACTGCTGGTATTTCTTATTTTTCTTTTATTTTTTTTATCTCTCTTATTTGTATCTCTTTTGTTTTTTAATTTTGAATAAGAATAAATCTGTCTTTATGACACGTTTTTCTTTGCCTTTTGACACGCTTTCGGTCTTTATTATCTGTCGTTTGACCGTTATTTTTGTTTATTTTTCTAGGGTTAGATTTGACGTCGGCTCGACTGATCAATATGACGTTTACTTGTTATCCTGCTGATGAGCACTCCTCTTCTTTTCCTTAGAGTTTATCTTCTCTTTCCTTTTAAGATTAGATTTAAAATTTGTCAAAAAATATATATTGATTGTTCAATTATTTATGCTTTTATGCCATTTTAGTGTTAATTTTTGCATCGGTTTGTACTTTATTTTTCATTTTGTTTTATATTGTCTCAATACATTGCATGTTTTGTATTGATTATAATAATTTAATTCTAAATTCATTTACTTAAAAAGTAGATCATTGTATTTATTATATATTAACTATTTTTTTCAAAGTTTTAATTTGATTTCCGAATTGTGGGCACATTTTAATATATAAAAATAACTAACAAGCCTAAAATTTTGAAGGTTCACTAACAAATTAAACCAATAAATGGATTCACCTCAAATTTCAAAAAGGGAAAATATACATTTTTGATATCAGAATTTGACTTCAAAGGTTTAAATTGACATTTAAGTTTTTTTGTCCAACTAGGTACCTGCATTTAATTTTTTTTGGTTCAAATCGATTCATGAACTTAACTTTTGGTCTAAATTAATACTTATGGTAAATGATTTATTTGGACTAGTTTGAATCATGATGACAAGTTTAGGTACCGATTTGAACAAAAAAAATAAAGTTCAAGCACCTTATTGAAAAAAATAGGTACGAAATTGAACCTTAAGCCAAGTTAAAGCACCTAATAGAATAAAAAGCTTTAATATTGTATTGTACTTTCAACCAAATTCAAATTCTAAAATATATATATATTTACCCATCAAAACAATAACCATAATATTCAATAACAAACCAAAAATGATCTAATCAAAATCTCATGGCCCAAAAGTTTGAGAATGAAAGAAAACGGGCTTGTAATCCAATTGGCCCGAATCATTCACTCAATTCAACAGATTGGATTCATCCCAATCAATCATCGATTTATGGAAACTAAAACTCTCAAAATTAAATTAATTAGATTTTGTCCCAAGTGATTAAAAATTCGGGTCTATAGCTATTTTTGCCCATTGTTAAAAAAAACAAGAATAGAGCATGCGACGATGGACTGGTGATCAGAACACGCTCACTTGCTCCACTCCCTTCCCTATAGGTTTCGAGTTTAAGACCCCTCAGGAGCGTTACCTTCACCTAAATTTTCTCCATCCCCTCTAAGTAGAAGTAGAATAGTATTGTAATAATAATAATAAAAAAAATAAGAATAGAGCAAAGATTTATGGACAATGAATTTTAGTCCGATCATTGTAAATGAATTTTGATCAAATGTGTAATGTAGCACATAAACTTTAATTGAGTTCGGTTGTATACATAAAAATTTGATTTTAATCCAATTATATATATTTTGAAAAATAAATGCATCAATCTATTTTTATATTAGATAGATATAATTATGTGTCCACAATATTTAAATGTAAAACGATGCTATATCAATATTTAAATACATCTATTTGTGTGCTCAATAATTTATAATAATCTGATGGAATTAAAATTTCATTTATAAAATTGCACAAAATTAAAGTTCATTTATACATTTGACCAAAATTTATGTGTGGTTTTGACATTTATCCCTGCTTAATAAGCCTTCTAATTTTATTAGAGTATTTGGTTAAATAATTTTATTTGATGAGACACGTATAAATTGTACTTTTAATTCATTTAAAAGATTTTTGTTAAGTAAAATAAAAGGTTAAAATTTAGGTTAAACTACCTCAACGACCACTTAATCATTACCCTGCTTCTCTTTTGGTCGCCGAACAAAAAATTGTTCCTATTTAGTCACTAGTGAATTAAAATTTATCAATATAATCATTAGCAATTAATTTAATGGCCACGACCAGATTAATAAATTTAGTTTTAACCAACGAAGTTATCAAAGATCTAAAATTGTTATTTTACCAATTAAAAAAAAGTCAATCATCTCTACCTTTAATGATTTACTACCGATTTACAAGACTTGTAAATTTTAATTACACCTAGTGATTAAATAGGAACATTTTTTTGTTTGGCAACCAAAATAGAAGCATGATAATGATTGAGTGACCTTTGAAGTAGTTTACCCTAAATTGTGACTTTTTATTATATAATTTTATTTAACAAAAGTTTTTTTAAAAGAATTAAAATTCTTATTTATATGTCTCTCATCAAATAAATTTATTTAACCAAATATTCTAGTAAAATTGGAAGTGAATTTAGTAGGGATGAATGTCAAAACTTCGTATAAAATTTGGTCAAATGTATATTATATATGACTACATGTACATTGATTTTGTGCAATTGTACAAATGAAGTTTTAACCCCATTCAATTTTCACAAATTATTAAACTGATATCGATATAGCATTGTTTTAGATAAGAGTGAGCAAAGCTCGATTCGACTCGAAAAAAATAAAATTTTTGATTTGACTCGCTATGCAAAAACTAGACTCGGCTTGACTCAAATTGTTATTTCATAAATTCGACTCAACTCGAAAAAATTTCAAATAAAATTTTAATTATAAAATGGAACTTTGAATAACTCGAAATTTTTAGTAATTAGTTGATCGATTTTCAAGTTCGAGTTGAGTCCCTACACTTTGGCTGATATATGTTTATCACATATGAAGAAAAATATATGTATATAGAAAGTTGTTTAAATTGGAGCCAATTAGTGTCATAACATTATAAATGTTTACAACTAAATTTGAACAGAAACTCAAACAACTTAACTCAACTCGAAAAAAATTCAACTAAAGTTTGAGTTATAAAATAAGACTTGTCAACTCAACTAACTCAAATTTTTTTGACTCGACTTTATTCGATTGAATGCTCACCCCTAATTTTACATTATATATTGTGTGCACAAATAATTATATTTATCTAATACGAAAAAATTGGATGTATTTATTTTTAAAATCTGTCTATATAATTAAATCAAAACCAAAATTTCATGTATACAACTGAATCAAATCAAAGCTTATGTATTAAATTACATATTTGACCAAAATTCATTTATAATTTTGATATTTACCCTTATTAAATATGGTAAATATTGAGCAAACACATTTGACCCGTGGGTCAAGATGCTCATCTTTGTTGCCTCACGTTTCCTTAGATTATGAGTTTTAGATCCACTAAAAACACCATTTCTTTCCTCTAAAGTCTCCTCTTTTCATCCCCTCTAGGTAGAATAATGATTAAAATTAGAATTTGTCAAAAAATGGTAAATATTATAAATAAAAATTAAATTGTCAAAATCTATAACATAATAACAACAAAGGAAACATTAGGTTTTTTTTTTAAATCTAAACTCATACTTACGTGTATTATAAATATAGAAGTAAATATTTGTTTAAAAAAGATATACAAGTAAATATTATAATTAATACTGTTAAATATAAATGTCCCTCTCGAAAAAAAAAATTATTTCTCACAAAATTTCAATAATTTTAAATAGATGGCGAATAAAGATTCTATTCCCATTAGGCTAAAAGGAAAAAGCTGAGGGCGATTGTTCCACTCTGTTCGTCTAATCAAATTTTATATGAAACTATCTCTAGTAAATTGGTATAACGAAATGAGATATTAATTCTTTTAAGTAAAGTCAGAAATTTAAATACAAATATTATAAATAAAAAAATTAAATTAAAATAATATTCACATATTAAATTTTTATAAAATCTGATTTAAATTAATTGACTATTAAATTAAATCCCGATAATTAAATAAAAAAACTCCAAGAGGATGAGGCCATTGTTCCACATTGTTCGTGGAATCAAATTATATGTATATTATATTCTAAAGGCGAGAATCCAACCATTAGGGTTAAAGGGCGAAAAGCCTGGTGACTGCTCACCGCCACTACTTGTCTCTATTATAGACATTTCATATTCAAAATATATGGTAATGAAAGGACATCAAATGGTGGCAGGGAATAATGAGTGTCCTATATAAGGCGAGCTGCCAAGTTAAAACATTCACACTCAACTGATTAACTACTGCTTTCTTGGCTTCCCTTGGTAGTAGAGAAACTTAAGCATGGCTCAAGTTAAGAGAATTGAGTGCCAAATCGAGATGAAGTCCTCAGCCGACAAGTTCTTTGATGTCTTCAAGAACAAACCCTACCTCATGCCAAAATTATCCAACCAAGCGGTTACTGATATCAAACTTCTTCAAGGCAACTGGAACTGCGAGGGCTCTTTCCGGCTATGGCATATTGTTATCGACGGAGGTAATTAAGCCCATGGCCACAAATATATAAACTCTTTCCATCGCATAATCAAGCATATTGTGTTCATATCTTGTAGGTAAGACTGAGTCTTTGAAGGAAATGTTGGAAAAGGTGGATGACACCAACCGGACACTTGTTTACAAGGTGGTGGGGGGTGAAATCTTGGATGCATATAAGACTTGGAAGTCCATCCTTAACGTGATGCCAATGGGGGAGGGAAGCTTGGTGAAATGGACTTTGGAGTTCGAGAAGCAAAACGAGAACATCCCTGATCCTGTCAAGTATGCCGACTTCTTGACCGCTTGGTCTAAGAATGTGGATGCTTATCTTCTCAGTGCCTAATTAAATAACTAAGAAATCCACCTATATGATTTCGTATTTAAATAAAATAATATATGGATTGTCATGATTGAAGCACTTGAATGTTTTAGAATAAATTCGTTTCTTCTGTTGCGAGAAGCATGATTATGAAGTGTGTTGTTGTTAAGGATGAAAATTCCTGTAACCTTTGCTTTATGTATCAAATAAAAACAAGCTATCTTTGTTTTATTTTTTCTTTTGCTCGGCGAAGTATGATTTTATTGATCATCATAAAATTATATTTATTTTGTGCTTATGTATTTTGTATTGTTATTAATCCTAAATGGAAGGAAAAGCGTTAGACACAATTAAGCAAATAACTTAAATATAAAAAATTACAGTAGGAAAAGAATTTCTTACATACCAGCCAGATCAATTCTGTTTCCAAAGAAACATACAACAAATTGACCATTTGTATCCTGCTATCAGAAAGATCTTACGTACCCAGGAAATAGGAGTTGCCTTCATCCAGGAAAAAAAATGGAATTTTTTTTTTGTAATTTAGTAAGTGTTTTTAATATGAAAATATTTTTATTCATGTTAATCTCTAAAATTTTATTTTTCACAATATTTGACTTTTTAATTTATAATTTTTGTAATTTACTCTAATATTTTAGAAATGAATCATATGATGATATTTTTGTTTATTTTATTGCCGATTATTTATTTTTAATGTGATTCGTGTTCGTGAAAGGCGTTGAATAATTAGCTCGAAATGAATGATCAACCCAAAGTCTATCGACTTTTTGTACCAAACTCAAACTTAATACGAATTCAAAACCTGAATTAACTCGACCTGAAATGAACCCGACCTGAAGTCTACCCAAACCCGAATTAACCGTTTTGACCCGACCTGAAATGAACCCGACCTGAAATGAACTCGACCTGAAATGAACCCGACCTGCACTCGACCCGAGTCGAGTCAAAACATCAAATCGACCTGAAAATTAACTAAGTACTAAATTTGAATTCTAAAATTTGTTTGGTATATTACTAAAAATTAAGTGTCAGATATAAGTAAATTATTTGACAAATTAAATTTTATGTAATTATTCGTATGTGACATGTTCAGTTAACTATTATAATTTGTGAATTTCATTGAATGTACAATCAGAAAGGGGTGAGAATCAGAATTACTTGTAATTATGTAGTTAAATTGACCTGTATACTAGAAACAAACAAAGAGGAATCTACTAAATCGACTTCGCGGCCTACAAATTTTAAATAAAATTTGGAAGATGAAGGAAGAACTGACATGCTCTGAAATTTTTAGAGAACGTACAACATTGATTTTTGAAGGTATTTTTTTTAGATTTATAATCAATAGATTGCGGATGAAAACTAGCAAGTACCATAGTTTTAGGGTTTGAGTTTAGGTTTAAGGGTTTAAAAATTAGGAATAATGGTTAGAATTTAAGGGTTAAATTAGGGTTAAGATTTAAGGGTTAGAAG
The DNA here is from genome assembly GCA_030270665.1 of Hibiscus trionum. NCBI lineage: Eukaryota > Viridiplantae > Streptophyta > Magnoliopsida > Malvales > Malvaceae > Hibiscus > Hibiscus trionum. The sequence goes on from BSYR01000011.1 coordinate 10,703,754, forward strand.
TTAGAGTTTATGTTTTAAGATAATATATTAAGGATTTAGGTTTTAACCTATAAGCCCTAAATTCCAACCCTAAACTATAAATTCTATTCACGATCCCTAAACTCTAAACTACTAAACTCTAAACCTCTAAACACTACACGTTAAACTTTTTTTTGCTTGGCAATAAATTTTTTATTAATGAAGACATAAAACCAACGCCTTAGCCCATATGTGTGACTCGTTAAAAACCTTCCTAAGCTTATTTGGAAGAAAAGAGTACAACACATACGAGCAAACAAAATACCAAAGAACAGGCAACTGCGCAAACAAGCTCCCCACAAAGCCACAAACATCTAAAAAGCCCCTAACATACAGCAGTAACGACTTTCACCGATAAAAGGAGGGATGCATACCCATATAACAAGAGAAGCAACCTACAAATATATCCAATAGCACGACCACCTACTAGCTTCCCCAATAAACATTTAAATTACCACCAAGCTTTGAAGAGGTTTTGACGATACATTCATTCTTTAGCCAACGCATCCGCCATGGTATTACATTGTCTGCATACATGGGAGAACTTAACCTTGCTAATTTTTCGAACTAAGATAACAATCGCCTTGACCTTACACCTTAAACTGAGTCTCTAAACCCTAAAATTAAGGCGTTTGTGAAAACTAAAAGTTTCTACCGCTAATGTATCAAATAATTATCTTTTTTTGAGTTAATTTACACATTTTTAATTTTTAAAAGAAAAATACTTTGATACACAAGCTTGTGTAAATTTTAATTTACACAAGCCTTTTTATTAATTTTAAGGTTAGAGATTTATGTTGTGTTTTAGAGTTTAGGGATTTAGGTTGTAGGGTGTGTGAGGAAACGAGAAAGAGACATATAGCAGTTTGAGATTTACAACAATGGTGAAAAAGAGATTGGAGAAGATGAAGAAAAGAACAATTTGAGAGAAAGAGAGGCGGTACTCTCTGTGTGTTTTATTAATTGAAAACCGTAATACTTTCAAAAATGAAAGCCGGTTGATATTTATACAGAGAAGATGAGTTGATGAAATCAGTTGAGAGAAACGAACTCCTAACTAACTCCTAAACTGTTCCTCGACTGACTTCTAACAACCATCTGAGACTCAAGACTTAAGAACAAACAAATACAAAAAACGCAAGACTCTAAAGCACAAAACACACATAAACCAAACTTTTACAAAACGCAAATCCTAAAACACAAAACGCATGCTAACACTAACATTATACTAACACTAACATTCACCCTACTAATACTATCCTTGAGACCTTCTTCAAAAGCTTCTTCTTCTTCAGATCTTCTTGTCTTCAAAAGCTTCTTCTTCTTCAACAAACTTCTTTTGCAACCAGCTTCTTGCTTCCCTAATATTCACCCTACTAAAAACACACCTTGAGACTCTTGTCAACACAACAGACTTACCCTGCAGTAAGAGGAACTACTGCCAGCTTTTCTCGATGCTTCTGGAACATAGGAGCAGACAGGGGCTTAGTCATTACATCAGCCACTTGTTCATACGAGGGCACTTCATTCACTTGAAGTTGCCCTGCATCTACCTTTTCTCTTACAAAGTACAAGTCCAATTCTACATGCTTGAATTTTGAGTGCATGACAGGGTTCGCTGAGACTGCCACAGCACTAGAGTTGTCACACCAAACAACAGATTTACCCTCAGCCGTGACACATAGCTCACTAAGAAGAGCTTCAATCCAGGTGACTTCTGCAGTAGCACAAGCTACACTCCTGTACTCTGCTTTAGCAGTGGATCGAGACACTACTTGTTGCTTACGAGAACAACAAGAGACAAGATTACCAGCAAAATATATACAATAGCCAGTCGTTGACCTTCGATCATCTGTATCAGAACCCCAGTCAGCATCTGCAAAACCCACAACTGACAATCGAGAGTTCTTGAGAAAACAAAGACCATAATCAAGTGTCCCTTGAAGATAATGCAAAATTCGTTTAACAGCCTGCAAATGACTATCCAAAGGAGCATGCATGAACTGACACACTCGATTTACAGCATAAGCAATATCAGGACGTGTGATCACTATATATTGAAAAGCCCCAACAAGACTTCTATACTCTTGAACATTGGAGATTGGTGTACCACCATTAGCAGATAGCTTACAACTAGACACCATAGGTGTTGGTAGATCTTTGGATTTATCCAGGCCACTTCGAATTAGAAGATCCATAATGTACTTCCGTTGGCTTAAAATCAGACCATTAGAAAGATAACAAACCTCAATCCCCAAGAAAAAATTCAACCTACCAAGATCTTTTAGAGAAAACATCTTATTCAGCTTATCAATAACCTGTTTCACCTCATTATCATCATTTCCAGTAAGTATTATGTCATCTACATATACAAGTAGATACACCACACTATTTTCAGTCTTTCTAATAAACAGAGAAGCATCAGATTTGGAGGAAACAAACCCTTCCGAGACTAGATAAGCCCTCAGTTTCTCAAACCAAGCATTAAGAGCTTGTTTGACCCCGTATAAAGCTGTATTCAATTTACACACTAATGGTTGATGTGTATCACTTACCTTTTCATAGCCTGGAGGCTGAAGCATATACACCTCTTCTGTCAGATCACCATGCAAGAAAGCATTATTAACATCCACTTGACTTAATTTCCAACCTTTCATCACAGCAAGTGAAAGAATAATTCGCACTGTAGCAGGCTTTACCACCGGGCTAAAAACCTCATGAAAGTCAATTCCTGCTTCCTGAGAATACCCCTTCGCAACAAGTCGTGCTTTATACCTTGCAACTGTTCCATCAGCATTACGTTTAACTTTAAATATCCACTTACAGCTTACAGGCCTTCTATTTGGTGGTAAGAGTGTAAGTTCACAGGTATTATTCTGCATTAAAGCATTATACTCAGCTTGAGCTGCTTCTTTCCAACAAGGCTCTTTCATGGCTTCAACTATATTCTTAGGTTCTTTGATAGTACAAGGTGAAATATCAGCCTGCACTTGATAAATCTTAGGTTTTCTAATTCCATTCTTACTTCTAGTTATCATATGATGAGAACCAATGTTAGTAGCACTACTTAAAACAGTATCACCTGAAGGATTCATAACAGAATCAACATGAGCACCCTCTGCTACATTTCTAGCTTCAGAAATCAAACCAGACCCATTATCAGTAGTAAAATACTGTTCATCATTAAAAGAAGCAGAAGCTGAAGTATGTTCATGAAGAATAATATTAACATTATCAGAATGTTCAGGCAGAACTTCATTTTCAGTTTCATACTCAGCATCCTCATACTCATGAATATCAGCTTCATTCACAAAATTTTCAGGAATCCTACAATCTACCCCTTCTTACACAAAACTATCAGTAACAGGCAGACAATTTACACCAATGAGAGGAGAAGAAGTTGTACCTTCAGAAGCAGTACCTTCAGAAGCAGTACCTTCAGAAGTTGAACTTACCTCAGCAGAGACTGTTCTGACCTGTTGACCACATCTTGAAGATCCAGCTTGTTCTACAGGAGTAACATTGTGGGTACATTCATCCAGATTCACCAAATGATCAGAATAAGTAGCTGTGGGATCTCTTACTGGATCACACACAGGGGAACCATTTTCAGAGGCACATCTGAAATCCTCACAAGCCTGCATCACACTTGATGCTGTTCTAGCACTAGAAGTATCTATAACAGGTAAACAAGCAGAAGCATGGAGACTAGTATCTTGACATTCAGAATTTAACTGAGATTTATGAGGGAAAACACTCTCATCAAACACAACATGCCTAGAGATAAAAACCCTTCCATCTTCAGCAAGACATTTATAACCTTTATGCAAGGAGCTATAACCAAGAAAAATACATTGCTTTGATCTATAATCCAGTTTATGTCTATTAAAATATCTGAGACATGGATAACAAGCACAACCAAACACCTTCATGTAAAAATAATCAGGAGATCGTTTAAACAAAACCTCATAAGGTGATTTTCCACCCAAGACCTCTGTTGGTAACCTATTTATCAGAAAAACTGCAGTAGTAAAAGCATGACTCCAGAACTTTAAAGGAAGTGAAGCTTGGGCAAGAAGAGTTAACCCAGTTTCAACTATGTGCCTATGTTTACGTTCAGCTGTCCCATTTTGTTCAGAAGTTCCAGGACAAGAAATACGATGCTGAATGCCATTTGTAACTAACCAATTTGAAAGAACCTTATACTCACCACCCCCATCTGTTTGAAAAGCTTTTATTTTCAACCCAAACTGAACTTCAACCAACTTCGAAAAGTTCAAAAAACATTGCATAACATCAGACTTTTTCTTAAGTAAATATACCCATGTATGACGAGTAAACACATCAACAAACGAGACATAATATGCATAGCCATCAGAAAGCATAGGGGCCAGACCCCACACATCAGAAACAACCAGTTCAAAAGGAGTTTTGTATTGAGTTAAGGATCTCTGAAAGGGTAGCTTATGAGCTTTCCCTTGCTGACAAGCAACACATACACTTGACATTTTATTTGTACTAGTAGAAACATGACAGGAAGAAAGTACATGTTTGAGAACATTATTAGAAGGGTGCCCTAAATGTCTATGCCACAAACATAGAACAGAATCTGAGGAGGAAGGTACCAAACCAGAATCAGCATTTACAACAGCATTCACTTCTGCCTGATAGCCAGCATGAGCATTCTGATCAGAGAACATAAGCCTGTACAAGCCTTCACGAGTGAGCTCCCCCTCCAAAATTATAGCTTGAGTCTGAGCATCCTTCACAACACATCCATTAGCACTAAACTCAAAAAACACATCATTATCTCTAGCCAATTGTGAAACTGAGAGAAGATTTTTCTTAACAGCAGGAACATGTAAAATATTTTGTAAAACTAAGGGCTTAGAACAAGTGGATAAATAACCTAACCCAACCTTGGTTATTGGAACTCCATCACCATTACCCATTAGAAGAGAATTAATACCTTTGTAGTTTTCAGAAGACTGAAGATTGCTGCTGTCATTAGTAACATGATGGCTGGCACCTGAATCAGGGTACCATGAAGTATCCCCTGAAGAATTCGAAGTATGTCCAAAACCAGAAGGTGGAGCAGCAAAGAATGAGATAGGTGTTGGAGACATTGGTGGAGGAGCTGATGATGGCATATGACAGATCACATTACCACAAGTTGAGTTTGCAGCACCAGAGAATACACTTCCAGGAGAAGAAGTAGAGCCACTGTGAGAAGTTAGAGATAAAGACCTTCCAGGAGCAGCAGTGAAGTATTGAACACCAGCTGTAGGTGCTACCATATGAACAGAGGAAGAATAACCACCATAAGAAGAAGGAAATACTTGTGCAGCAGGACTAGCAGTTGAAGCCCCTACATTTGGCACACCAAGAGAGTGAGAATAGACTTGTGGCGAAGGAGGACTGACAGTAGTAGTTCCTGTGGTCTGCACACCAGGTGTATGATACAAAGCTTGAGAAAAACTGCTAGAACCAAACCTTTGACTCCCTGAACCTTGACTCACCTCAGCTTCCTCATATTGGCCTTGATAGTCATGATCAAATCGATACCAGCACTTCTGAACTACATGACCAACACGACCACAAAGCTGACATTGTGGTCTGTTATTAAAATTAAATCTGCCACGACCACGACCACGACCACGATTAAAACTGCCACCATGATTAGAACCACCACCATTATGAAAATTGCCACCAGTATTAAAATTGCCACCACGACCTGACTTGTTGTAGGGCTGTGGTTGATACTGTTTTTCTTGAATATCAGTCTCATTAGACAAAGCATTCTCAGCCCTAGTCAAACCTTGCTGAGTTACCATATTAGCAACCACGGGAAGAGTATCAACAAGGAACATTTTCTGACGAGCCTCACAATCAAACAACATATCAGTGAGAGTTTCTAGAGACAGAGTTTCTTTGGAAGCTATGGCTAAAACTGACTTGAATTCTGCTGAGAGACCAGCAATGATTATACTAACATGCTCTGCCTCTGTAACAACACTTCCTGAAAAATTTAGAGTATCACATAAAAGCTTGATCTTTGCTAAGTATTCACTGACAGGCATAGCACCTTTCTTTTGTGAGTGTAAACTATGTCTTAAAGCCGAAACTTTGGCACTAGTTCTAGCACCATACATACGAGCTGCAGTATTCCAAATAGCTCGTGAAGTGTTCAACCCAATCAGATGAGGAAGAACATTAGTAGTGACTGTAGACAATAGCCAGGAAGCTAAAAGCTTATCTTGTTGATGATAGGCTAGATAACTAGGATTCTCAAAATCTTGTCCTGTTTCACTCCTAACAAACTGAGCAGGAACCTCAACACCATCAGTAATATACTTCATCAAACCATAACCATCTATTATGAGAGAAACCTGATGCTTCCAAAGAACATAAGTACTTTCAGACAACTTAACTGTATCATGCTTAGGAAACTGTTGAACAGGTGACATTGCAGATTGACCAAACAGCATATCTGAACTAGACGAGTTTGTATTTGTAGGTAAAACAGTAGCATTATTAGCAGCATTATTTTGACTTGAATTAGTGTTTTGATTTGTGTTTCCAGTCGTGTTTCCAGTAGGAACACAATTCACACCATCACCAGTGACACCTTCAGTCATGATTGTTTAACAACACAAACCAAACTTCAAGACGCACACCACAGATATAGCACACCTTCTCTTAGGTATTTTCACAAACACCTAGCAGCCATCAAAGACAAGCACATATACACTCCGAAATACACACTACACCTTCTCTCAGGCATTTTGACAAACACATGATAGATACCGAAACAAGCAAGAACAGATGAAAACTAAGGCAATCAGAGCAACACAGCAGTGTTCTCAAAGAACTCAGAAATTCAAAGCAGAACTCAGTTGCAGATCTGAAGTCATCAAACAACAGCTACTAGTTTACTCTCCACAAAATCATCACGTAGTAAACATGCTTATAGCCTAAAACAGATAAACTTCTTGAATGAAGATCTACAAACTGACGCAAGAACGAGAAACGATCTTAGAAGAGCTTACCATAACTATCTGCTTTAGATTTACCTTCTTCCTTCTTACTCCTGAAGAAACAGCAAACATCAGATCAAAATCATGGTTCGTTCTTCGAATCTATTTGGTTCTGCAACTGCCGTGTTCTGACACCTCAGAAAATCTGAAGCTTGAGGATGAATCAATCGTTTAGCGGAAGAGACAAGACTCTGAACTCAGAGAAAATAGCTCTGATACCATGTGAGGAAACGAGAAAGAGACATATAGCAGTTTGAGATTTACAGCAATGGTGAAAAAGAGATTGGAGAAGATGAAGAAAAGAACAATTTGAGAGAAAGAGAGGCGGTACTCTCTGTGTGTTTTATTAATTGAAAACCGTAATACTTTCAAAAATGAAAGCCGATTGATATTTATACAGAGAAGATGAGTTGATGAAATCAGTTGAGAGAAACGAACTCCTAACTAACTCCTAAACTGTTCCTCGACTGACTTCTAACAACCATCTGAGACTCAAGACTTAAGAACAAACAAATACAAAAAACGCAAGACTCTAAAGCATAAAACGCACATAAACCAAACGTTTACAAAACGCAAATCCTAAAACACAAAACGCATGCTAACACTAACATTATACTAACACTAACAGGGTGTAGAATTTAAAGTTTATGGTTAAAATTTAAAGTTTAAGATTTAAGATTCAAATTTAGAGATTTATGTTGTGTTTCCTCTCGACACCATTGAACAACAATATGATAGGAATAGGATGTGAACTTTTATAAGAGTAGAGGTATGAATGTTAATGATCGGTACTAGAGTTAGGTGTGTTCGATTGAGTCAAGTTAAAAGTTTTTGAGTTATTCGAGTTTACAAGTTATATTTTATGATTTAAATTTTATTTAAAATATTTTCGAATAGTGTCGAGTTTATGAAATTCGAGTCGAGTTTTCAAGTTTTTGTAAAAAATTAATTGTTATTGTATATAATGTTATAATACATATATTAATTCCAATTTTAACGGTTTTCTATATCCACATACGATATATACTTTCACATGTGATATACATAATATATTATACACAAACTCAATTCGTACTTGAAAGCTGATGAACTAATTACTAAAAATTTCGAGTTATTTGAAATTTTATTTTATAACTCAAACTTAATTTGAAACTTTTTCGGATTGAGTTTATGAAATTACGAGTCGAGTCAAAACGAGTCGGTTTTTTTCACGTCGAGCCGAATCAAATAATTTAATTTTTTCGAGTCAAGTTTTGTCCACCCCTGATTGGTCCAAGATTCTCAACACAATAATTTCTAAGCATCGTAGAATCAGATTCAACCTTTACACATTTTATATCACGTCACCATTCCATCTCCAATGCTGCAACTACTCCATTAACCCCGCCCCTATGGACCAGAGGAAATAGCGATGGTATTCTCATATTCATCACACCTCCACACCTAACTTGATTGCCATTAACATTAAGATTCATATTCCTTATTTGGGTGGAAGCCATACCATGCTTATCCTTATGGGTTACCTTTTCGAACAAAAACGTGAAAGTTGAATTGGTGGGAGTTTTTAGTTTCAATTTCCACTGGAGTTTCAACTGATTAGGCATTCATATGCATGCATATAATCACATTTCATTGGTTAACTTTTTCGGATGATTTTATTAAATCATAAAATTTTATATCAACCAAATTTAATAATTTTATTGATACTAATTATTTTTCTTGACCAATTGATACTAACTAAAGTTGTCATGATTTAATAATTAACTCTGAAAATTATAGTTAATAAATATATCGGGCAATGGATGTTTCAAATGCACATGTAAATTTCATATTTATGTTTTCTGATAGAAGAAGATGTTCCAATGAAAATCTATTTGCGAAATTAGATCTTTATTCCAATACTGGTAAATTTCCAGAACCATATTCATATTTAGCACACAAATAGAGTCGATACATAATTAAACAACAGACGAGTTCTGCTTCGAGTAGTAGTAAAGGAGCTTCCAACACGCGATTATCTTAATCCATGGTTTAGTTTGGTTGTGGGAGATGAGCGTCGATGTCCTTGGTGAGATCCACCAAGAGTTGCAGCAGAGACTCAGGGTCTGCAACCCCATCGTGCAGCTTCTCGTATTCCAAAGTCACATGCACTATGCTGCCGCTACCCCGGCCCTTGGGCGAAGCTTGAAGCGAGAGTGAAAAGCTCTTGTGCTCTTTCAATACATCTCCCTCGATCACTCTGAATGTGATCAAGTTCTTATCGGGGTCTATCGCTTCAATTACGTCCGTTGCCACTTTGGTCTCCCCGTCTAAACAGACACAATTGTTTATTACACTGTTCTAGAAATAAACAAGTAAAAGGAGCCAGAAATCAAGCGGAAAAGCATGGAAAAGAATTATGGGCGTGTTATGTTTATATACCATGCACATAGCTCCAGCTGATGATGGTACCGACTTTCCCCCATTCACCTTGTTGTAAATCGACTCCTTGAATCTTGTCATTGCAAGTATGCTGCACATCTCGCAGTTTATAACTGACGAGCATATGATAAAACTGCTGAGGAGAAGCCTGGATCTCTACATCCGCCTCAAGCTTACTTTTCAGAGCTGCTTGTGCCATTGGTTCACACACCAGATGATCTCTTGATATCAAGTTGTTGTTGTTTGTTTCTTGTTTTGGCAAAACGCTATTTTATAGACCGGCGGTGTCTATGTCTTGGTAAGACATAACGATACTACCCAAATGATGCTACTCTATTTCCTATTCCGTAGCCAATTGTCGCCCGCCACGTACATGATTTTACAAGCTTCGATTTCTTTGTTCCATACGTCTACCTAGATTTATTTTGGTTCATGTCTGAATATATTTTAGTTATGAGTCTATGTGTGTTGAATGGTTGATTCTGGACGTAGTTACACTGATTATATTAATTAGAATTGTAATTGTAAATATGATTATTGTTGTATTTGTACTTTTAACACCAAAAATAAATAATTAGATTTAACTACTTGATTCTCTGAGCCACTTATATATTAATTTAGAAGATTAAAATTAGAAATCTATTAATTGACCGAGTGGTCTAAAATGCTCATATTGTTCTATCTTGAATGAATTTGAATCCAAACATTTATGTTGCGAATATAATTATCTCATCAAAATCACAAACTTAATAATTTCAGCATATAAATAACTTTTGAAGATTGACTCAGGTGTCAAGATTGGGGAAAACGTGATTGAGATCACTCCCTTGTCACCCGAGTTAGTCAGTAGACCTGATTTTCCTTCTTTTTCGAGTAATGAAGTTGAAGTAAAAAATTCAACTAATGACTACAGTTTGGATCGACCATCGGAGGACGCTAATCAAATGGGGTTGGTTGCTTTAGATTATGGTGGTCAGTCTAAGGTGCTTGTTGAGGGTGATACATGGGCCAATCTAGTTGATAAAGCTAATGGAAAGTCTCTCTGGTATCACTGGAGGCTACACAGTGTGACCTTTCGTCTGGAATGCAAGAGCCTCGACAAAGAGTGGATTGTGGCAGTCTCCGCGCTGAGCAGGACGATTGTGGCATGGGTTTTGACAAACAAGAGACTTTGACAGAAATGGTAAATCGAGCCAACTCAGCAAGCATCTTATTCCCAGAAATGCAAGATTTATACAGTAAATCCACGAGAAAGTATGCATCATTGTTGGAGTTGCAGGACAAGGCTCACTCGGTAAAAGAGAAGAAACGCAGAGATCGTGCGATTAAGAATAATAAGAGATTGGGGAAGGAGAATGCTAATCTTAAAGTCGAGGCAGCATCTCCCACTAATTCGGATATTGCTCGAAAACAGATCCTCACTCGTTCTGCAAGAAAAGATTTGGCCTTAGGAAAACGATGTGGTATTGAGTTCATTGGCAACGAGAATGAAATTCTCGAAGACTTCATTGCAGCAGAGATGCAAGATAATTAATGCGTTTAAAAATGTGTTGGGGAAGATGGCGTTTGCTTTTGTTTTTTCTTTTGGCATCACTTCGACCTATGGTGGGGCATTTGTTGTTTCTTTTTGTTTATTGGGTAACAATGGTTGCTTAAGTTTTGAGTGAATTGAATGTTATTTGGGAAGTGTAATTGAGCTACTCAAGTTGACATGATGCTTGGCCAAGTGTTCCGGGTAGAGTTGTGTGATTGGGATCCTGCTGCTTTGTTTTGTTGGGTTCTAAGGAGTGTTTCCTCTTTTTTAGTGTCAAATCTTTTACTAGTAAAAACTAACTCTTGTTTATGTTAAGAGAGGTGCTGCAGATATTCTTCGCTTGTAGGGGTTGGTGTTGCTTTTTGGAAACTTAAAATTATGAAAGTGCAAAACGGCAAGCCGTTTGAGAAGGGTGAGGTTTTGAGGAGATGTTGGTCCTTGGGAGTTATATATTTGGCGGCTAAGTTAGGAACACACAGTGTGGTATGAAAAATGCATCAACACACAACCTAAGCCCACGTATGATGCATCGCTGTAAACAACAAACTCCTTAGGTGAATCAAGACTGGAGCTTGTGTTAAAGCCTCCTTCAATTTCTCGAAAGCATGTTGTCTATCCTCCGTCCACTCAAAACGTACGTTCTTTTGCAATAACTTGGTTAACAAAACAGAGATCCTCAAAACACCATCTACAAACCGCCAGTAATAACCAGTCAACCCAAGAAAACTACGAACCTCCGACACAGTCTTAGGTGACTCCCAACCTATTACTGCCTCAATCTTATGTGGATCAACCTGAATTCCTTCGGCTGACACAACATGCCCAAGAAAAACAACTTTCCTAAGCCTTGACAAACATGAGGTGACTTATTATAGTGCACTTTAAACCCTATGGCTAGCCAACTATATCCGATAACATTAAAGTATTTGTCATTTGCCAACATATACCACAAACCAAGTTACCTCACTGTTTTTCATAGGCATTCAATCAAACCAAATCTCAATACTTTAAACATGTATTCTAGCTTTCTCAAAAACCTTTCACAAATCATTTCTCATACTCACGTATCATCAACATAAGCTCATTTGCAAACTCTTTCAAAGCTAATCATGCATATAACAGTAGGTAAACAACATTAAAACATTTGCATGAGATTTACATTTATGAAACCGAAAAATGAGAGCGAGAGAACCCTTTACTTACGTCCGAGCTTAGTTAAGCATTTTAAGTTTAAACTAAAACCCCATAAACACTTTCAAACATTTTTAAAGCTTTAAAACTCGTTTCCTCTCATCGACTACGCAAAGCGTCCATGTCGATGCGAAAATCAAGCATCTGATGCTTCCAAAACTTCACCTCATGCTTCCGGATTATCCCCACTGTTTTATCCACATAAAACTAGAGGATTAATGCCTCACTTAGCATCCAAAATCCCAACAACAACAATCCTCAACTTCATGTCACCAAACCTCATCAAACTCATCCCGAAACAACCGAAATCATTAACAAATACCACTCTAATCAAACTCATCCATAACCAAAAGATTCAAACAACACTCTAATATCATCCTTATACTTCCAGCATTCAATAATCACCCACAACTCCTCAAAAACTCAATTCTAGCAACCTAGAAAATTAGAGATTCACCTAGTTTCAAGATTCCAATGTTAAGACCAACTTATTAACATTATAAAACATCAATATCATGTTCTAATCTAATCAAGAACCCAGTAAAACAGATCCTAAACGAATCTAACTCAATTTCACCAATTAAATCTCAATTAAACCAAATTTCCACAATTAAATAACAAAAACCCATTAGAAAACATATGTGTTGGGTTTGTAGCACGCTCGAATTGATCACCGAAACCGTCAAAGAGGGTTGTAAATGTTTGGTGGTTGAATTGGCTAAAATCGAAATAAAGGTAGACAAGTGACACAATGATTTTAGAGTGATTCGACCTTCTAACAAGCACCTACATCCACTACCTTAGCACACCACTAAGGATTTACCAATTCACTCAACAATGAATTCGTCCCCTTTTTCCGGTTTAGGAGGAAACTGTTACAACCCTATCTTTTGGACTTGGCTAAGATAGAACCAACTCTAGTTTTTCTCTCAAGGCTAAACTAGAACCTCTCCTTTTACAAGGGATTTGGTTGGTAAACTCAATACCTCACAAAGTGGGTGTTTACACAAATTTAAGCTCACAAGAGTACAAAGGATTTATAATTAAGTTCTCTCTCTAAGACTATGTACAAGAGAATAATAAAATAAAGATTTAGACTCTAATTCTCTTGACCATATTGCTTAGATGTTGTCTCTAACATTATTCAAGTGTTCCAGCCTTCAATTTATAGTCCCAATTGAGTTTGTGGCCGTTACTAGCCGTTAGGGATGTTTTGGAGCCGTTGGAGACTTTATTTCCCTCATTAAATGCAGTTCTGCAGTTGTCCGTTTCGAAACACTCGACCCCGTTTCGGAACGCCCTTGTTCAGAACTAGCCGTTGGAGGCTGAAAAAGTCAGGCTGGTTTCGATACCAGAAAGGTGGTTTCGAAACCTACTGGTTTCGATACCAGCAAGGTGATTTCGATACCACTAGCCCTGCATCTGGGTTTTGCTTACTGGAAATGGTGGTATCAATACGGATCAAGGTGTATCGATACGGGCCTTGTAAAAATGATATTTTGGCCATTTAAAAAGAGTTTTAGACATGTTAAAAACCTATGAAACCATTTCAAACATATTTTCAAGTTGTTTGGACTTTAAATAAGTTTTCAAAATATTCAAACAAGTCCAAAAACATTTTTCAATTATTATATCAAAACATTAGTTCTTCAATATGTAAAGGATCAAGAACTTGAGAATTTCAGTAAAGAACCATTCATTATAGGGGAAGAACGAATCTCACCTCCAATGATTGAAATCCCTCTCAATTGGATGATTTTACTCTTGAAAAACAAAGGAAATCAATAAGATAAGAACTAGTTAAGAAATCTATTAGAAATCATTAGTTTGAGAAAACAAGATTATTACCTCAAATCTTTGCAGGAAAATAAGTGTTTCGCTGAAGAGATTTTGAGAGAAAACTTAGGAGAGAAAAGTTACGTCAAATCTTACTTTTTAAGAGTAACCACCTTCTTTTATTAAAACCTCTTTTAAATCCTTTAATTAAAACACGTTAGAACTAATCCAATTGAGAGAAAAATATAATAAAAACATTTAGGTATATTAGCTCCTTAAAGATTCAAAGTTTTGATCCTTTTACAAAACAATCACTAAAAATAGTTTTACAATTTTACATTTTGGTTACTAATCCCAAAATGTCGAATCTCCAAAACTCATTTTCCGAAATTGATTTCATCAAAATCATTAATACATTAAATGAGTATTTTAGAACATTTTCCCTATTTTTATCATTCTCAAAAATATTTACTCCAATTTAAATTCCGAAACTAACTCGAATCACTAACTCGGTTCTCCTGAACCATCTAATCTTTCCGGTTAACTCCTAGGTTGAAAATTGGGGAGTTAAAAAAACTTAGCTAAGCATGATTAATCTTTCCGGTTAACTCCTAGGCCCAAAATCGAGGAGTTACAAAAAGCTTAGCTAAGCATGATGAAAATCATACTTAACATTTTAGGGAAATAAGTAAAAATAAAAGTTGAAAGAAAAACCCGAGAGAATTTTATAAATAAAATAAAAATAAAAAGAAGTACATCTTAAGCTTTACCCCAATGAGATATTTATAATCTTCTAAAACCCTAGATAAAAACAAAACAAATGAATTTGAAATAAAAATATCCTAAAGATTATATTATCTAAAAGAAAGTAAATCTCAAAGTTCAAATTCAAATTTAAATTCTCCAAGATAATTTCCTATGATAATTTCACGTCGAATCGAATTTTATTCACCCCTACTTTACCTATCTACTCACATTCAAATTATAAAAATAATACAGTAGAATAGAATTTTCGTTTGAAAAAAGAAGATAAAAAAGATAAAAACTCCTTCTTGGAAAAGCTAAATGGAACCATTCCATATCGAGTAATCATGACAGCTCCCCACTAGTTGTATATCAGACATTTGAAGACCATACTTTCTTTTCCCCGAATTTAGAAGCATTAACCATTCTTCTATATAAGGCACTCCTCTAAGGATAACTCTCAATCCAAGTCCAGTAAGTGAGTACACTAGTTTCTTGGTTTTCCTTGATAGCAGACGATGGCTCAGATAAGGAGGATGAATTGCCAAATTGAGGTCAAGTCCTCAGCTGTACGTCAAGTTCTTTGATGCTTTCAAGACCAAAGCCCACCTCATGTCAAATAAAATTAGGGGTGTAAACGAGATGAGTCGAGCTCGAGTAGTGCTAAGCTCGACTCAGCTCATTAAGATTTTTCGAGTCGAATTTGAGTAGTTTTTAACGAACTTGAATAATCTGAGCTTAGATCGACTTGTTAAGAACTCGAGTCGAGTTCGAGCTTGAGTTGAGTTCAATCGAGTTGAATGTTGACTGAGTTTTGACCGAGTCAGACTCAAGTAGCTCGCGATCTGTCTCGTCCAATTAAAGCCCTATTAGGAAAAAATCTTTGATACACAAGTTTTTTTTTTGATAGAAGTTGGTGACCTCATTAAAAACCCCCTTCGTATTAGACTCTCCCCAAAGGCGAGAGACCAACCGCGGAAGGAGGAAAAGAGTGTCATTTATTAATAACCATGAAAGATCGTCTTACAAATTCAAACTGCCCATCCAACAATGAATAACATAGACATACAATCTTCCAAACAAAATGTAATCCACCAAACAAGTTTAGGGTGTTAGTTTATGATTTAGAGGTTTAGATTGTTGGGTTTAGAATTTAGGATTTAGATTTTAGGGTTTAGGACTTATGTTTAGAGTTTATGTTTTAGGATTTTAGGTTTAGGAATTTAGATTTTAAATCTAAAAATTAAAAATTTTAGTATATTATATTTTTGAGTAGCTCGCGAGCTTTTCGAGTCGGATATCGAGTGGCTAGACTCAGCTCGTTAAGAACTCGAGCCGAGTTCCAGCTCGAGTCGAGTCCAATCGAGTTGAGTGTTGACCGAACTTTGACCGAGTCAAGCTCGAATAACTTGCGATCTGTCTCGTCTCATTTACAGCCCTAAATGAAATATGTACCGTCAACATTGTCATCCTCGAATCTGGGGCTAGATGTTTCTAATATATTTGGACTAATTTAGGACTTGTGAAACTTACGGGACTATATTGAAGTAAATTAAAGTTTGACGAGATTAAGTACCATTTTCGATACAGAGTGAAATAGGAAGTCCATTCCAAGAACCCTAGAAAAGACAAGGGTCAGACAAGATGTACATATAAAATTCTAGGGAACAGACTTATAAATTTTTAGCAGAGACAAAAATAAATTTAAAATAAAAAATACATAGAAATTTTTTAAATTATATAAATTTTGGACTAAATTAAGACTAAATTAATGGAATATATAAGTTCTGGTACCAATATAGAAGAATATATCTAGCTGAAGTACCAAACTAGATAAAAAAATATTCTCATATTAAACTTATGCAAGATTTGATTCAAATTAATCAGTCAGTAAAACTAATACAGATGATTAAACCAAAAAGTGCTAGAAAACTGAGGCCATTGTTTCGCAGTGTTCATCGAAATCAAATTGGGGTAAACTTTTGAAAAAAAAAATCAACTAAACCTCTAAATGTTTTTTTTTTGCATCTAATTAAACTTTTGAATCAAGAAATTTAACCAAATAAGCCCTTGAACTAAAAAATTAAATTAAGCCCTTTGACCAATTTTGACCATTAAATTTTGACAGTTTTTTCTTTAGATATTACTTACACATGATGTAGTATGCACTACAGTTCTATCTTGTTGCATTTAGAAATTAAATTTCTTTACATAAATTTTATAAGGTTTTTTAAATAAAAATTATGAAAATGTCAAGTGGAAATATTGTGACACGACACACTGCACCAACAGATTTAAAAAATTGTCAAGATTTAATGGTCAAAATTGGTCAAATGACTTGATTAAAGTTTTTGGTTGAAGGGAACAATTGATTAAATTCCTTAGTTTAAGGACTTAATTGAGTGAAAAAAAATTAGAAACTTAATTAATTTTTTTAAGTTTAAAAACTTTTTATACCCTTAAACCAATCAAATTATATGTATATATATTTTTTGAAAATGGAATTTATTAATATTAAGTAACGCCACCGGTCTCGTTAAAAAACCTGGAGTAAAAAGAGTGCGCGGTGTTGTTACTTCATTTGAACACACAGCAGCAAGTTCGAATATTACAACCTTACTTTCAACCCAATTAAAGGAATTGGAATTCAAATGCCAAAACACGAGTGACTTGTGTTGCTTCTTCCATTCCACTGTGCGATCTCCATGCTACAGAAGGATTATAGCAGTTTACCTGAATGCGACTTTGCTGCCAAAATTAGCTTCGAAGTATCGCCCCTTTTCTGAATCCAACCCATTAGGGTTAAAGACCGAAAAATCTGCTCACCGCTAAGTCCCCACCGCGTCCGCCACTACTTGTCTCTATTATAGACATTTCATAATCAATATATATATTCCATGCTTGGTAATGAAGCAACATCAAATCGCAAATATCCAAATTTGATTCCCTATCTCGTGCCAGCCAGGGAATAATCAGTCCTTATTAGAGTATAGGCAATGTAATTAATTTATGTTGTCCAGTGTATGCAGGTAGTGTTTATGAATTAATGTAATGTACCTCTGGTATTGGGGAATTACTACCTGCACACACTGGACAACACAAACTAATTACATTGCCTATACTCTAATAGTCCTCTATATAACTAGAAATAGTCGAATTGAACTGAAATTGACTCGAATTTTAGTTGAACAAATACGGATTAAACTAATTTTCAACCGAACCGAAGGTAATCTAGATTGAAAGCAACCCGAATCGAATACAACCCGAATTTATTTTACTCATAATTGATCTGAACCGAACATCGATCTAATTTTAACCTGATAATTGAGTTAAAGTGAATGAATATTTATTTTTATTATTATATATATTTTGAGGACCTTTTAAAAAAATATTTTTAGCAATTTTATAAATAGTAAAATGATGAATGTTTTTTTTTGAAAACAAGTCACTAGTTTTATTAATGAGAAAATACCCAAAATTACAATAAGGGTTTACAAACTATTATTGTAAACTAAATACATAATTTGGACTTGCTCCTAAAACTAGCCATTTTAGATCAGACATGAACCATACATGAAAATGTTATAAACCCATTCAAATACTCGATCGAAAATAGATATGAAACCTGACTGCACCGGCAAAACCATATATGAATATTTTAAAAATTAAATCTAAACATTAAAACTTGAGAAGTTAAATCTAAACATTAAAACTACGTTGTTTTAAAAATCAATTTTTCGGTTTGGTAAAATTTAAATTTGACTCGAAGTAAAATAATTGATCAAGTAATTTAAATTTACTCGAATAAATTGAATAACTCAAAATTGAAGAAAAAAAATGATTTTGCGAGTTTGAATCGAGTTTTTCTTACTCCTTCCAGCAACGTATCATTCATATTTAAGAATCAAAGTCTTACTTTTTAAAGAAAAAATGAGCCTAAATGATAAGATTGACAAACAAAAAGAAATAATTTTTACAAGAATATATCAATATTCCATATATACTTTGATTGGGATAGTACTAAACTCAACCCGAAAATACAAAGATTGACATGGATAAAAACCAATTGATTTGCTGTTGACCTGAGCCGAAACTAAGCGACCTGAAAAATAACCGATCCGATATTAATCCGACCTAACACAAAATTCACCCCGAATTAAAATAGGTTTGAATTAAAATCGAACCAGATTTCATCCGATCCAAGCGTAAACTAAATGTAATCAAATATGAAATTACTCAAAGCGAAATAACCCGAACCGAACCCGACTTAACCAACCCGTTTGTCACCTCTGTACTTATGTGTATTGTAAAAATTATAATTAATACTGTTAAATAGAAATGTCCCTCCCGGAAAAAAAAATATCTGTTTCTCACAAATTTTCAAATAACATAAAATAGATGGCGAATAAATATTTTATTCCAATAACATATGATTACAAATTTTCAAATAACATAAAATAGATGGCGAATAAATATTTTATTCCGATAACATATAATTCGGAGGACCGCTGCGAGAATCCAACCCATTAGGCTTAAAAGGGCGAAAAAGCTGAGGGTCATTGTTCCACACTGATCGTCGAATCAAATTTTAAATGAAACTATCTGCCAATAGTTGGTCTAATGAAACGAAACATTAAATTTTTTAATTAAAACAAAAAATTTAAACACTAATATTATAAATGAAAAAAAAAATTGATTAAGATGGTGTCCCTACATTAAACCTATGCGAAATCTAATTCAGTGAGTAAAACAAAAAAGAATAGAGAGCTGAGGCCATTGTTCCATACTGTTGATCGAATCAAATTATATGTATTATTAACTATATAAATAGTACCTTACTTATTCTCGTATTATTGTTTTAGTACCTCAATTATATTTTTTTGATAAAATGGTATCTAACGCTATTTTTTTTTATTTTGGTACCCGTTAAAAAACTAATAGCACGCTGACTAAAAAAGAGAAAAGCACACGTGACATGTTGATAATGAGAGAGAAAATCACAAGTGGCAGACTGCCACATCATTTTCTCTCTCCAAATTAACATGCCACATGTGTTTTTTATGATTTTAGTCGACGTGACATGCTGATTAGAAGAAAAAAAATGATATGGCAGCTTGCCACGTGTGATTTTTTCTCTCTTTATCAGCATGTCATTAATTTTTAACAGCGGAGCACTAAAATAGAAACAGAACAAAAAATTAAATACTATATTGCCAAAAAATATAGGTGAACTATTAAAATAGTAATGCGAGAATAGGTAGAGTATTTACGTAGTTAACCCTTATATGTATATTATATTCTAAAGGCGAGAATCCAACACATTAGGGTTAAAGGGCGAAAAACCTGGTGACCGCTCACCGCCACTACTTGTCTCTATTATAGACATTTCATATTCAAAATATATGGTAATGAACGGAGTGCCAAGGACATCAAATGGTGGCAGGGAATAATGAGTGTCCTATATAAGGCGAGCTGCCAAGTTAAAACATTCACACTCAACTGATTAACTACTGCTTTCTTGGCTTCCCTTGCTAGTAGAGAAACTTGGCATGGCTCAACTTAAGAGAATTGAGTGCCAAATCGAGATCAAGTCCTCAGCCGACAAGTTCTTTGATGTCTTCAAGAACAAACTCTACCTCATGCCAAAATTACCCAACCAAGCGGTTACTGATATCAAACTTCTTCAAGGCAACTGGAACTCCGAAGGCTCTTTCCGGCTATGGCATTTTGTTATCGACGGAGGTATTTAAGCCCATGGCCACAAATATATAAACTCTTTCCATCGCATAATCAAACATACAAGCATATTGTGTTCATATCTTGTAGGTAAGACTGAGTCTGTGAAGGAAATGTTGGAAAAGGTGGATGACACCAACCGGACACTTTTTTACAAGCTGGTGGGGGGTGAAATCATGGATGCATATAAGACTTGCAAGTCCACCCTTAACGTGATGCCAATGGGGGAGGGAAGCTTGGTGAAATGGACTATGGAGTTCGAGAAGCAAAACGAGAACATCCCTGATCCTGTCAAGTATGCCGACTTCTTGACCGCATTGTCTAAGAATGTGGATGCTTATCTTCTCAATGCATAATTAAATAACTAAGAAATCCACCTATACGATTTCGTATTTAAATAAAATAATGGGATAACTACATATTTAGTATTCCATTTATTCCCGCGTTCTTATTTTAGTGCATCATCTATTTTTTTAGTAAAATAATACTTAATGTTACGTTTTTGTTATGTTTTGGTACCCAACCGTTAAAACAGACGAAAATGATGACACGGTTTATTTTTAATTGGGATAATAACAGTTTTAGTACCCAAAACTTATATATTTCTATCAATTTAGTCCAAACTCTATCAATTTAATAATCATCATAAATATTTGAGTTAAAACTGTAAATCTCCATTTTATTTCTTCTTCCCCGAAACCCCAACCCCATTTTATTTCTTCTTCCCAATCCAATAACTGTAAATCCTCTTTTTTCCTCTGTGTTTTTCTTACGTCTCCTTTCAGTCTCGTTTTTTGTTTGTTAAAATAAAACGTTTTGGCCATTCCTCATATGGACTTAAAACAGACATTGGCAGTAAAGCAATACTAAAGTCTTCTCTATCTCTCTCTCACTTGTTTACAACCTTAAAAAATTGTCTGAAACCCGTCACCCGTATCACACTGGAGCTTTGAGGAACCCAGTTTTTCAAGCTTTTCTGTAAGTTCATCCTCAATAACAATGAGGGACTTTCCTTCTTAATTTGATGAAAACGGTGTTCAAGTAGCTGATTCATCGTCTTCAAGTGCAGCTAAAGCTGCTCAGAACTTGGTGACATGTGTTTATCAGTGTAAACTACTAGGCCGTTCGTGTTTAATTACGGTTACATGGACCAAGAATCTGATGGGTTAAGGCCTTCATGTTTCAATCGATGATTCAGTCAATGAATGTTTGTGTAAAGTTGACATAAAGCCCTGGTTGTTCTGTAAGAGAAAAGGATCCAAAAGTTTAGATGTAGATTCTGGTAAAGTTGTTATATGTTGAGACTTGTCTAATGCTAGATTTGGTTCTGGTCCAGAACCGGTTCAAGGGTTTTATCTGGCTGTTGCATTTGACCAGGAACTGGTGTTGCTCCTTGGGGATTTGAAAAATGAAGCATACAAGAAGATTGACATTAGAACTCCTCTGAATTGAGATATTGTTTTCATAACCAAGAGAAAACAAGTTTTTGGGAAGAAGTTTTATGGTGCCAAGGCTCAGTTTTGTGACAAGGGACTGATTCACGATGTCGTGATCAAGTGTGACACCGTCAATCTTAAGGATTCGAACCTTGTTATCCGCGTCAATAGTAAAATGGTGTTGCAGGTCAAGAGGATCAAGTGGAAGTTTCGTGGCAACCATACCATTTTGGTGGATGGACTTCCGGTGGAAATGTTCTGCGATGTGCACAACTGGCTATTCGGCAATGCTACGCCATGTTTCAAACTTGCATCTCACAGAGAAGTGGACCGGCCAGTCTGCATTTGATCTGTCTGTATTTACATGGTCTTGCTCTCAAAAGCTTAGTGATCACCAACTGCAGGGTCTCGATTTTTCATTAGTATTGTATGCTTGGAAACATGAATAGAAGTCTAATTTTTGTTTTATCCTTTTCACTTGTGAAATTTAGAAAATACTTTCTGCTATGATTTTTCAAAGATGTGATTGAAATATAGTGCATGTATGTTGAATTTATATTTGAGAGTATAATATTAGAAATATTTCTTCAGTTTTCATTGATAATAAATGAATACATTACAATGATATTTATACACCAAGTATTTGGTTGACTAACTAACTTTCTAGTGTAACTAATCTGTAACTAACAAACAACCTTCTAACTATATTGTAACTACAATCATAACACTCCCCCTCAAGTTGGAGGGTGAAATACATCTTTTACCCCCAACTTGGATACAATGTAATCATGTTGTTGCTTCGCAAGCCCTTTTGTCATAACATCTGCTAATTGCTCATTCGTGGGAACAAACTCTGTTTCAATCAACTTGCTTTGTATTTGTTCACGAACAAAATGGTAATCGATTTCGATGTGCTTAGTTCTTTCGTGGTAAACAGGATTAGCCGCAATCTGCAACGCTTCTTTGCTATCACAAAAAAGTTTGGCTGGTAAGTTTGTAACCAAACCTAATTCCTTCAACAATCCTTTTAACCACACAATTTTGGATGTTGTAACAGCCATGCTTCTGTACTCTGCTTCTGCCGATGATCGTGCCACTGTGGCTTGCTTCTTTAATTTCCATGAAATTAGTGAATCCCCCAATTTCACATAGAAACCTGTCACGGATCTTCTTGTCATAGGGCATGCAGCCCAATCGGAGTCACAATACGTAAGAAGCTGACAATTAATCGTTGCACTTAACAATATTCCTTGACCCGAATTTTTCTTAACATACCGCACTACTCGCAAGGCTGCATCAAGATGAGTCTTCTTGGGTTGATGCATAAACTGACTCAAGTGTTGTATCGAAAAAGAAATGTCTGGCCTCGTATGTGTTAAGTAGAGTAACCTTCCAATAAGACGTTGATATTGTGTTTTATCTACCAACAAATCTTCATCTTTACTTTGTTATGTTGCTGTATCATACTCAATCGAAGTTAACCTTTGATTTGCCTCTAATGGTGTTAATGCTGGTTTAGCCCCTCCTAATCCAGTGCTTTCAATCAATTCTAGAGCATATTTATGCTGATTGAGTACAATTCCTTCTCTAGATCTTAAAATCTCAAGCCCAAGGAAATATCTTAATTCCCCCAGATCCTTCATCTTGAAATTCATGTGTAAAATATCCTTCAACTCCTTTATCATCCCCTGGTCACTCCCTGTGATCAGCAAGTCATCCACATAGACCAAGAGAATAATTATCTTCGAATCTTGTCTCTTTGTGAATAGAGAGTAGTCATGTTTACTTTGACAATAACCAGCAGACACTAAGGCCTCTGTTAGCTTTACATTCCATTGACGAGATGCCTGTTTTAACCCATATAATGACTTTTGCAGCCTACATACCATACGCTCCCCCTGGCTGCAAAACCCAGCAGGCAAGTCCATGTACACTTCCTCTACAGGATCACCTTGTAAGAAAGCATTATAGACATCCATTTGATATAATGGCCAAGCAAAAACAGAGGCAAGAGCAAGAACAAGGTGAACTGTAGTCATCTTTGCCACATGCGAGAAGGTATCAACAAAATCTACCCCTCCCCTTTGATTATAGCCCTTAGCCACCAAACGAGACTTGTACCTCTCCACAGCACCCGAAGGCTGATACTTGACCTTATAAACTCATTTACATCCAACAGGCACCTTCCCAGTAGGCAAAGGCACAACCGACCACGTTTTGTTGGACTCAAGAGCCTGAATCTCCTCATTCATGGCTCGAACCCACAAAGGATTTTGGGCAGCTTCATGGTAAGTAAGGGGCTCAGAAATATGAGAAGTAGAAACAAGAAATGATTGGGTAAGAGAAGGTAAATGACAATAAGAAATAAAAGAGGAAAGAGGATACTGACCAGACAAAGAAGAAGGAGGAGAGGAAGAATGGTAAGTCTGCACATAATCATGTAACCAATTGGGTGAACGAGAAACACGAGAAGAACGTCGAGCAACAGGAGGTTGAAGTGAAGAATTATCAGATTGAGGAAGAGAAGAATTTTCAGATTGAGGTGGAGGGAAAAAAGGATCAGAAGGATTAACAGGTTGAGTAGGATCATGGGAAGGATTAACAAGTGGTGATGGATTAACAAGTGAAATAAGATGAGAAGGTGAATGATGTACATGATCAGTAAGAACATGAGAAGGATTGACAGGTTCAGGATGAACAGATTCAGTAGGAACCGGTGAAGGGTGTACAGTTTCAGTAGGAACAGGTTCAGTAGGAAATGGTGAAGAATGTACATGATCAGGATGAACTGGTGAAGTAGTAACAGGTTCAGTAGGAGTAGGTTGAGATTGCAAAGGATCTAAGATAAGAAAATCAGTATCTGAAATGAAAGGATAAGGATGGAAAAAAGTAGAAGGAGAGTTGGGAAAAGAAAAAGGGAACACAGTCTCATGAAAGATGACATCTCTGTTAACAAAGAGGGACTTAGTGGTAAGGTTGAACAACATATAACCTTTTTGAGTACTAGAATACCCAAGAAAAACAGAAGGGACAGCTTTAGGAGAGAATTTGTCAGAATGATTAGTATTAGTGGCATATACAAGACAACCAAAAACCTTCAAGTGAGACAAATTAGGAATATTACCATACAAAACCTCAAATGGGGATTTCCAATGAAGAACTGAAGTAGGTAGCCTATTAATGATGTAACAAGCAGTAGAAATGCACTCTCCCCAAAATTTTAAAGGGACTTTAGATTGGAAATGAAGAGCCATAGCAACCTCTAGGATATGCCTATGCTTCCTCTCAGCAATCCCATTTTGCTGGGGAGTATAGACACAAGAGCTTTGGTGAACAATTCCCAAAGAAGAAAAAAAAGTAGAACACTCAGTATTGAAAAACTCAAAACCATTGTCACTCGTCACAGTTTTAATAACAGCAGAATACTGAGTTTGGACAAGAGTAAAGAACCTTCTAAGAGCTAAAATAGCATCACTCTTGTAACACCCGAGTTTGGGGGTCGGGTGAAATTAAATAATAAAATATTATTTTGGGCCTCGGGTTTTCAAAATAAATAAATTATGTTGGACTTGTTTTAATTTAAAGCCCAAATTCCATGGATTTTAGAATAGTGGAAGATGACCATTTCTCATTAATGGTATTTTAGTAAATTTTAAAATGAAGGGGAAATAAGATGACAAAAGGGGGTTTTATTTGAAAAAAAAAATGCTCATCTTCTTCATTCCACTATTTTTGAAAACCTAAAACCCCTCTTATCCCCTAAAGCACTATTTCATCAAATCTCTTCATCAATTCAAGGGCTCTCTTCGAGGTAATTGCGTTTTTGAACTCTCCTCATGATTTCCAACATTTCCATAGCTTTAGTTTTCATAGAAATCCTCTTTTTGAGTTTTTAAAGTTTTCAAGTTTGAAGAAAAGCATGAAACTTTAATGGCTTATTGGCTTGTTTTTGATTTGTAGAGTTTAGATTTGAACTAATCTCACCCTAAGACACCTTATATCTTAAAATGGTGGGATTTTAACAAAAATCCCGAAATGGGTTTTTAGGGGTATATTTAAAGTGTCAAAATTTGTGTTTTTGGAATGGTTTTGTGAAAAATGGTTGGGCTGATGTTATAGCAACATTGGGTAAGTGTTTTTAGATGTTTTATGGTGATTTTTGAGAGGTTATAGTGTTAGTTTGATGGGATTCCCGTAGCTACTGCTGTAGGTGATTTTTAGGAGTGAAAAATGGGAGTTTTTAAGGTGTTTTTGTGGGGGAAATGAAGGGCTGGTGGTTGTATAGCCTTAGGGTGATGTTTTGGACATGTTTTGGAGTGTTTTAAGTGTTTAAATTGAGAGGTAATGGCTGGGTTTTGCTGGAGTACGAAAATGGGATTATTTAGAAGGATTTCGGCTTTGAATTGTTGAGAAAATGTTAGGGAATTGGGAGCTGATGTGTAACGGTAAATTTGTGGTTGATTAAGAGGTTGATACATTGCTTTTGATTGGTTAGAGACATCGGATTTGGCCTTGGGAGGTTCGGGCACGATTCCGGAAGTTGTGGAGACTTGAGTCGGCTTTGCTTGGATTGCTTAAGGAAGTAAGGTGAGTGGTTAATGTTTTAAATTGATTTTCAAAGGTTGGTTCAAGCATGTGGATGTGAAAATGTTTTCAAGTATAGTTTTGGTTCAAAGATGGTTTTGAAAGAATTTAGATTGGGCTTGAAAAGTCAATTTAAATTCAAGAGTAAGTTGATGTGAATCGCCTCTTTAATTTCCCCTTTTACCGTTGTTTTCATTACTTGTGGTGATAAATTGTTATGTATGAAATTCCAATATTTTGGGAGGAAGCATGTTGCTTATTATTATATCGTTGATCATGTGTGATGGTATTTATGGTGTTGTTGATATGCCTTGTAAGATGTGTGTAAGTTGGTGCAGGTTGTGCACGGAAATGGTGAGTAAGACCATTTGTGGTTGGTAAGATTGTAAGTAGTAAGTTGGTGCCTAGTTGTGGATTTTGTTACAACTTGTTTTGGTTGTGCATGATATAGTGAGTACATGTCGCATGATGGTGATTGTATATCGTGTTGCATAGTTGGTGTCGAACCTCACGTGATGGTTGTCGTTGCTCCGGTGATGTGTAGTCCCGCCGGTAGCGAATGGTATAAGACTCCGGTGATGTGTAGTCCCACCGGTAGTGACTAGTAGAAGAGTACTTTGATGTGTAGTCCCATTGGAAAACTACTAGTCGAAACGGTGATGTGTAGTCCCACCGTGTGTGTTTTGGTTATGCTCGTGCATGCCATGTATTGTTCATGTTGTGTCTCACTATATCATTCTCTTTTTATGGTTTTGCTTTAATCTAGGATTATGTCTTTATGCATACCATGAAGTGTGATGCCATGATAAATATCTATATTGTGGACTTGTGGTTGAACTTGTATGTGCTGGCCGTTACTTTTAAAGAAAGCTTTGAACCCTGCATTGTCGTTGTTATGTTTCTTGAGCTCCGCTCACTAAGATTTATGCTTACGCTCTCCTTTTTCCGGCAATGCAGATCTTTAGCTTGGAGTTAGCAAGGAGCATGAAAAGGGCGTCCAAGCGCGTGGTCGTTTGCTCAAGTATGGTTTATTAAATAATGTAGTAGTTTAGCAATGGGAAATGCTACGTGTTTTAGGAGCGTGCATCTATACTCCTTTGTGTTGGCTTTATGTTGTTAATGTCTCATGTTGATGGATTTGTAAACCATGTTTATGTTGATGCCTAAGTGTTTGTTTGGGAGGCTTATTGCCATGTCCTTTGGATACTTGTGTTGCCTCAGTTTTTGGATGTCATGCTTGGCTTATACAATCATGTTTAGATTGCCTTATATGAATGTTTATGTTTGTTTGCTAAGGCATGAAACTCATATGTGCTATGTATGCCTTCTTTTGAATGATTATGTGAATTCCTTGGTTGAATGACGTTCGTCCATGTTGGGTGCCTTGTATGACTAGATTTTGGTTAATAGAAGTGGTATGAATGCTTGGATGTGTCTAGGGAGGTCTTGATTTGCATCTAGGTTCGAGTCTTGTATTGTTTTTGCTGATTTTGGAGACTTGCAGTGCAGGGCGTATCGATACGCCTAAGGGCCGTATCGATACGGTCTTGCCTGCAGGCCTCAGTTTTGGCTGGGCGTATCGATACACGGGGGTGTATCGATACGGTCTTTGCTCACTGGAATTCTGAGAAGTTGGTGAGTTTAGGGCGTATCGATACGGGGTTGAGTCGTATCGGTACGGTTCCATCTCGTTGACCTCGAAATGTTGACCGAGAGGGGCGTATCGATACGCTCAAGGGCTGTATCGATACGGTCTTCCCTGAGTTGACTGAGAGGGTTGACTTTGGTCAAGGCGTATCGATACCCTCTATAGGTGTATCGATACGGCCTGCTTAATAAGGAAAATTGGGCTGTTTAATTGCATGGTTTGTGGGTTTTGTATCCGTGTTTGTTCGCTGCGTGTCCTATCACATAAGAGTTAATAAAGGCATCTAGAAAAGATAAAGAGAAAAAAATAGGGTTGCTAACCGAAGGGGAGCCTTAACGGGTTTCGCTTCAGTTTTCCCTGTGTAGCCTACTCGGACCGGTCAGCCGTCCAGACCGAGACGAGGCGGTTACAACTCTTAAGTCTAAGCAAAAAAACCCAACACATACGTGCATGATCATCAACCACAGTGAGGAAAAATCTATGACCACTATGAGTGGATACCCTATAGGGCCCCCACAATTCAATGTGAATAAGGTCAAAAGGCTTAACATAAAAAGATTGACTATGAGGAAAAGGAAACATGGTTTGCTTAGCTAAGGGACAAACAGGACAGGGAGATACATCCTCATGCTTATTAAAGGCAACGATAGTTAAAGGAGAAATTTTATGCATAGTAGAGACAGAGGCATGTCCAAGACGAGCATGCCAAACACAAAAATCTTTATTAACAGCAGATGCCGTACAATGAGTAGAGATGTCATCACAGGGTAAAACAGAAGTACAAGTGGAAGCTTTAGACAAACCAGAAGCAATAGCTGAAGAAAAAAATAGAGGCCTCCATGCTCCTTACCAATCTCCCTCATCCATCCATTTGAGAGGTCCTGTAAGACACAACAATTAGGATAAAAAGTAAGGGAACAATTAAGATCACGGGTAAGGCGAGAAACAGAAAGAAGATTCTGATTAAATTGAGGCACAAAGAGAACATTATGAAGAGAAAGATCTGAGGTAAGAGGGAATGAACCAGTGTGTGTTATGGGAACAGTTTTACCATTTGGTAAATGGACAAGGCGTGAATTAGAAGAACATGACTGTGGAGAACACAAACCCTTGAAATCGGACAAAATATGGTCGGTAGCACCTGTATCTAAAATCCAAGAAGGAGATTTATTAGTAGTGGATGAAAAACTCAGAGTAATACCTGCATAATTCACCACAACATCATTCGCAAGAAGCTTCTGAAGCAAGCTTAGAATCTGAGTGTACTGATCACGAGTAAATGTGGGAGCACTCGAAGAATCATCACGATCAACATCAGGCAACAGATCAGAGGGAGCCTGGGAATTGACGAGTGCAGCCTGTGAGCCCCTCTTCTTAGTGAACTTGTAATCAGGTGGGAATCCAATCAAACGATAGCAATTTTCCTTCTTATGTCCCTTGAGTTTACAATGGTCACAGACACCATTGAACTGTCGACGCGCCGAGCCACCAATAGCCTGAGAGGACATAACCGTCGAATCGGAAAGTGGTGAAAAACCAGTGAGATGCTTCCTCTGGGATTCCTCCTGGATAATCATTGCATAAGCTTGATTCACCGTCGGAAGGGGCTGTTTAAGCAAGATCTGACTTCGAATGGCTGAATACGTCTCGTTCAAACCCATTAAAAACTGAAAGAGTTTTTGTTGAACCATAATCTGAAGGTTTTTCTGGGATGCTTCACAATTACACGAAGAGAAAGGAACAAGCGAATTATACTCATCCCAAAGGAGCTTGAGACGAGTATAATACGCAAAAACCGTAGAATCCCCCTGAGTCAGTGCAACAATTTCTCGATGAAGAAAAAAATTCTAGACCCATCAATTTTATCAAAACGCTCACGGAGATCCTCCCACACAAGTGACGCACTCGAATTAAAAACAATACCAGCTGAGAGTTCTTTACTTATAGTGTTCAAGATCCAGGATAAGACGATAGCATTACAACGCTCCCACTGTGATTGTAAAGCTTCTTCATACGCATCCTTCTTGCAATCTCCACCAACAAATCCCAGCTTATTCTTTGCCAGAAGAGCAATCCTCATCGAGCGACTCCAGACACTGTAATTCTCTGGACCAGTGAGCTGATGCGACACCAACAACGATCCCGACGTATCAGAAGGATGCAGGAAAAGAAGATGGTGGAAATCAACCACCGTTTCTTCCGACGCAGACGACATATCGTGAAACCAAAGAGAAAGCGAACAAACCCTAGGATTTGGGGAAAACAAAGAGGAAGCAAAAACACGGAAAAGACCATACACTAAACCGAGATCGGAAAAAAGAAGAAATGGGCCATACACAAACAGTGGCCCGAAATGAAAAAACTGAAGAAAAATGGGCTCATGATACCATGTTGAATTTATATTTGAGAGTATAATATTGAAAATATTTCTTCAATTTTCATTGATAATAAATGAATACATTACAATGATATTTATACACCAAGTATTTGGCTGACTAACTAACTTTCTAGTGTAACTAATCTGTAACTAACAAACAACCTTCTAACTATATTGTAACTACAATCATAACAATGTAACATAGATGTTGTGGTTAGGGTTTTGGGAAGAAGAAATAAAATGGAGGATTTATAGTTTTAACCCAAATATTTAAGAGGATTATTAAATTAATAGAGTTTGGACCAAATTGATAGAAATATGTAAATTTTGGAGACTAAAACTGTAGTTATCCAATTAAAAATAAGCCATGTCATCATTTTTGTTTGTTTTAATGGCCGAGGTACCAAAACATAACAAAAAAGTAACGTTAGGTACCAATTTGCCAAAAAATAAATGGGGTACTAAAATAAAAATGCAGAAATAGGTGAGGTACTAAATATGTAATTTTCCCTGAAATAATATACGGATCGTCACGATTTAAGCAATTGAATGTTTTAAAATAAATTCGCTTCTTCTGTTGCGAGAAGCAAGATTATCAAGTGTGTGTATTGTTGTTAAAGATGAAAATTTCTGTAACCTTTGCTTTGTGTATCAAATAAAAACAAGCTATCTATGTTTTTTTTTGGGGCAAATTATGATTTTAGTGATAAAAATAACTTAAATGAAAAAAATTACAGTAGGAAAAGAATTTCTTACACAGCAGCCGGATCAATTCTATTTCCAAAGAAACATACAATAACATGACTAGGATTTAAATTAGCGGAACGCTAGCGCAATTGTGGTCGTAAAATTGCGGTCGCGCTGTTGGCTGAAATTGTAATTAGAGAAAATTACGGTGGGCAACGAAATCACAACGATAGCAGGCTGTCGCGGACGGAAAATAAAGGTATAGCGTTCGGTCGCGGCGATAACAGGACGCTATCCCCATTTTCAGACCAATCGCGAATGGTTCGTCGAAGGATTTTTGGCGCGAATCTCGTTAACGACTGACGGCGTTGAAGAGAATGGGCGGGAGAAAAGTGAGGAAGATGAACTTAATACATCTAATAGGGTAAATCGCGGGAAGGAGGGTTCAAGTTTTAGTGAATTTTTGGAGAGACTTAAAGATTTTAGTACGAGTACAATTTAGTCCTTTACACACACGCACACGGACACCCACCCACCCACACGCCCACACACACGCCCACGCACACACACACCCCCACCTCCCACACGCACACGCACATTATTCTTGAGTTTTTTGGTGGAAAAGAACTCTTTGATAAAATCGTAAGGAATTTAATCTCCTATCTCACAATTATAATATATACTTTTTAATCCATTTTAACTTATTTATGTTCATTTTGTTTAGAAAAATACTCTAAATATCATTAAAAATGATTTTTTATAATTGTTATTATGTTTTACAATAAGTTGTGTAAATTTAAAAAAAATCACGATTGCAATACCTGCAATGACAGCAATAGCTTCTGTTATATCCGCAACCGCGATAATCGCGATACGACCGGAAACGCAACCGTGAACGCTATTTAAACCCCTGAACATGACCATTTGTATAATGCTACCACCAAGTTTTAAAAAACTCTTGTCTTAACCTACATTCTTTCGTTAAATGGTTCGCCGTATCATTCCGGTCTCTAGGCAGTCGGCACATAAAAAATTGAGTGAGTGATATAGAACGAACCAAACAATCTGTAACCACCTGGACCCGCTTATGCGTTTAACCCAACTCCAGGCAGTCACAACCTATAATCAAACCCTTGTGAAATATCATAGTCAAAATATCAAAACTGACATAGTTTCCCCCTTTCGGGAGATTTACGAATCATACCATAAAACCTGTTATCAAATACATATCAATACTATTCTCAGAACGATTATAAAATCTACTAGTAACGCTTTCAAATCCATCCAAAAGTAGTAAGCAAAAGTTTAGTATCATGTGATTACAAAATAGATGATATGAAAGCATAAAGTGTTCAGTTATATCAAAAGCCAACACCCGGCAAAAACCAAAAGATAAGTCGTATCAAAATATAGGCATAAGTCACCCAAATACAGACAGTTTGGAAGATAAGAACATTACAACAGTCTAGAGCTAAATGTGCCGATCCTCCAGTTGCCGGGTCCAAAAGGGGTAGCCTATCACAAGTATCTGAAAGGGGAGAAGAAGAAGGCATGAGCTAGGGAGCTCAGTGTGTTCCAATAAGTGCAGATCAAACAAGCAATGAATACGTAACAATCAAATCATAATAACACATAGCAGATCAATGCAAATGCTCGGATGCATGCATGAGTTTACTAGTGACTACCCTCCAACCATACACGAAATGCAGTCCCCCAGAACTGCATCCATAAGGACTTACCCTACGCCCGATGGGCATAGGTGCCACTCAAGGGGAGACCTTGAGTCCATAAGGATTTACCAGCTTGATCAGGGCTGTACCAACAGAAACTTCACAACATAACCCAATAGTATACCCCAGATAGTAATCAGTGTCCAGATCTCAGATATGAATAACAGAGTACATGTGGCAGGCATTCTATTCAGAATATCAGAAACAGAAGATTCATACTTTTGACAGATAATTGGGCATACCTATTGAGAAAAGTAGGCATTCTCATCATTAAACATGCAAACAGATTGTAACATCTCAGGTCAAGCTAACATGTCATACTTTCACGTTCATCAGACAATCATGCAATTCCATCACAGATCAAGAAATCATATTACAAGTATACGAATTGAGCAAACATACATCATCTCGGCAGAGAATGTCATTATATAACCAGTTCACCATTTCATCTCATTCTAATATAGTAATGCAATTTCAACAACAATTAAGATATTAAACAGCATAGTATTATTTATGATTAAATCATCAAGCAATTCATTCAACAGAATATAGCACACATGGAACACACCTCAAAGCTGGTCGGAGAAGGGTCTAACGGACACCTGCCTCAGTACGCTCAGATACGGGGTCGGATCCTAGATCAAGAAAGAGTAATGGTCATAATGTGAAATAAGAGTTAAACTTATTCTTATACACAGGGTTTGAATTCATACTGATATTCACTGAAGCGTGAAGATGAGCGGGTCGTGAGGAGCTAGGCTGAGCTGGAGAGTGGTCACATGAGTCTCGGGTACCTTTACACAATTAAAACACTATTTTAGTCACTTATTCGATTTACTGATATCTGAATAGGATAATTAAGTACATATGCATGATTTGGGTTTAAGGTCAGATTCAGGGGTCTTAGAGTCGGAATTTCACAAAACGGGCTTCAAAAACGGACTCAGGATGTCGAAAAACATAAGATAGGGCCTTATCGAAAAATTTGACTTTTTGGTCAAAGTCAACGATGACGTCAGCAGTCAACTGGGTCAAGAGTCAACTGAGTCAACTCGGCGAGTTGGCTCACTGAGCTGACTCGGCGAGTCAATTCAACTGGGTCGGGTTGGAGAAACCGTGGGTCGGTCGGGTTAATGGGTCGGGTCGGACGGCTTATTACCCTTAAACAGAGACGTCGCCGGCGGCGACCGAAAATTCGTCGGAGGTTGCCGGATTCACCCAAAGTACCTGGAAAAATAAAGGGGATCCGAGTTACACAAAACCCACGAACCAAGAACGTTAAAAACTTGCCGGAAATTAACCGAAATTAAGAATGGGCTGCCGGAACTTACGTAACTCCGACGGAGGCTTTGCCGGAGTCGGTTGGATTCAAAACTTTAGGGGTTTTGTTGGGCTCGACGAGGGGGATGTAGATCTGATGGTGGCTCGTCGGTTGGACGCCGGAATCGGCCGGAAAGCGAACGGAGAAGGGCGGCGATTTTAGGTTTTTTGTTGTTGCGATATTCGGTCTAGATCCACGACGAGAGACAGCCCAAAAGTGCGAGTGTTTACCACAGTCGTGATCAGGGTGCAACAGCCGACGCGGCAAGGTCGGCGGTGACAGCCACGACACGGCGGTGACGAGGCGACGATGGCCAGAGGAAAAAGACGGTGATGGGGAAAGAAGTTCCAGAGAAATCGGGAAAAATGGGAGATATTAATTTGGGTAGGTGAAAAGTCATCCCCCTTATTAAAAATAGGCATACATGCACCAGAATGATACAAAAGAGATTTGAGGTACCTTAGACCCTAAGAGCTTCATAGCTCAGATGGCTAGGTCATGGCCAAACCTATAGGAGGTTGCGGGTTCGACTCCCGCAACCTCAAAAACTCATATATATATATATATTTTTGAGTGTTACAACTCTCCCCTCCTAAAAAGAAATTTCGTCCTCGAAATTTACCTGAATTAAACAGATGTGGGAACTGTTCTCTCATGGGTCCTTCAACTTCCCAAGTAGCCTCGTTGGGGCTCCGATTTCTCCACTGAACTTTAACCATCGGAATGCGTCGGTTTCTCAGAACTCTCTCATCAAAATCCAAGATCTGAATCGGTTCCTCCTCATAGGACAAGTCCGGTCTCAACTCTACATCCTGAACCTGGATAACATGACTAGGATCTGGATTGTATTGCCTCAACATGGACACATGGAATACATTATGGATACGACTGAGCTGAGGAGGTAACTCAAGCTGATAGGCAACTGGCCCAACTCTCTTCACGATACGGTATGGCCCAATGAATCTCGGACTCAGCTTACCCTTTTTTCCAAATCTCAGAACTTTCTTCCATGGAGATACTTTCAGAAAGACTCGATCACCGACCTCAAACTCAATATCCTTTCTTCTTCGATCAGCATAAGATTTCTGTCTGTCAAAGGCCTCTTTCAGGCGATCACGGATTAATCTGACAGTCTCTTCAGTTTCTTGGACCAATTCTTGACCCAAAGTCTTCTTATCATACAACTCGGTCCAACATATAGGAGTTCAGCATTTACGACCATACAGAGCTTCATAAGGGGCCATGCGAATACTAGCCTGATAGCTATTATTATAAGCAAACTCGGCCAAGGGCAAGAAATCTTCCCAACTACCGCAGAAGTCTATCACGCATCCTCTCAACATATCTTCAAGAACCTGAATTACTCTCTCAGACTGACCATCAGTCTGAGGATGGAAGGATGTACTGAAATTTAAACGCGTACCCAAAGCATCATGTAAGGCCGACCAGAAATGAGAAGTGAACCTCGGATCTCGATCAGATATGATAGATAAGGGTATCCCATGCAATCTGACGATCTCTAAAATATACAGCCTAGCCAGCTTCTCTAGAGAATAAGTAACTCGCACAGGAATAAAGTGAGCTGACTTGGTGAGTCGATCAACAATAACCCAGACAGAATCCTTTTTAGAAGGAGTCAGAGGCAACCCGGTAACGAAATCCATCGTGATACGCTCCTATTTCCACTCAGGAATCTTAATGGGTTGTAACAAACCAGAAGGATGTTGATGTTCCGCTTTGACTTGCTGACAGGTCATACACTTCGATACATAATCTGATATATCCTTCTTCATACCCTCCCAACGGTACCTTTGTTTCAGATTCTGGTACATCTTGTCTCCACCAGGATGTATAGCATAAGGGCTACTATGAGCCTCACTAAGTATGGCTCGCTTCAGGTCGGCATCATCGGGAACACAATAACGACCCTTGAAGCACAAAACGCCATCCTGATCGAAGGCATAAACAGATGTAGATCCCTGCTCAACTTGTTGCATAACTGGGAGTAAGGAATTATCTAAGAGTTGCTTGGCCTTAATCTCTTCGGCCAAAGTTGGTTTAACTTGCAATTCCGCTAGCAAACTGCCACCACTATAAATACTCATCCTGGCAAACAGAGATCTCAGGTCGGATATAGTCTTACGACTCAAGGCATCGGCAACAACATTGGCTTTTCCTGGGTGGTACTCAATCACGCAATCATAGTCCTTTAACAGCTCAACCCAACGACGTTGCCTCATATTTAAATCCCTCTGAGTGAGGATATACTTCAAGCTCTTGTGATCAGTAAAGATATAGCACTTCTCTCCGTAGAGATAGTGCCTCCAGATTTTCAGAGCAAAGACCACCGCAGCTAACTCGAGGTCATGGGTTGGATAGTTACACTCATGTGGTCGTAACTGACGTGATGCATAAGCGATTACCTTCCTATCTTGCATCAGTACACAACCAAGCCCGGAGAGTGAGGCATCACTATACACTGAGAAGTCCTTTCCAGACTCGGGTTGTGAAAGGACCGGAGCTTGAGTCAAAGCCGCCTTCAGTTTCTCAAAACTAGCTTGCTGGGCATCAGACCAAGCAAAAGGAACATTCTTCCTCAAAAGCTTCGTCAAAGGGGCAGCAATGATGGAGAAACCCTCGACAAAGCGGCGGTAGTAACCAGCTAAACCCAGAAAGCTACGGATCTCAGAGACATTCTTGGGTGGCTTCCAACTGGTGATAGCCTCGATCTTACTAGGATCAACCTGGATACCTTGAGCTGATACAACATGCCTCAGAAATGTCACTTCTCTGAGCCAAAATTCACACTTGCTCAGCTTAGCATACAAACGATGCTCTCTCAAGGTTTGCAGAACGATCTTCAAATGTTCAACATGCTCAGATTCTGTCCGAGAATAAACCAAGATATCATCAATAAACACCACAACAAACTGGTCTATATAGGGTCGGAACACACGGTTCATCATGTCCATGAAGGCAGCTGGTGCATTGGTAAGACCAAAAGGCATCACAAGAAACTCATAGTGCCCATATCTAGTGCGGATAGCTGTCTTCGTAACATTAGATCCCTTTATCTTCAGTTGATAGTATCCAGACCGAAGATCAATCTTTGAGAAAACCGTGGCTCCCCGAAATTGATCAAACAAATCGTCGATCCTGGGTAACGGGTATTTATTCTTAACTGTCAGCTTGTTCAACTTCCGATAATCAATGCATAATCGGAGTGAACCATCTTTCTTCTTGACGAAGAGGACTGGAGCTCCCCAAGGTGAAGAGCTAGGTCGAATGAAACCTCGGTCAAGCAGCTCCTGCAACTGAATTTTCAACTCCTTAAGCTCTTTAGGGGCCATACGATAAGGATTCATAGATACAGGTGCAGACCCCAGATAGGTCTCAATCTCAAACTCAACATCCCTATCCGGAGGTAATCCGGGCAACTCTTCGGGAAAGACATCAGGAAATTCGCTGACAGTGCGAATTTCTTCAATCTTGGATAGAGAACCCTTCGTATTCAGGAGAGAAGCAATGAAGGTCTCATATCCCTTCAGAATCATTCTGCCGACGGTCAGAGCAGATACTACGTTAGACAAGTAACCTCGACGTTCACCGATTAGAACCACTGACTGACCATCAGAAGTCCTTAAGGTTGCCCTTTTCAATTCACAATCAAGGTTAACCCGATGCTCGATCAACCAATCCATTCCCAAAATCAGATCGAACTCCTCCATTGGAAGCTCCATAAGATCAACCATAAAGATTTCCCCTTGAACCTCAAGAGGACAACGCCTAAACACCTTATCCATGGTCACCGACTGACCTACTGGGCTCATAACTGTAACAACATTCTCTGTGGCTTCTATCGGAAATGGAAGGTCTCGGGAAATAGATCTTGAAATGTAGGAGTGGGTAGAACTATTATCGAGCAATGCAAAGTATGGAACAGAGAAAATGGTAAATGTACCTGCTATAACATCCGGCTCATCTCGATCATCACGTCGTCGGGTAGCATAAACAAGTGCTGGCTGCCTAGCCTCAGACAAAACTGGTCCCCCACTCTGATGGGACCGTGCTCTAGAGTCTGTCCTAGCAGCAGATGCAGAAGGTCTACTCTGACCACGACCCTTGCCTGGAGTCTGTACGGATGTCTGCGAGCGTGCAGGGGTCTGGGAGGATGCTCGAGCTGCAGAAGATGGGACAGGGCAATTCTTCAGAAAATGGTCTCCGGACCCACATCGGAAACATGCACCGGTCTTCCTTCTGCACTCGCCCCCATGTCGCTTGTCACAATGCACACAAAGGGGCATAGGGGTGAAACCAGACGAATCACCTCTACTAGCAGCCGGGGTCGAAGAAGCATCAGGTCTGGATCCAGAATTACCTCTCTGATGACCAGAAGTGCGATTCCTCTTTCCATGACGCGAGGAAGGCTCGGGATTAGGAGGCCTCTTAGACCGCTCTCGGTCAGCTCTACCTCCACCAGTGGCTGCTAGCTCAACTTCTTCCAAGTCTTTAGCTTTCTCAACTAAAGTATCGAACTCCTTATCCAGATGGCCAACAACATGTACACATAGCTCATATCTCAGCCCCATCACAAATTTACGACATTTTCCCCTCTCGGTGGGCACTAAACTAGCCCCAAATCTGAGCAAGCCCAAGAATTCTGTCTCATACTCGGATACAGACATATCTCCCTGAGTCAATGTCCTGAATCATTCTTGCATCTGCCTCATGTAACGCTCACCAACAAAGCGGCTCTTGAAGCGCTCCTTGAAAAAGTCCCAAGTCAAACGGGCCGCAAGAACACTACTAACCACAGATTCCCACCAAGTACGAGCATTCCCATACAACATAGAGACGGCTCCCAAATATCTCTTGGGTGACTCAAGACCCAAAGAATCCATACGCCTCTCCAGATCGTGGAGCCATTCCTCTGCCTCGGTCGGGGCTCCACCAGTAGGGCCATCAAAAGTTCTCGCCCTATTCATGATCAAGGTCTGAGAGATGGGAACCTCAGGGACAATACCAGCTGCTCTAACCGCACCAGTAATCAACTGCAAAAACTGCCTACTAAGGGCTTCGTCAGTAACAGATGTGGGAGGCTCAGAAGAAGACGGTGCTCCTCTAACCGGAGTAGACACATCAATCCCAGGGGCGGACTGAGGAGCAGTCACTACAGTAGGGCCAGATGGTACGGAAGGCTCAGTAGGACCAGGGACAAGAGTTGAAGTAGGTGGCTCCACCACCGGATCATTCATCGCGTCGGCAAACCGGACAGGTCTACCGCGTCTCCGAATAGGTCGACGTCCTCTTCCAGTACTCATAGCAGAAGACCTCTACAAGGAATAAGCTTAGGGTCAGTTTATAGCAATGGAGAATCGAACACAATTAAGCAGACAAAATTGGGTGACTTAGCTCATTTCAAAACACTTTTTGTAAAACTTTTCAAACATTGCGTAAAATGGACTCATACACAGTCCGAGGTTTTTAAAACCAAAAGCTCTGATACCACTAAATGTAACCACCTGGACCCGCTTATGCGTTTAACCCAACTCCAGGCAGTCACAACCTATAATCAAACCCTTGTGAAATATCATAGTCAAAATATCAAAACTGACATAGTTTCCCCATTTCGGGAGATTTACGAATCATACCATAAAACCTGTTATCAAATACATATCAATACTATTCTCAGAACGATTAATAAATCTACTAGTAACGCTTTCAAATCCATCCAAAAGTAGTAAGCAAAAGTTTAGTATCATGTGATTACAAAATAGATGATATGAAAGCATAAAGTGTTCAGTTATATCAAAAGCCAACACCCGGCAAAAACCAAAAGATAAGTCGTATCAAAATATAGGCATAAGTCACCCAAATACAGATAGTTTGGAAGATAAGAACATTACAACAGTCTAGAGCTAAATGTGCCGATCCTCCAGTTGCCGGGTCCAAAAGGGGTAGCCTATCACAAGTATCTGAAAGGGGAGAAGAAAAAGGCATGAGCTAGGGAGCTCAGTGTGTTCCAATAAGTGCAGATCAAACAAGCAATGAATACATAACAATCAGATCATAATAACACATAGCAGATCAATGCAAATGCTCGGATGCATGCATGAGTTTACTAGTGACTACCCTCCAACCATACACCAAATGCAGTCCCCCAGAACTGCATCCATAAGGACTTACCCTAGGCCCGATGGGCATAGGTGCCACCTAAGGGGATGCCTTAGGTCCATAAGGACTTACCCTAGGCCCGATGGGCATAGGTGCCACTCAAGGGGAGACCTTGAGTCCATAAGGATTTACCAGCTTGATCAGGGCTGTACCAACAGAAACTTCACAACATAACCCAATAGTATACCCCAGATAGTAATCAGTGTCCAGATCTCAGATATGAATAACAGAGTACATGTGGCAGGCATTCTATTCAGAATATCAGAAACAGAAGATTCATACTTTTGACAGATAATTGGGCATACCTATTGAGCAAAATAGGCATTCTCATCATTAAACATGCAAACATATTGTAACATCTCAGGTCAAGCTAACATGTCATACTTTCACGTTCATCAGACAATCAGGCAATTCCATCACAGATCAAGAAATCATATTACAAGTATACGAATTGAGCAAACATACATCATGTCGGCAGAGAATGTCATTATATAACCAGTTCATCATTTCATCTCATTCTAATATAGTAATGCAATTTCAACAACAATTAAGATATTAAACAGCATAATATTATTTATGATTAAATCATCAAGCAATTCATTCAACAGAATATAGCACACATGGAACACACCTCAAAGCTGGTCGGAGAAGGGTCTAACGGACACCTGCCTCAGTACGCTCAGATACGGGGTCGGATCCTAGATCAAGAAAGAGTAATGGTCATAATGTGAAATAAGAGTTAAACTTATTCTTATACACAGGGTTTGAATTCATACTGATATTCACTGAAGCGTGAGGATGAGCGGGTCGTGAGGAGCTACGCTGAGCTGGAGAGTGGTCACATGAGTCTCGGGTACCTTTACACAATTAAAACACTATTTTAGTCACTTATTCGATTTACTGATATCTGAATAGGATAATTAAGTACATATGCATGATTTGGGTTTAAGGTCAGATTCAGGGGTCTTAGAGTCGGAATTTCACAAAGCGGGCTTCAAAAACGGACTCAGGACGTCGAAAAACATAAGATAGGGCCTTATCGAAAAATTTGACTTTTTGGTCAAAGTCAACGCTGACGTCAGCAGAAGTCAACGCTGACGTCAGCATGACATCAGCAGTCAACTGGGTCAAGAGTCAACTCGGCGAGTTGGCTCACTGAGCTGACTCGGCGAGTCAATTCAACTGGGTCGGGTTGGAGAAATCGTGGGTCGGTCGGGTTAATGGGTCGGGTCGGACGGCTTATTACCCTTAAACAGAGACGTCGCCGGCGGCGACCGAAAATTCGTCGAAGGTTGCCGGATTCACCAAAGTACCTGGAAAAATAAAGGGGATCCGAGTTACACAAAACCCACGAACCAAGAACGTTAAAAACTTGCCGGAAATTAACCGAAATTAAGAATGGGCCGCCGGAACTTACGTAACTCCGACGGAGGCTTTGCCGGAGTCGGTTGGATTCAAAACTTTAGGGGTTTTGTTGGGCTCGACGAGGGGGATGTAGATCTGACGGTGGCTCGTCGGTTGGACGCCGGAATCGGCCAGAAAGCGAACGGAGAAGGGCTGCGATTTTAGGGTTTTTTTGTTTGTTGCGATATTCGGTCTAGATCCACGACGAGAGACAGCCCAAAAGCGCGAGTGTTTACCACACGCGGTGACGAGGCGACGATGGCCAGAGGAAAATGACGGTGATGGGGAAAGAAGTTCCAGAGAAATCAGGAAAAAGGGGAGATATTAATTTGGATAGGTGAAAAGTCATCCCCCTTATTAAAAACAGGCATACATGCACCAGAATGATACAAAAGAGATTTGAGGTGCCTTAGACCCTAAGAGCTTCATAGCTCAGATGGCTGGGTCGTGGCCAAACCTATAGGAGGTTGCAGTTTCGACTCCCCCAACCTCAAAAACTCATATATATATATTTTTTGAGTGTTACACAATCAATCTCTTCAAATAATTCCAACCAACGCCACGATCTAATGCGAGAAATTTCAATCCAATTCAAGACCACTTGACAGTCGGATTCAACCAGAAGACTATCTTAGGTAGTAGAATTATCAACTTTCTTTCATTATATGCTCAATACCGTTTAAATTTGTACATGGATGAATAATAAATATTCAGAAAAAAAGAGTAATAAATAAAAGTATATGTATATATACTGATGGCTTAAACTTGAAATCGTAACAATCAGTATGAACTTGAAGTACTTAACAAAAATTATAATGATTCTCGAGTTCTAGCGCTAAAAGAGACGGTTCTTGTTTCCTTTTTTTTCGTCAAAAGTTTTTTTAAAACAGATAAATCATTTAGAATGGGAATGGATAAAAATCTTCTACCCCTT
This sequence comes from Hibiscus trionum, assembly GCA_030270665.1. Classification (NCBI taxonomy): domain Eukaryota; kingdom Viridiplantae; phylum Streptophyta; class Magnoliopsida; order Malvales; family Malvaceae; genus Hibiscus; species Hibiscus trionum. The sequence goes on from BSYR01000011.1 coordinate 10,746,506, forward strand.
TTCGGTGCCCTTACTTATACCTCAACACTAAAAAACACAACAAAATTAAATTTCAAGCCCTAACCCTAAATTCTAAATCCTAAACCCTACACCCTAAAAAATACACCCTACCCTAATTCCCTAAACCCTAACCATAACCCCTAACCTAAAATGTAACACCCCAAATTTAATAATAATAATAATAATAATAATAATAATAATAATAATAATAAATGAGTGTACGGTGATGAATGAAAAAAAATAAAAATACTGCAGCTACAAGAGTTTGAGCTCATGATATATGCTTGGTGGAACCAAGCCTTAACCATTTGGGCTAAGGTCCCCTTTTAGTTATATCCCACGCCTACTTCTATTTGAATTGTGTTTTTTTTTTCAATCTGATTCAATAATAATTACAAGTCAAACTCCTCACCTACCCTTTGGAGAATACCAATCGTATCAAAAAAAAATCGAAAGGGAGAGGGTCTGGAAATTTCCTAAGTCTCCCTAATCGTTCACCGGCTCGATCTCCGTCGCCGTCCGGCTGTGGCGTGCACCGCCAACGTCGGCGTGATCGTCGCGCCGCCCCAATCGAGACCCAACTCTTCACTCACGCTTAAGCTCTGTCGTTCACCTGGGAGAACTGATTGAAGAAGCGTCGAAACACCAAACCTAGCCGTCTCCGTTTCTGTCGTTTATCGGCCGTTTCCGTCGTCATTGGAGAGCGTTAAGGGTTCAGGCATGACTAGCGTGAGGAGGCGGCCAAAACCCCCTTCGCCGATCGTCTTTCTGACTTCGGCAAGGCCCTCGTCGGAGTTTCGTATTTTCCGACAAAGGCTTGGAATTTCAGGTGATTTTCGGCTCGAATCCAACTTTATTTCATGATGTTATGTATGGGTTGAACTGATAGTTGTTTTTCCTCTGTTTTTCCGGTGAAATCAAAGATTTTAGGGTTCTGACGACTTTCTGATAAGGTTTCGACGAAGTTCCGGCAACTTTCCGATCTTGGTGAGTGAACCGGTCTGAACCCACCAAACCAAACCAGTCCAGCTAACAACCTGGTCTGAACCAACCCAATTCAGTCTGAACCCAAACCGAACCGAGCCCAGACTCGTATCTGACCTGACCAGAACCTGTATCCGACTCGAATCGATCCAACCCGACCCATTGAACAGAACCCGACCCGTTAACTGAGTTAACTCAGCGAGTCAACCCTTCTGAGTCAACTTACTAAGGCAACTCGCTCGAGTTGACTCAGTTGAGTCAACACAGTTGACCAGTGACGTCACCGTTGACTTTGACTGCTGACATCAGCGCTGACTTTGATCCAAAAAGTCAAATTTTCCGAAAATGTGTATTTTATGTTTTTCGACATCTTGAGTCCGTTTTTGAAGCCCGTTTTACAAAATTCTGACCCAAAAGCCTTCGAATCTGACCTTGAACCTGAACTTGTTTATGTATTTATTTATTTAGTTAAAGGTACTATGAATAAGGACTGAAATGGGAATTTGTGTTATTGAAGGTACTCATAGTTCCTTAAATACAAATTGTTGATGGACGTCGAATTCGGGTTTGAGTGCAATCGAATGGGGTATCATAAATTGACCGATGTAGCTCAGAGTTAAGGTAATACTTTATTACATTTTGCATGCTTTCAAACTTGTTGGTATTCGATTAATGCTTACACGACCATGATTAAGCATATGATAAATTCTGCTTACGTCAATAAATTAAGAAATAAGAATATTGATGGTCAAGGCAAAAATTTCGAGTAAGAGGCTTGATGAATTGAAGGGACTTTCGAGTTCAATAAACGACTAATAAAAATAGATGATCTATAAGTCTGATTATTTTGGCTAATGAATTACGAAAATGCCCTCGAGCTATGTAAATGACTAAAATACCCATGTCAATGAAAGTGGTAAGGAAATATACATTAGATCCGGTGAAACAACTAATTCTTCTGAAAATCTTGAAATTTCTCGGGAAGTTATGGTAACGAGGCTTCACTTTCGAGTCTATAAATTGCTCAGTTTCTTTGAAATTGAATAATGCTCTAAAGACAGTTACGAGAAACTAATTGTATGTTTGAATTAGTCAGAGTTTCGTAAAATGCTAAATTGGTTGAAATGACTAAAATGTTCGGAAATACTGATAAGGCTGAATTGATCAGTATGTCCCTAATGACAAAAAGAATGATCTATCATCGGCACCAATTGTCAAATTAAACAAAATGATGGATTTACCCTCGAGAACTATAATGAATGAATAGTTGAAAGAACCGAGAGGCTCAGAATAATTGAAACACCTTCGGACATCGAGGTGACTGAAAATACCTCTAAGACTTGAAATGAAAATTATCAATAAAGCCAAGCAAAGGCAAAAGTCCTGAAAGTAGTAATACACGACCCTTGTTGGTTGGTCGTTTCGAGAACTATTGTGATGTTGGAAGAATGCCACTTAAATTCATGTTCAAGTTATTTGGAGAAAGTACCTAAGTCTATGCTAAGAGCAATCCGTTCTTCGTGTGTATGGCATGTTCAAGTTATTTGGAGAAAGTACCTAGGTCTATGGTAAGAGCAACATGTTCTTCGTGTGTATTCAATATTATGGATTGAGTTCAGGTGCATTACACATGACCGATTACTTGGGAAATACCATTTGGAAATCTGTTTGATTTCTCGTTGTATGTTCAGTGGTTGCTTGGCTTGGCGAGCTTTTGTTATGCAATGTAGTCAGTTCTGAGAAGTAAGTACTTGCAGTGTACTGATTCGGTTGGATAATAAACTTTGTGCGATGGTTTGCGATTAGTTCAAAGGGACCCGGAAACCTGATAAGTAACCAGAACTTCTGAACTTTGTATGTCACTGCTTTTACCCGATAGTCAAATTACAAAATTACCCTAAAGGTCAAAATGACCAAACTGCCCTAGTAGGCTTAAATGATTGGAACGCTCTCGGTACTTCTGAAATCTCAATGTTCTCGATGTGTCAAGTTCCGAATGTTGGTTTGAGTTGTTAGTACTGAGCTCCCTCGCCTAGGGACCTCGTCCTGAAAACAGTCCAAAAATTGTCAAATGTCATTTTTCTGATATCTATCAAGTACCCTTGAGAAATGAATTGGGTCATAAAGCGCGTACCATGCATCTGTAAACACTCTCTGTCCTAAACCAAGATCACCTGCTTAAAATTAAAAGTATGATATTGTTATTCGAAAAGAAAGCAATTCTCTGATTTCTGTCTTCTGATATGAAAATATATCTGATATATGACATTGAATACGAAATAATAATAATAAAATAAATTTGACATATGTCTTTCGGTATAAAAATAGATATGATATCTATTTTCTGTAATACTATCTTCTGAATATAAACTGAATTCATATGTGGTATATTATCTGGGATATGAATGAAGATCTGTAGGCTCAGTGCTGGTAAGCCCTTCTGGACCTAAGCTCCTACGCCCGACGGGCCTAGGGTAAGTCTTTCTGGATACTATTCTGGGTTTCTGCATATTGGCATATGGTTGGAGGGTAGTTAAGTAAATTAATAAAACTTTCTGACCTCTTTTGAAACATACCCTACTATATTAATGTATCAAAGTGAACTCTCAGTAAACTTACAATTTCGCACTTAATGAACCACTCTGAATTCCTTGATTCAACTTCCGAAATCTGAAATATCTTTTCAATCTTCGGCCTTAGACTCATCTCTTAAGGTTCGGGTGACCAAATAAAGAACAACTATGTTACCTTCTGATATAACGCTCAACTGAAACATCAAATCGTAATTAGAGCTTACTGTTGCCCAGTCCATCATGACAGTGTTAAGCTTGCCATATATCTGCTTGTGCTTTTAGCATCCCTTGGTAGTCTGTATTACTAAGCTTTTCGAAGCTCACGTTGTTTTTACCATCACATGTTGGAAGATCGACCATGTCGCAGCTGTCAACGTTGGTATGGGAGTTTCTTAGGCTTGCTTGCGGAGTATGGTACTGAAATTAGGGGCATGTATGTCACGTTTTGATTTATATTCAAGTATGAAACTTGTATTAACAACTTTTATCACAGTTTTGTTTCATTGTCTGAATATTTTCTGAAATTATATTTTTAATTCGAAACTTGATTTATGATTTTAAATGGTTTAGCAATTGTTTATTTGAAATTTTTAACGTGGGTCGCTCTGGTGGCCCTAATGTGACTTCCTAGGATCCGTGGTAACGCATAGACGGGTCTAGGGGGTTACATAAAACCCTAAACCTAATTTTAAGTGTGGGGGCATAAGTAGGGGCACTGAAAAGGGGTAGATGATTTCCATCCAATGGGAATACACAAAGATACATTTAAATTAAGCAAGTTATATCATAGGTCTGGCTCGCCACGTCATCCATAGGATAAAAATCGTCTGCCCCTTTTCGGTACCCCTACTTATGCCCCAATACTAAAAAACACAACAAAATTAAATTCCAAGCCCTAGCCCTAAATTCTAAATCCTAAACCCTATACCCTAAAAATACACCCTACCCTAAATTCCATAAACCCTAACCATAACCCCTAACCATAACCCCTAAACTCTAAACCCTAAACCTAATTTTGAGTGTGGGGGCATAAGTAGGGGCACCGAAAAGGGGTAAGGATTTCCATCCGTCATCCATAGTCTCAACCAATAAAAAGCATCAATTTTATTATATTTTCCATATCTTTTTTTATCAAGTGAATCTACAATTGGTAAAAAGTATTTTTTTTAATTTAATTTACAGTAGATATGAGTGAAGATTCACTCGGTAAAAAAATCAAATAGAAAAAATTAATGAAATTAATGTTCTTTATTAGTTGGGACCATGAATGACGTAATGAGCCGAGCTTATGATATAATTTCCCCTTCTGATTAGTTTCTAGTTAGTTCTTTCAATTGCTTGCTCGAGGGCCCTTTATTCTATTTCTTTCTTTTATGTGTTATATTTTCAATGGAAAATTATTTTAAATAGTTATATGTTTAAAATTTTATTTTATAGAATGCTATTCCTATAAATATAATTTTGCTTGATTTTTTATGATCAAATCTACTGATACTATTTCTTTTAAAAGATTGCTTCTCGTTCACCGAAAATAAGTGGCACCAGCTCACAATTTCTTAAAAGGATAATTAAGTTAAGGGTAAATTATATCAGATATCATTCAATTTTAGATGATGTATTTATAATACCACTGAATTTTCAATTTCTTCAATTATAACAATAAACTTTGGTTTAGACTTTCATTATACTATATTACGGTTTGAGTTTTTTTTTTGGATTTGAGGGATTTAAAGTGTTTGTTCAAAAATCTGAATGGTGAGAAACATTTTTTTTAAGAAGATGAACAACCTATCATAAAATTAGCTTTATCGAATGGTCGGTTGAAGTATTACTATGTCCAACATTGGTTTTCTTATATGTCCTTGCTATGCTAAGGTGTTGTTTTTCTTATTGTACTTCCAATTGCCATTATGCGCTTTTTTCCTTTCAATGGAGAGAAGTTTTTTAACGAGGCATATGGTGATCTTGTATGAACATTTTATCAATAAAATTATACATTGCCAAGCAAAAAAAAGTATGTCAAACGTTTAGATGGATTTATCTTTTTAATGAGTTGTATGAAAAATCAATCTAAGGAGAAGAAAGAGGAATGAAATGTGAATAGCACAATGATGACGGGTGACGACTGACCGCCAGCGGCGGTCTGAAAGTCTATTTCCTAAAATGAAAGCATTTTAAAGTATAGTGGCAAAATTAATACGCCCAAATTCCTAAAAATCCAAAACAATGCCATTTTGACTATCGATATAGCCACACCAAGACAACATCGTTTTGGGCACGTCATCACATTGATAGAACTTTCATCCACGTGATCACTTCATTTTTAGTTAACGATCCAGTGCTATATTTGAATTCAAAACCAAAGTTAAGTTTTATAATTGAAGCAATTATGTAACAACCCAGAATTTGGGTTTTGGACACGGGTTATAGGTCTTTATCTTGGAAGAATAAGTTAAGGGCCTCTAGATTTGGGCCCATTAATTTGGAAGAGAATGTTTGAATTTTAAATAGATGTAGTTAGTGAAAAAAAAGAAAAGTTTTAATGAGGAAGAGAGAGAAAAGGGAAAAAGTTAAAAGTGGATGGTGAGAGAAACATAGAGAAAAGTTTAGGGGTGGAAATTCAAACTCCGATCTACAAAGATTTGATCGTTTGTTGTCGACACCTTCACTGCCATTGTGATCATTTCGATGGGGTGAGAGAGTGGAAGTTTCGGGTTTTCAAGATGTAAGGGTTAGAGTGCTCAGAACGGAAAATCAAGGCCACCATCGCGTTCACTAGCTTGAGAATAGTCGGCCGATGAATTTTGGTCGTTGGAAGCCGATGCATGCGCCGTCATCCGCGAGTGGGCTTCATCTGGGCAGTTGGAGCCATTTGGGTCAAGCCGCGTTGACCGAGCCGTCTAAGCTGTTTGACCGAGTTATTGAATTTTTCCGGGGACACTGTCCGGCGGTTTCTCAACGTTCTGAGTCCGTTGGCGTAGTCCGTTTCATCAAATTCGAACCCGATAAACTGTTTTTACGCGTTTGACCTTGTGAATTGAATTGGAGATGCATGAATTAATGTAGTTTCGTATTCATTGGTATACGAGGATTATTTGGGATCGGATATCAGGTCAATTGGAATATTCGGGAAGCTTGCATGATGATTTTAACGATATTGGCTTAAGTTTAGTACACTCGAACTCCTATCACTTCATGAGCATCATAAATGTGATTGCCTTGCATGCTAGTGTCTGCAAAATAGGTTGTTGATAAATACACATGTTGTGTACCGATAGTATGAGACTTGTATGTATGAAATGCATGATGATGCCATGAATATGATGTGACTTGTGGAGGCTTTAGAGACTGTGTAGGGTTGTTCAAGATGCTCGTGTGATTATTTGATGATTGCTTGATTGATTGAAATAATTGTGAAGCCTTGTAGCAAGATTGATATATTGGTTGTTTGAATGCTTGAGTCCTTGAGTTTTAATATAATAAGGAAAGATGTGATAATGGGAAATCTAAATAAATAAAGCCCTAAGTAATAAAAGAGATTTATTCTTGTTGCAATACTTCCAAAATAATGGAAATATCCATAAAAGTAAGCTTTATCTCAGATTTGGTTAAAAAAGTCGGGTTCATCATGTAAGAAACTAGATTCATATCAGTCACAAGGCGTGGTCATGCCTTATCGAAGACGAGCTTCTGTCCAGTTCTATTTTCTTCCAAACGACTTGGTTTTCATATGGGAAGATAAAAACATGCTTTTGAGCTAATTTTTGCCATTGCATACATACTTGACCTCCTAAATCAAAAAGCATAGCTTCCACAATTAAGCAAATAATATAACTAGAATATGAAGGAATTAATCACATCAAAGTGTATATTATTATAACCTATCATAAATTGTAGGTTCGATTTGGGGTCTTGCCTTTGGGTTTTGGGTGACTTGTTTATAATAGTAAACCATAGGGACTGTAACACCCACAAAATAATAAAAAATGGAGAGGGAGAGTGCTTCTTGGGAGTGTTGAACCCGTGACCTCCTAAGTAGTGTGCAAGAGCCTTAGCCAGCTGAGCTAAGGCAATCCTTGCTTATGGACTGCATCATTTTTATGATAAATTGTGCTTTGTTTTTGACCAGATAATTAATAGAGGTCTGAATCCTCACCTACACATTTTGTTGCCTTGGAATCTGAAGAGACCCTCGTGATATCCCAAAAGCCACTCCCTCTCACCAAACCTGCACCGTTCACCGGCCGTTACCGTCGATCTTAGCCACCATCGTGACGTGCCGTGCACGACCACCATCCATGTGACCGCCTCATCGTCCGATCTCACATCCGGTAGTCACACGCCTTTTCGTCAAACCGTCGCCGCCCAAAACCGCGATTTCAGTCCCGCCGAAAGTCCACATTTGTTTTCCCTTTGGTTCCGACCACATGCATCGCCGGTTAAGAGCGTCGTCGGCTCAGCCGTGTTCGTCGAGGGGAGATGCACAAAACCCCTAAGGTTTCTTGTTCGATCGATGCCGGCGAAGCCTTCATCGGAGATACGCGGACACTTGCCGGTTTGCCACTAATTTCGACATCTCCGGTAAGATTCCGACGATTTTTTTGAATAATCGAGTGTTTAAGTTTATGCCCATATCCTGATCTGTGTGATTCCAGCAGAAACGGTGCATTTCGGGCCTTCGACGACTGTCTGGCCACCAGAAGTTTTGGGGTGACTGAACCGGCCCAACCCGGTCTAAGCCCAAACCCGTCTGCCCGACCCGTACCCAACTCGACTCGAACCGGCCTGTTGACCGAGTCAACTCAATGAGTCAACTCGGTTGACTATTGACCAGTTGACTGATGACGTCAGCATTGACCGATGATGACGTCAGCATTGACCGTTGACTTTGACCAAAAAGTCAAATATTCTGAAAACTCCTATTTTATGTTTTTCGACGTTCTGAGTCTGTTTTTGAAGCCTGTTTCGCAAAATTCTAACCTGAAAGCCTCCAAATCTGACCTTGAACCCAAACTTGTTTATGTAGTTATTTTTCAGTTAAGAGCTTTATGAATAAGGACTAAAATGGGATATTGTGTAATTGAAGGTACTCATAGCTCCTTGAATACGAATTGTTGATGGACGTCGAATTAGAGTTTCAAGTGCAATCGAATGGGGTTTCATGAATCGACAGATATATCTCGGAGTAAAGGTAATACATTACTACCCCTTGTATGCTTTATTAACATGTTGGTATTTGTTAATGCATGCATAAAAATGATGATGAGTACTGTTAATTCTGCTCAAGTCAAACTGGTTATGGAAATGAGTATGATAATCTAGATAAGATTGCAATGCTCGAATGAGAAGATTAATAAATCAGAAGGATCCGGAGTTCAATAAGTAATTAATAAGGCAGCTAATCTCCCAATCTGATTATTAGTGTCAAATGATTAAGTGTGAAGAATATTTGGATATGAAATTACAAAAATGCCCTTAAGGTATGAGAATGATTAAAATACCCTTGGAATTGGAAGCGATATAAAAATCTACACTAGATATGGTAAAACAACCCGATTCATCTGAAAACCTTGAACTACTTGGAAAGTTATGGTAACAAGATTTAAACCTTCGAGATTGAAAGGTGTTAGGTTTTCTTGATTTTGGAATAAATCTCTGAATATAGATTTACGAGAAACAACTAAAAGTATTGAAAATACTGTTATGGTTAAATTAATCAGAAGGATCGTATTGACCAAAAATGCTAAAGTATCCTCAGACACTGAGGTTTGCAAATTAACTTGAACGTTGGATAAACCTTTGAGTTCTGAAATTGAATGAAGTGGTTGCAGGTACCGAAATTTCGTGAATGGCTGAAACACCTACGAGTACTTAAATGTTTGAAATGATATATATTTTTCAATTGAAAGAAATGAGGGATATCCCAAGCTTCAAAATGACTGAAATACCCCCTTGACTGGAATAAATAAATTGCCTCTGATAAAATTCTGGAAATGCCAATGAAGCTAAAAATGACTAAAATGCCCATATGGGTTGAAGCATGACTCACGTACGTCAATCACTCCTGATATTAATATAAGGTTGGAAGTTTTCCCACACAGAATATAAGTTCGACTAATCCGTGGCAAGTCCTGTGGTGAAATATGAAAGTAACCGTTCATATATATGATACAACTAATGCATAAGAAGGGTTGGTTAGTACTGCAAGGTTGAGATATGTTAGTTCGAATGGTTTGGAGGCTCGAAAAACTTCTGGAGATCTTAAATTTTGTAAATCGTCATTTTATCATTATTGGGCTAAATTACAAATCACCCATAATAGTTAAATGACCAAAATACCCTCGTTGGCCAAAATGACCGGTATAGCCCTAAATGTATCTGATATCGTGAAAGATCTTGACTTAGAAATTCCTGAATGCTTGGGTGGAAACCTTATGAGTAAATGGAATTCCTGAGTATCCGTTTATGCCTTGTTGGTATAAATTACTGAAATGCCCATGTATGACAAAATGACCATAATGCCCCTAGTAGGCTTAAATGACTGAATCACTCTTAGTTATATCTAAACTTTCAAAGATCTTGAGGTATCAACTCATGAATATCTGGTTTGAACTGTTAGTACGAACCCCTCTTTTAATAGAGAACTCGTTTATGAAACTCGTTCAAATTGTCAAAAGTTGATGTGTTCTCTTCCGTAAATACCAAGCATCTCTAAGAAATAAATTGTTCCACCTAGTGTGTTCCATGTGTGATACATTCAGTTGAATGTGTTGTATGATTATTGCATGTTAGTAAACAATCTAATGACTTAATTATGAACGAGGATATGCTTGATGAAATGATGAACTGGACATATGATAACATTTTCTGCCTACTCGTTGTAAGTCCGCCTGATCTGTATACTTAGTATATGATTGTGCTATATGGTTATTTGATATGTGATAATATTGTCTGTATGCCTGATGTAAGTAATAGTATAATCCGTTAGCTTGACCTATGATGGTACACTCTATTTACATGATGAATGATATATCGTCTGCTCAATGGTATGCCCATATATGCGACTAAAGAGCACGACCTTCTGTTTCTGATGCCTCGAATGGAATATGTCCGCCATATGTATTCTGTTACTCATGTCTGAAATCTGAATACCGATTGTTATTTGAGGTATACTGTTGGGTAATGTTATGAAGTCTCTGTTGGTACAGCCCTGATCAAGCTGGTAAATCCTTATGGACTCAAGGTCTCCCCTTGGGTAGGTTCCGATGCCTTAGCACGGGTAAATCCTTACGGACCTAAGGTAGCCCCTTAGGTGGCACCTATGCCCATCAGGCCTAAGGTAAGTCCTTATGGATACAGTTCTGGGGACTGCATATTCGAAGTAAGGTTGGAGGGTAGTTACTAGTAAACCCTTGTATGTACTTGAACATTTGCATCGAATTGTTATGTGTTCTTATGATATGATTGGTATGTATGTATGCATGTTTGATCTGCACTTATTGGAACACACTAGACGCTAAAATCTTTGTCTCCATCTCGTAATCTATCAGCTTGTATATTTCCCGTTTGTTACTCGATAATTGAATAAAGAACAAGTACCGTTATTCTCAAGTATAACGTTACCCTGAAATAGCAGAATGGATATGAAGACTGTTACTACTTAGAACATCATGAAAATGTTATGCCTACCATTTATCTGCATGAGCTTATAACATCTTTTGGTAGTTCTATATTACTGAGCTTTTTCAAGCTCATGTTGTTTTCACCATCGCAGGTTAAAAGAATATATCATGGTATAACGTTTGACATCAGTGTTTGGAGTTATCTTGGCGTTGCTTTTGGAGTACGGTGCAGTATAGTTAGTGGGTATGTATGTCATGTATTATTTTATGATAGAGTCTATAAAGCACTTTCGAAAATTTCTGTTATGTGTTTAAATGATTTCCTGAAATGGTATTTTAAACAAAAGTTGATTTTACAGTTTAATAACTGTTTTGAGGAAAAAATGTTTTTATGTGTATTTTTACTGTGGGTCGCTCTTGTGGCCCTAATGTGACTTCCTAGGATCCGTTGTAACGAATAGGCGGGTCTATGGGGTTACAGGGACCCTTGGTGGATCGTGTGTTGTGATGTGCCAAGTATGGGCACTTGTGTTGGTTGAGTCTTCTTGTTTGATGTGATTCAGATACCTAGTGAGAGTTTGAGAAAGTGTTGCAACACCATGGTTAGAGATGTCGAATGTACGTTCTTGAAGCTGTATGGCACACGTCTTATTCGAAGATGCTCAACGAGAGATTCCGAGCATGGGTGTACATTCCCAAAGCTGTGTGGCACCGAGTACATTCCCAAAGTTGTGTAGCACCAGGCCTCACTCAGAGTGTACGTTCCCGAAGTTGTGTTGCACCGGGACTCACTCCAGGTTTGTGGTTATGGCTTTGTGTGTTTTAGCTCGGATGATCTGGTGAGATCCCGTGTATGGTTGGGCCTTGTGGTCCATGTATGGTGATTGCTATGTTGAGAGCATGTGTTTAGGCTACTTTTGGTAGCGCCACATATCTATTTATCTATCCTTATTGCTCGTACTAGCTTGCATACCTATGTTTATGATTAGCATGAAGTATAGTAGAGTAGATGTGTACCGCCAAACTTTGTTAGCTCAACGCTCGGAATCGTTGTTTCCGTGCGTAGGTTTATCGTCGGATCGTGGGTTCAAGGAGCGCTATCAGTACGAGATTCCAGCATGTGGAGGTTTTAAGAGTATGGTACTTGTGTTTAATGGGCTATGTATTCATAGAACCTTACGTGGTGGAGTCTGTAACTCTTATTATTTTGAATTGTATTAATCAAATCGAATGTTCAAATGTTTTAAATCTAAATTGGAGCTCCTTTTGTATCGTTTTAATTATTTATCTATATTTTCAACTGTTGGCTTTAAATATTTTTGGAAATCATTTTATTTGGGCTAAACCCAGTTTCAGAATTTTATTGTTTTTGGGTTGAGCTTGAGGCCCAATTGTGACATCCGAGTTGAGGGTGTTACAAATTAAAAGTTTAGTTGTATGTGATACGCGTCGTTTACGTGTCAAGAATAATATAATTTCCTTCTTCCGAATAATAAAATAAATAAATAAATTAAATGTAGATAGGGAAGTAGGAGTCGAACCCACATGGACTTAGAACTTTCCTTGTCACGCTTTTGTAGTTTCTGAACCAAGAGTTGTTGATGGAGCTATGTTGATGTGATTTAGGTGGGGGGTTTGTTTGCAATGAAATGTAATTGTTTAAGAGAGTAAAGAAAGATTTTAAATGATTTGAAAGTAAATATAGAGATTTTCAGCCTCGGGCTTTTGTGTTGTCTCGTTCTACTCGGTTCTTTGGTAAATATTTTTAACTTCGGAAATCATGTCGGTGAAATCACTACAAGGATCTATCCTTGAGTTTTTGTTTGTAAATTGAATTTCCAAAACCAATTTTTAGTTTCAGTTTTAAGTATTTGTTTAAACCAATTCAATGTTGAGAAAACAAAATCTTTTAAACTCATAACCGACTCGAAATGTTATTTCTGTAAAAACAGTTCGATCTCAATTTCCCTTAGTAAACAATTTACTAAGTGTGATCCCTGGAAGTCAGACTTGTTTCCATAACCGATCCTTCCTCCCCACTAGATAGATCAAAACAATTTCTTGACCAAGGTCAATCTTTGGGTTGGAAAATCATTTTGATTTTAAGAATGAAGTTCGAAGAAATTAAGAAAAGACTTCCGAAATATTTGAAGTGTTGTTTCAAACCTCCCCTTGTGAACGCGTCATTTCTTAAGCCTTTGGCTTAAAAAAGATTTAGCTTTGCATTATTATTGAATTAACCATGCTTATCATCAATTTTCAAAAGAGAATAAAGTTAGACAATAGAAATCTGGAAGACAAATTTTATAAAAACCCAAGTGAAGAATAAATGATGAGAGATGAGATGATTTGAGGCTTACCCCAATGGGGTATTTATAGTCCTCAAAAACCCTAAAAATACTAAGAGATAAGATAATATTCAAATTACAAAAGATAAATCCTAAGAGATATTCCTAAAAAATATTTAAAATAAAATAAAAGAGATAAATTCCAAGTCTTTGTCCAAATCCTGGTCGATAAGCTATCATCTCGAATCCGATAAGCTATCGGAATATCCTGATAAGCTTTCACTTCTGTCGCCACATCATCATCTGATCATCACTGTTGCTGACGTCATCCTCCAGTGCTGCAGATGTGTCGCCGAGTCAGTGCATTCATGCCCATTAATCCGGCCATGAATCTAGAAATTGCAGATTTCGGCCTTTTACGTAATATTTCGCAGCAGCGAGGTCCTGCGCAGTAAATCACGTAATGAGCCATAACTCAGCACCACAAAGCAACTACTTAAGCATAATTAACACAAAAATAATGACAAAACTTGTCACTAATCAAATTCTCCATCACTTATCCGATGCTTGCCCTCAAGTATCTCAAAATTAAACAAATCTAAGCTCAAGTTGTCATCCTTAATTTTACGAAGTCTCAAAGTTTTCGGTATGAATAAATATCTAAACATGAAAGAAAATAAGGAGCAATATAGAAATGACAAGACTTAGAAATAATTTAAGCAAAAACGACATTCTAATACCTTGTTAACAACAATGATGCAAACCAAGTACCCTCACAAGGTATCACTCATGTCATTCAAAGTGTTTAAGGGTAGAGTAAATCGCTCGAACCAAAACTAATTAGATCATTACCATAGGCTTGTGGTTAAATCTAATATCCACTACTAAGTATGAATGTGATGCAAAAATCAAGAGATCTTAAAAGGGTTGTAACGGGGCTAAGGTTCGGGTAGGATAAAGGCCGAAAAATAGGAGTTAAAATTCATGACAAAAATCATCACAAAAATTTATTCGAAACTGTTTTTTTTCTTTTTTTCCCTTTTTTTCCATTCGAATCAAAACTGTTATGCAGTATTTTTTTTGAACTGCACTGCTATTTTTTTCTGCTCTTTTTTACTGCAAATTCGAATAATTTTCTGCACAGTTTTTTCTGTACTGCATATTCGAAACAGTTACAGCACAATCTTTTTTTCTGCACAGTGTATTTTCTGCTCTGCTGGACTGCATGATTCGAATCTGTGTTTTTTTAGAGACAATTTTGTCTTGAAAAGGGGACAAAAATAATGGAAATAAAAAACGGATTAGGCAAAAATATGGTGAATCTCAAGAAAAAGGTCAAGGCTCAAAATTGTCAATCTAAGGGAAAATAATCAAAGGGTAGGCAATTTTTTTGGGAAGAGAAAGGGTTAAAACCTAGTGCCTCAATCACATTTAAGCATCATACTCAAATAATGTAATCTAAAAAAGAATTTAAACCACAAGTTCTAGAATGCAACTAATTAGCTAGGCACACTCAAAGAAACAAAGAGCAAAAATAATGCATGCTCATTAGGCTAAAAAACTCACAAAAAATTGTCTTGTGTACCTAGGTAAACATCATGTCAATTAATAGAGTAAGGAATGTCATAAAAAGGATTTTATAGAAAAACTAATCATGCCAAAATCTACCATGCAACCTAAAACTTTTAACAAGAGAGATACAAAATCATACGGAAACAATGAGACAAGGCCAAACTAAGGATTTGAACAAGTAACTTAAATTAAATACAATCAATAGAACAAGAGAACAACCAAACGGATAAGCAAGAAAAATAATTTGACCCAAATTCTTACTCCCCTCACTTAAGTCATTTTGCCCCAAAATGTATATCAAAATTAAATGTAAAAAGAGAGGGAAAGTAAGGACTCCCTGAGCTAGTTGCGGTGGCGCTATCCTTTGACGATCGCTAAGGATGATGGGTGTCAGGCGGTTGTGGCGGGCTTGCTCCCAAGTGCGGACCATGGCAGTGGCTGAAGGTTGGTTGAGGGTGGTCCGTAAAGATTTTGTGAATGACTGAAGGTTTAAGAAAGCTAGGCTTGTGGGTTTTGAATAAAATAATATAGGTGGTGGCATTTGTTTTAAAAAAATGAAAAATAAAAAGAAGAAGAATGTTATCACGTTTGACTATGGGATAAAGGGGAATAAATCAAATTTAAAATTCTTAATAAGGGGTGATTTTGGTTTTAAAATTCCTGATAAGAGAATTAAATCCTAACGTGATAAAAGAGAGGTTTTAGTTTAAAAAGTTTTAAAATATGAGGATAATGGGTGTGGTTTAAAAACTCAAGAGAAAAGGGATTTTGGATTTAAACAAGAAAAACAAAGTGATAAGGGATGATTTTTTTTTCGAGAATGGGATAAGATGAAAAGCCATGGTCCAGGGGATTTTCCACCGTGTTTTAAATTCCTACACATATTCAACCAAAAATTCGATTAGCAAGGGATTATCAAAAAAATAAAAAGATAAAATAAATTTGAAATAAAATGGCAGGAATGAATTTAAAGAAAATTGAAATAAGATAAAATAAAATAAAATGAAAACTCGGCTAAGGGAAAATAAATTAAAGAAAATGATTGGGTTGCCTCCCATATAGCGCTTGTTTAACGTCCCTAGCTTAACGACCTTATTCAAATTACTGGTTCAACCAAATGAATTTCTTCGACTAAACCTACCGGGGCATTCTCATAATAGGTTTGATCCGTTGTCCGTTAACTTTAAATTGTTCTCCGGAATTACTTTTGATTTCCACCGCACCATGTGGAAAAGTATCAATTACCGTGTAAGGTCCGAGTCATTTTGATCGTAATTTTCCTGCAAAAAGTTTTAACTTAGAATTAAACAATAGAACTTTTTGACCGATATAAAAAGAGTTAAATGCAATATTACGATCATGAAAATCCTTATTTTTTTCTTTAAAAATTTTCAAACTGTCATAAGCATTTTTCCGAATTTC
The DNA here is from genome assembly GCA_030270665.1 of Hibiscus trionum. Classification (NCBI taxonomy): domain Eukaryota; kingdom Viridiplantae; phylum Streptophyta; class Magnoliopsida; order Malvales; family Malvaceae; genus Hibiscus; species Hibiscus trionum. Next base: position 10,762,967 of record BSYR01000011.1, read on the forward strand.
CTCTAACTCTTGGATATCGAGTTTGCGCATTTCGCCAACTAGATCCATTTCTATGTTGCAATGTTGAACTGCCCAATGTGCGCGATGCTCCAATTCGACCGGTAAATTGCATGGCTTACCAAAAACAAGGCGATAAGGAGACATCCCGATAGGACCCTTATAAGCTGTCTGATATGCCCATAATGCGTCATTCAGCTTAACGCTCCAATCCTTCCGATCGGGTTTCACGATCTTTTCAAGAATGGCCTTGATTTCATAATTTGATACCTCCTCCTGACCATTCGTTTGCGGATGGTATGATGTCGCGATGCGGTTGGTGACGCCAAAATTTTCTTTAGCGCATCGATGACTCGATTGATAAAATGTTTCCCTCCGTCGCATATCAGCGCTCTCGGTGTGCCAAACCTGGAAAAAATACAATCTTTCAGAAATCTGACAGTGGTTTTAGCATCATTATTTTTGTAGCTTTCGCCTCAACCCATCGTGAAACATAATCAACAGCTAAAATAATATAAAAATTACAAAATGATGATGCAAATGTCCCCATATAATCTATTCCCCACATATCAAATATTTCACAAACATGAATAGGATTTAGGGGCATTTCATTACGTCGGCTTAAGTTACCAACTCTTTGACACTTATCACATGATTTGCAAAATAAATATGTGTCACGAAAAATATTAAGCCAATAGAACCCACATTCAAGAATTTTGTGAGCTGTCCTTTTAGGTCCATAGTGTCCACCGCATGAATATGAATGGCATAAATTAAGGATAGAATTTACCTCGTCTTCGGTTACACATCATCGTATTACCTGATCGGAATAATGTCTCCAAAGGTAGGGATCATCCTAAATGTAGAACTTGGATTCCCTCTTAATCCGGTTAACTTCTGACCTCGGCAAGTCGTAGGGCAATTTACCTGTTGCCAAATAATTCACTAGTTCCGTGAACCAAGGCGTGGAAGCTTGCGCCATCATCAAGTTTTCTTCAGGAAAATCGTTATTACTGGGGCGAGTCTGACATGGTAAGTGGGATTCGACTAAGGTGATCAGCCACTAAATTTTCGCTCCCCTTCTTATCTTTAATTTCGAGATTAAACTCCCGAAGGAGTAGAATCCATCGAATTAGCCTCAGTTTTGCTTCTTTCTTGCTCATAAGATACCGCAAAGTTGCATGGTCAGAAAAAACAACTATATTAGTTCCAAGTAAATAAGAACGAAATTTTTCTTAAGCAAAAACTACAGCAAACAATTCTTTTTCTGTAGTCGAATAGTTGCGTTGTGTCGGATCAAGCGTTCTTGATGCGTAGGCGATGACATGAGGTTCTTTTCCTTTTCTTTGACCGAGTACAGCTCCAACACTAACATCTAGGGCGTCGCACATAATTTCGAACGACAAGTTCCAATCAGGAGGCTGTACTATCGGTGCGGATACAAGTTTCTCTTTAATAGTATCAAACAATTTCCTGCATTCGGAGTTAAAGTTAAACTCTACATCCTTTTGCAGTAACCGACACAGTGGTTGCACTATCTTTGAGAAATCGTTTATAAACCGCCTGTAGAAACCTGCATGACCAAGGAAAGAGCGAATATCCCTCACAGAAGTGGGGTGTGGGAGTGAGCGTATAACATCCGTTTTAGCTTTATCAATAGAAATCCCTTTAAAGAAACTATATGTCCTAACACCAAGCCTTTATTAACCATAAAGTGACACTTCTCATAATTAAGCACAAGGTTAAATTCAATGCATCGTTTTAAAACATTAGTTAAATTTAATAAACACTCACCAAACGAATTACCATATACAGTGAAGTCGTCCATAAATACCTCAATCCCTCTCTCAACATAATCTGAAAATATACTTACCATACATCGTCAGAACGTAGCCGGTGCGTTACATAGTCCAAACGAAATTCGTCGATAGGCGAAGGTTCTGAAGGGGCATGTAAATGTAGTCTTCTCTTGGTCCTCAAGAGCTACGGGGATTTGAAAGAATCCTGAAAAACCATCGAGAAAGCAATAGTGAGATTTACCAACTAATCTTTTAATCATTTGATCAATATATGGTAACGAAAAGTGATCTTTTCGAGTTAAAGAGTTCAACATCCTATAATCTATGTAAACTCTCCATCCATTCTGAACTCGAGTTGGAACTAACTCACCTTCGTCATTTTGATTACCGTGATGCCAGTTTTCTTAGGAACGACATGAATAGGACCTACCCACTCGCTATCCGAAATTGGATATATTATGTCAGTGTCTAGAAGTTTTTGAATTTCCGTTTGCACTACATTCATCATTGGATCGTTCAATCAGCATTGACCTTGTTGAGATGGCTTTGCCCCTTCCTTGATTTTGATCTTGTGCATACAAGTCGAGGGGCTAAGTCATTTAATATCCGCAACCGTCCATCTGATTGCTTCCTTGTATTGGTGTAGGACTGTCACAAGGTCGCCTTCTTTCTCTTTGGTCAACTCATTCGAAATGATAATTGGTAAGGTATCATTATCTCCCAAAAAGGCGTACTTAAGGTGAGATGGGAGTTCCTTCAATTCTAACTCTAGAGCCTGCAAGATAGAAGGTAAAGGTTTAGTCTCAGAAGGAGTTAAAATCAAATCAGAACTAACAAAAGAAATATGTTTATTCTCCCTTTCTTCCTCATTGTCGCAAAGTTCATAATCCATACTGAAATTATCAAAAAACATTAGTTTCCGCAAACTATTCTATATAAGGATCAATAATATCAATTGAATTAACACTTTCAACTTGGTCAAGGTACCTCATTGCCTTATAAACGTCAAATTCTACTACCTCACCGTCGAATTCCATAGACAAAAGACCGCTCCTCACGTCTATTTTCATATTTGCTGTGCTAAGGAATGGTCGTCCCAAAAACACTTCGGAGCAAGTGTTTGTTCTATCATGAGCCATATCGATCACATAGAAATCTACAGGAAAGAATAAAACATATACTTTTACCAACACATTTTCTAACACTTCTTTCGGGTAGATGATCGATCGATCCGCCAACTTTATCGTAACCCTGGTTTCTTTTAAAGGATCGTTAGTAATTTTTTTATAAACAGAAAACGTCATTACATTTATAGAAGCTCCAAGATCGCACATTACACGTTTAATAGATATATTACCAATTTGACAGGTTATATCAAACATACCTTGGTCTTTCATTTTGGGTGGTAACTTACGTTGAAAAACTGCAGAAACGTGCTCTCCCAAATTTACCTTTTCGTGTCCGATGAGTTTTTGCTTGGTTGTGCAGAGTTCTTTAAGAAAATGAGCATACCTTGGCACTTGTTGAATGACTTCTAAGAAGGGAATGTTTATTTGAACTTTTTTAAACACTTCAATGATTTCCCTCTCTTCGGATTTTTTGTCACGTTTTACCAATCGTGATGGGAAGGAAGGTGCGACTACAAGGGGTGGCGAACGAGTAGGAGATGGTGGTAAAGGGTTACCTTGTTTTTCGTTACCTTCTTCTGCGGGTGGATTGTTGTCTTTTGGTGGCTCTTTCAGTGCTATAACGGTCCCACTGCGGAGAGTAATTGCACTTACATTTTCTTTAGGGTTAGACTCCGTCTGAGAAGGTAACCTCCCTTGTGACTCCATTCTTCCTAATCGTTGGGCAATCTAACTTATTTGCTTGTCCATCTCTTGAAAATGGGCCTCCGTGCGTTTTGGAAATTTTCTTGAGACATAGCCAACCGCTCTACAATGGACTCTAGGTTTGACTTTTGTTGAAACTGTTGGTTAGGCTGCCTTTGCTGATATTGTTGTCTTGTTCTGCGTAAACCCTTGGTCTCTCCACCCTTGGTTGGCAGTAGGGTAGTACTGTTTTTGATGGGATCCCAGAAAGTTTCCCATCGCTTTCACTTGTTCATTGTCTTCTTCTTTGATCATCGGGCAACAGTCCGTTAGGTGTTCGAGGCTTGTGCATTTCCCACAAAGCCTAGAAACAATCTTTCTATCTGCAACCAAAGTTTGAACAATGTCAGCTAATTTATCAATTTTGCTTTCTAATGAAACGATACCTACCTCATTAACTCTTCGAGATGGTTCACTTGATTGGTGGAAACGTTGTGAGTTGGCTGCCATGGTCGAAATCTATGTCCTTGCGGCCATTGGAGTCATATTGACTAGGGCTCCTCCGCTAGCTGCATCAACTACTTTCATATATGTAGGGGTTAGTCATTCATAAAAATATTGAATAAGTGTTTGACCTGACAAACCGTGTTGTGGGCAATTTGCACATAGTTTCTTGAAGCGGTCCCAGTATTCATAAAGTGTTTCGGTATCCTTTTGTCGGATACTTAGAATATTTCGCCTCATTTTGCTTGCTTTAGCGGCTGGAAAGAGCCTGTAGAGAAACAAGCGAGCCATTTCAGTCCAGGTAGTCACTGAGTTAGAAGGTAAATCATAAAGTCAATCCTTAGCAATATCAGATAAAGAAAAGGGGAAGGCGCAAAGTTTAATTTGATCCTCAGATACTCCCTGTGGTTTCGTAGTTGAGCAAACCATGTGGAACTCCTTAAGGTGTTTGTGTGGGTTTTCTCTGGGCAAACCGTGGAAGGTTGGTAGGAGATGAATCAAGCCCGATTTTAGTTGGAACGGCATTGCACCATTTGGGAAGGTTATGCACAAGGGCTGATTGTCATCTGGTGCCCTGATCAGTTGTTGGATCGTCTGTTCGTTGTCTCCCATTTGGTTTCGTTCTTCACAATTTGTTTAATATTGGGATTATTCGAGATCTTGCTGGAATCGTTGTTGACGCAACTTATATTGCTTCTCTCGGTTTCATTGTGCGTTTTGTCGTCTCGCAAATGCTTTAATTTCCGGAGTGAATTCAAACTGTTCTCCCACATTTCTCCTGGTCATAAATAATAAAAAACAAACAGTAAAAGTTGCCGAAGTCCCCGGCAACGGTGCCAATTTTGACATGCGTCGTTTACGTGTCAAGAATAATATAATTTCTTTCTTCCGAATAATAAAATAAATAAAGAAATTAAATGTAGATAGGGAAGTGGGAGTCGAACCCACAGGGACTTAGAACTTTCCTTGTCGTGCTTTTGTAGTTTATGAACCAAGAGTTCTTGATGGAGCTATATTGATGTGATTTAGGTGGGGGGTTTATTTGCAATGAAATGTAATTGTTTAAGAGGGTAAAAAAAGATTTTAAATGATTTGAAAGTAAATATAGAGATTTTCAGCCTAGGGCTTTTGCGTTGACTCGTTCTACTCGGTTCCTTGGTAAAGATTTTTAACTTCGGAAATCATGCCGGTGAAATCACTACAAGGATCTATCCTTGAATTTTTGTTTGTAAACTGAATTTCCAAAATCAATTTTTAGTTTCAGTTTTAAGTATTTGTTTATACCAACTCAATGTTGAGAAAACAAAATCTTTTAAGCTCATAACCGACTCGAAATGTTATTTCTGTAAAAACAGTTCTATCTTAATTTCTCTTAGTAAACAATTTACTAAGTGTGATCCCTAGAAGTCGGACTTGTTTCCATAACCGATCATTCCTCCCACTAGATAGATCAAAACAATTTCTTGACCGAGGTCAATCTTTGGGTTGAAAAATCATTTTGATTTTAAGAATGAAGTTCGAAGAAATTAAGAAAAGACTTCTGAAATATTTGAAGTGTTGGTTCAAACCTCTCCTTGTGAACGCGTCATTGGTTATGCCTTTGCCTTTGGCTTAAAAAAGATTTAGCTTTGCATGATTATTGAATTAACCACGCTTATCATCATTTTTCAAAAGAGAATAAAGTAAGAAAATTGAAAACTTGAAGACAAATTTTATAAAAACCCAAGTGAAAAATAAATAATGAGAGATGAGATGATTTGAGGCTTACCCCAATGGGGTATTTATAGTCCTCAAAAACCCTAAAAATACTAAGAGATAAGATAATATTTAAATTACAAAAGATAAATCCTAAGAGATAATTCTTAAAAAATGTTTAAAATAAAATAAAAGAGATAAATCCTAAGTCTTTATCCAAATCATGGTCGATAAGCTATCATCTCGAATCCGATAAGCTATCGGAATATCCAGATAAGCTTTCACTTCTGCCGCCACATCATCATCTGATCATCACTATTGCTGACGTCATCCGCTGACGTGTTGCCGAGTCAGTGCATTCATGCCCCAATTCATGCCCATTAATCCGGGCATGAATCCAGAAATTGCAGATTTCGGCCTTTTTCGTAATATTTCGCAGCAGCGAGGTCCTGCACAGTAAATCATGTAATGTGTCATAACTCAGCACCACAAAGCAACTACTTAAGCATAATTAACACAAAAATAATGACAAAACGAGTCACTAGTCAGTATGAATGATGTATCCCTTGTTTAATGGTATATGGTATAGTTTATCCTTAAATTTAAAAAAAAATTGAGTTAAAACAAGTAATGCCAACGAATCAAAAGATAAATAATATGCACACAATAGTAGTTACTCTATCAATGACTCTCACGATCCACAAAAATGTCTCCTTCGTAATCAATCTAGTAGAGGTCAGTGCATAAATTTCGGCCAACATGAGTAGGCTGCCCCCTTAATCCGAGAAATTATATTATGAGTCGTTCCCACCATGTCATCTGTGGGGCGAACCAATAAAATGCATCCATTTTGTTAATTTTTTTCATCTCATCTTTTTATCAAGTGAATCTTCACTCATATTTACATTAAATCAAATTTAAAAACAGTTTTTACCAAGTGAATCTTCACTTGGTAAAAATATGATATGAAAAACTTAATGAAATAGATGTATTTTATTGGTTTGTCTCATAAATGACGTCGTGGGAAGGACCCATGATATAATTTCTCCCTTAATCCTGAACAGTCCCTAGTTCTAATTCCCCTTCCACTTTCATTTCATTTATCTTGTCACGATTTGTTTTCGAGGAGAAAAAAAACATTATTTTACCCTATAAATTCCGACATAATTTACCTAGATTACCCTAAAAATAGAGAAATTATATCATAGGCCCCGCTTGCCACGTCATCCATAGTCACAACCAATAAGAAGTATTCATTTCTTTATTTTTTTTCATATCATCTTTTTACCAAGTGAAACTACAATTGGTAAAAAATGTTTTTTAATTTAATTTACAGTAAATCCGAGTGAAGATTCAGTCGGTAAAAAATTACATGAAAATATTTAATGAAATAGATGTTTTTTATTGGTTGAGACCATGGATGACGTGGCGAGCCGGACCTATGATATAATTTCTCCTAAAAATAATACAATTACTCAAGTTATTTTACCAAGATTTTATCCTTTTATTGGCTAACTTATTCTAATACGGCTTCCTTTTTTTTCCAAATAAAGTAAAATTAGTTTCTATACGAGAATGGGTGATTTTTTTAAATATGAATACGTCAGTTTTATTTATAAAGGAAAAATCTAAGATGAAAGTTTACAATGCAGGTAAAGAAACATGATTCGGACATAATTCTAAAAGTACGAAAACTAACGTCTCTAGATCATAAATAGGACTCAAGAAAGAAAAGGTAAAACTTAAATCAAAGACTCAAAAAAGTAGATAAACATCACCAAAGCTCGACGATAAAGGTAAAAACCATCAACAAACGACATTAAAATGCACATTACAGAATTGGGGCACGTTGACAACACATTTATTACCACAACTCAATCGCGAACAAGAGCAATGAAGAAACTTGCATCGAGATCCAAATCGAGGGTCCAAAATAGGGAGATCAATAAGATAATCAAAAGAGTGTCATCTTATCAGTCGTGGCTACGTCAAATTCAACCCTGACAAAAAAACAAAGAACAAAGAAAGCGTGTCAAGAAGCAAAAAAGCATGCTAAGAAGCAGAAAACGTACCAAAAGGTAGAAAAAAAAGTGTTTCATAAAGATAGATTTATTGAATTAAAATGACTAAAAGAAAAAAAACTAAGCAAATAAATAAAAAGAAGGTGACCGACAGTCGACAACCAGCCCTAAGGCTAGTGCTGCCGCCAACCATAAAAAATTAAACAAGAAGGAAAAGTGAAGGCGACACTGAATTTGAGAGAAAAAGCTAACCCTAGCAGTTTTAGAATGAGTGATTCTAGATATGTGTAATTTACATGAAAAAATCAAAATGATATATTATGGGTTAGTGGTAAAATAGATGAAAAATATTTTTTTTGCTGGCAAAATATAATTTGTTATTGATATAATCTCAAAAACTTCATTAAAAACCTCCCTAAATCTAAATATAAGAAAAGAAAACTGAACAACCTGGGAATACAGAGCCAAAATTCGCCTTCAACATTGACCAATAACCTACTGCAACATTACAAGAAAAGAACCACAACTCCTAGACAGAATAGACAGAATACGCCACAAGTAGTAAACAAAGAAAAAAAACCAAAATGTTATTATATCTCGTTTGTTTTAAGTTTTATTATACTATTTTTGTTCAAAAACCAGCTTACGAAGTATACAACAAATAAAAAATTATTATTATTTTTTAAGTTAAAGATTATATTTAATAAAGGGTAAATTGAAAAAATCATCATTAAACTTCGTTCTCTAACCTATTTTGGTCACTAAACTTTCAAAACGATCAATTTACTCATTAAATTTTACACATTGGCCTATTTCGGTCACTTAATATTATTTTATTTTAAATCTTAGAAGAATTTTAAACAATATTAGAAGAATTTTTAATGAGTTAATTAATCGTTTTAATAAACGAGTTTAAAATTGATCGTTTATTAATAATTTCAAGGGTAAATGATTCGGACATAATTTTAATGAGTTTAAAATTGATTCGGACATAATTTTAATGAGTTAATTTACTCATTAATCGTTTTGAGTAAATTGATCGTTTATTAATAATTTCAAGGGTAAATGATTCAGACATAATTTTAATGAGTTTAAAATTGATTCGGACATAATTAACTATAACCCTAAAATCTTAGAAGAATTTTTTATTTTAAATTATATTTATAATTAAATATTAATAAAAATAATTTATTTTTATTCTGAATTATTTTTTATATTTAATAATAATAAAATATATCAGGTCATATTAAAATATTAACAAAACAATATTGAGTGACTAAAATAGGTCAATATATAAAGTTCAGTGAATAAATTAATCGTTTTGAAAGTTCAGTATCTAAAATAGATCAAAGAGTAAAGTTTAGTGATAATATTTGTAATTTAGCCATTAATAATTTGAACATAGTCTCTTAAATCTTTAGACTGCACCTATGTACAAAAGATTCTTAAATCTCTTTTTTCAATGTTAATTTTTTCAACAGGTTTGGAGTGCTGTTTTGCATGCTTGGCTGGTTCATAGGTCGAAGTATTGCTTGATAAAACATGAAATAAGCAATAGAACAAAGCTTGACTTTGTTAAAGTATTGTTTGATAAAATTTAAAACTAAGTATTAAATTTGAATTATAAAATTTGTTTAGTATATTACTTAAAATTAAGTATTACATATAAGTAAATTATTTGACAGATTAAATATTATGTAATTATACATGTTTGGCTAACTATTGTAATTTGCGAGTCTCGCTAAAATTCTTAGAAAGGGGTGAGAATCATAATTACTTTATAACTATATAATTAAATTGACATGTATACTAGAAACAAACAAAGAGGGATCTACTAAATCAACTCAGCGACCTACAAATTTTAAATAAAACTTTGGAAGATAAAAGAAAAACAGACATTTTCTGAAACTTTTTAGAGAGCGTACAAGATTGATTTTTGAAGGGTTTTTTTTGGTGGAGTTAATTCACACATTTCCTATTTCTAAAATCAGAGAATATGCCGAAGTTTTCTCTCGACACCATTGAAAAACAATGATGATAGGATCTGAACTTGTATAAGAGTAGAGGTAAGAAAGTTAATAATTGGTCCAAAATTCTCAACACAATAATTTCTAAGCATCGCAGAATCGGATTCGATCTTTACGTATTTGTTATCACGCCACCGTTCCATCTACTCCATTAATCCCTCCCTTATGGACCAGAGGAAATAGCGATGGTATTTCCATATTCATCACACCTCCACACCCAACTTCATTACCTTTAACATTAAGATTCATATTCCTTATTTGGGTGGTAGCCATTCCATGGTTATCCTTACGGGTTATTTTTTCGAACAAAAAGCTGAAAGTTGAATTGGTGGGAGTTATTGGTTTCAATTTCACATTTTTTTTTTATAAAAAAACATGTTCCAATGAAAATCTATTTGCAAACTTAAATCTTAATTCCAATACTTATAAACTTCCATAACAATATTCATATTTAGCACGCAAATAGAGTTCGATACATAATTAAACAATAGACAAACATACAGAAACTGCGCTTTCAATTTATTCAGCTATCAAATTATTCTTTAATCAGACGAGTTCTGCTTCGAGTAGTAGTAATGGAGCTTCCAACATGTGATTTTCTTAATCGGTCGTTTAGTTTGGTTGTGGGAGGTGAGCGTCGATGTCCTTGGTGAGATCCACCAAGAATTGCTGCAGAGACTCGGGGTGTGCAATCCCATCGTGCAGCCTCTCGTATTCCAAAGTCAAGTGCACTATGCTGCCGCTGCCCCCGCTCATGGGCGAGGCTTGAAACGAGAGTGAAATGCTCTTGTGCTCTTTCAATAGATCACCCTCAATCATTCTGAAAGTGATCAAGTGCTTATCGGGATCCATCGCCTCAATTACGTCCTTTGCCACTTTCGTCTCCCCTTCTAAACAGACACAATTGTTTATTACACTGTTCTAGAAATAAACAAGTAAAAGGAGCCAGAAATCAAGCGGAAAAGCATGGAAAAGAATTATGGGTGTGTTATGTTTATATACCATGCACATAAGTCCAGTTGATGATGCTACCGACTTTCCCCCATTCACCTTGTTGTAAATCGACTCCTTGAATCTTGTCACTGCAAGTATGCTGCACGTCTCGCAGTTTATAACTGACGAACGTATGATGAAACTGCTGAGGAGAAGCCTGAATCTCTACATCCGCCTCAAGCTTACTTTTCAGAGCTGCTTGTGCCATTTATTCACACACCAGATTATCTCTTGATATCAAGTTGTTGTTTTGGCAAAACGCCATTTTATAGACCGGTGTCTATGTGTTGGGAGCAATACTCTCCAAATGATGCTACTCCATTTCCTATTCTGTAGCCAATTGTCGCCCGCCACATACATGATTTTACAAGCTTCGATTTCTTTGTTCCATTCGTCTACATAGGGATGTAAAAAGCTGACTCGACCTGAAAACTCGATTGAAACTTGCTCGAGTCAAAACTTGGTTTGACCCGAGGATTCGATGACCCGAACCCGATCTGTAACCGACTGTTGTTGACCTTAACCCGAGTTGGACCTGTTATTGTAGTAACCGAACCCGACCTGCATCCGACCGAGAACGACTCGAACCCGGATTGGACCTGTTATTGTGGACCCGAAACCCGACCTGCACCCAACTGAAACGAACCCGAACTCGAGACCGACTTGGCAGATAACCGATATTACCCGACTTGTTTTGAACCTGACCTGTTTTAAACCCGACCTATTTTTAACCTGAACACATATTAACCTGACATATAGTTGAGGAAGTCTATGATTTGATGAATTTAAAGTGTTGGTAAATGTAAAGTATTAAGTGTTGATAAATGTAAACTATTAATTTATTAAATCAATTTAAAGTGTTAAATAATTTTTTTATTATATATACATATATAATCAATTTAATAATATATAAGATTATATTTAAATATTCATTTCACACTACTAAGTTTTATATTTTGTTAAATAATTCAATATGCTTAGTTATAACTCATTCAATATAAATTATTTGTGAAGTTAATAAGAATTAACATATTAAAATTTATTTTTAAAAAATATATTCAAATTTTAAAAGTTTTTATTAAATTAATTACTTGTGATGGATGAATTTAAAACAATTTGTTTAAAATTTAAATCAATTTGCTAATTATGATCATTAAATTAAACAAAATTATTTTACTAGAAAATTAATTATAACCATTAAATTAATGAAAAATACTTTCTAGTTTAACGTTAAAAATTTATTTTATTTAAAAAATTAATTATAACCATTAAATTAATAGAATATATTTTAGTTTAGGAGGGAATTTTTTTTGAATTGACAAAGGAATTTTTTTTAATTGATTGGGGGGAAGCAAACTGCCAAACGAATTAAGGGCGGGGAATTGGCGGGTTTTTTTTTATAGTTTAGGTGTTAATCATCCTTTAGGTCCTTCTTTGATTAGATTCTTCAGGTTTAGGTTTTTTAGGTTTTAGTTTATTTTTTTTAGTCCTAACTTTTGGTTTAGTTTCTTTAGATTTCATTCAATTAGGTCAAGCTTCATAAATTGATTAATTTTTAAGCCTTTTGATTTGCTTTAAATTTAATTTGGTCCTCGTATAAAGATTTGGTAATTTAGTCAAATGTTTATAATTTTAATTTAATATCTTTGTTCATTATAGTCCCTAAATTTTTTTATTATTCCAAATTGACCCCTATTCTTTTTTGTAATTTAGTCAAGTGTTTTTAATATGACAATATTTTTATTCATGTTAGTCCCTAAATTTTTAGTTTTCACAACATTTGACCTTTTTAATTTATAATTTTTGTAATTTACTCTAATATTTTAGAAATGAATCATATGATGATATTTTTGTTCATTTTATTGACTATTATTTATTTTTAATGTGATTCGTGTTCGTGAAAAGCGTTGAATAATTAGCTCGAAATGAATGATCAACCCAAAGTCTATCGACTTTTTGTACCAAACTCAAACTTAATACGAATTCAAAACCTGAATTAACCCGACCTGAAATGAACTCGACCTGAAATGAACCCGACCTGAAGTCTACCCAAACCCGAATTAAACGTTTTGACCCGACCTGAAATGAACTCGACCTGAAATGCACCCGACCTGAAATGAACCCGACCTGAAGCTGACCCGCACCCGACCCGAGTCGAGTCAAAACATCAAATCGACCTAAAAATGATTTGTATCCGATTTGACCTGACAGGACCCGACCTAAAATTCATCCGATTACATTTTTTTACATCCCTACGTATACTTAGATTTATTTTGGTTCATGTCCGAATATATTTGACTTAGGGCTCATAATTTTGTTTCATTTTTCAGCAATTCCAAGGGTGTTACAGCTGGATAGATTTTGCTTTTGTTTTGCGAGCATTACTCAAATAGTGAAATTCAACGAATTTGGAAGAGTTTGGTTCGGTGAAGGTCTACTCTTAGCTGTGGGAATCGAGCTACTTTAGTTATTTGATAGTTTATCAATCCCATTGGTTGGTGTTTTTTTTTTCTCAGCAAATAGCATTTTATTATAAAGAAAACCTAGAGTTGGTGTTAGTTTGGTTGGAATGATATTTTTGATTTTTTGTTCCGTTAGGTATGACGTAGAGTTCTTAGCTCCTATTGTGTTGATTTAGTGGCACATTGTATTTTAGGCGGTGTTGTTAGTGAAATCGGAGGCGGTTTAAATGTTTGCGGGACCATGTACAGTTTATTAAAACGAGACTTTTTAATTTATAATCTTAAAGATATATAAGGTGTTTTTTTAAAAAAAACTTTGTAAAAATATATATTAGGAGGCCTCTTTAAAGTCATTTTTTATTTTTTTCTTGTAATTTATTAAACCAGAATCTTTTATTTTTCTCCATATAAACATTTAATTCAACTCATTTGAGGTTTTGTGCGGTCGATCCTCTCGCCCATGTTCAAAACCTCCACTGAGTGAAATTAAGCCCCATTTAGCATTGCTTATTTTTTTTGCTAGGCAAGAATTTTTTTATTAAATTAATAACAATTGCCTTTACCCGATATGTGTGCCTCGTTAAAAACCTCCCTAGACCTAGTTGGAAGAAAAGAGTACAACACATACTCGTTAATGCAGAAAATAAAACAAAACCAGAAAAACTCCTGCAGCACACCTGTCGGCACTTAGTGTTCTTTGCAACAACAAAATCTGGACAAAAACTTGCTAAATGCTAGAATTAAACAGAACAAGACTAGGATCTTCCATCAAATCACCACCAGTGATGCGGTACTCCTTGAATGTAACCCCCTCGTCCCGGTTTGGACGGATGACCGATCCGAGTGGGCCACACGGGGAAAACCGAAGCGAAACCCATTAAGATTCCCCCTCGGTTAGCAACCCTATTTTTTTTTATCTTTTCTAGATGCCTTATTAAGTCCTATGTGATACACGACAGCGGAAACACAACTCCATAGCAACGACCAACCAAAACAGCACCTTAAAACAACTCATTTGGCCTTTTTAAGCAGGTCGTATCGATACGCCTTCAGAGGGTATCGATACGCCTGACCAAGGTCAACACCCTACAGTCAATATAAGAAGACCGTATCGATACAGCCCTTAAAGCGTATCGATACGCCCTTCTCGGTCAACACCACTTGGTCAACTAGGTTGGACCGTATCGATACGCTTGGACACCGTATCGATACGCCATGCACTCTACAATTCCTCAGAATTCCAGAGAGTTGGGACCGTATCGATACACCCCACGTATCGATACGCCCAGCAAAATTTGTGTTCTCTGTGAGCAAGGCCGTATCGATACAGCCCTTAGCGTATCGATACGCCCTGCACTGCAAGTCCACAATTTTAAGCTGAACGACCTCAAACACGACTCTAGATGCAATTCTCGACTCACCTAAGCATATACAAACATGTAAGCACACATATTTAAGCCAGAGGAATCACTCAAACATGGATTACAGCATTCATACATAGCATTCTAACAAAAGAGCAATTTATGCATATGTGGTCACTCAAGCACTTAAGATATCATGCCTTAGCAACCAAAACATGTAGACATTCATGGCATATAACATAAACAATATTTACAATCGAACAAGGCACCCACGAACCAAGCCAACAACGACATCCAAATACCAAAGCAACACAAACATCCAAGGACTGGCTATAAGCCTCCCAAACAAACAATTAGGCATCAACATAAACATGATTTACAAATCCATCAACATGAGGCATTAACAACATAAAGCCAACACAAAGGAGTCTAGATACAAGCTCCTAAAACACGTAGCATTTCCCATTGCTAGACTACTACATTATTTAATAAACCATACTTGAGCAAACTACCACATGCTTGGACGCCCTTTTTCCTGCTCCTTGCTAACTCCAAGCTAAAGATCTGCATTGTCGGAAAAAGGAGAGCGTAAGCATAAAGCTTAGTGAGCAGAGCTCTAAAACATAACAACAACAATGCAGAGTTCAAAGTTTCCTTTAAAAGTAAAGGCCAACACACATACAAGTCATCCAACAACCTAATTCATTTGTTACATACAAGTTCAACCAAAGGTCAATAACATAAACATTTCACTTCATGGTATGCACAAACATAACCAAACTTTCACTTACGGTGGGACTACACATCACCGTTTTAACTAGTGGATTTCCAATGGGACTACACATCAAAGGAACTACCCAACTAGTGACTACCGGTGGGACTACACATCACCGGAGTCTTATAACACTTGCTACCGGCGGGACTACACATCACCGGAGCAACGACAACACACATGCTTTACACAAATATAACTAGCATACAAGTACGGTGGGACTACACATCACCGTTTCAACTAGTGGGTTTCCAATGGGACTACACATCAAAGGAATACCCAACCAGTGACTACCGGTGGGACTACACATCACCGGAGTCTTATACTTTTGCTACTGGCGGGACTACACATCACCAGAGCAACGACAACCATGCAACACAACACACAAATCACCATTCCCACAACATGTACTCACTATATCATGCACAACCACACATGCTACAACAAAATCCACAATTAGGCACCAAATTGCTACAAACAACCTTACCAACCACAAATGGTCTTACTCACCATTTCCGTGCACAACCTGTACCAACTTACTACAAACAACCATACCAACCACAAAGGGTCTTACCCATCATTTCCGTGCACAACCTGCACCAACTTACACTTATCTCACAAGGCATATAACAACACCATAATTACCACCACACAAAATCAACGATATGATAAGAAGCAACATGCTTCCTCCCAAATATATTGGAATTTCATACATAACAATTCATCACCACAAGTAATGAAAACAAACAGTAAAAAGGGGAAATTAAAGAGACAATTCACCACGATTTACTCTTGAATAACTAAACTCTTCAAAACCAACTTTGAACCAAGATGATACTTAAAAACATTTTCGCAACCATATGCTTGAACCAATCTTTGAAATCAAATTAAAACATTAACCACTCACCTCACTTCCTTAAGCAATTCAAGCAAAGCCGACTCAAGCCTCCATGACTTCCGATATCGATCCCGAGACTTTACCAACGCAATTTCTTGCTCCTAATCATATCAACACAAGTAAATTAACCTCAAATCAGTCCACAACACAACATAGCAACCCGGAATGAAATTCAAACATCAAACACTTGTTTTTCAAACCAAGAACAACCACCAAAAAGTCATTCCCGAGCAGCCCTTTAGCACAGTCCAAAACCGATGATTCCAACACATTTAACACTTCTAATTGCTTCCAAAACGACCCCCAACCAATACCCTATCATCAACCCTCAATTTCCAACACAAACCACACTCAAAACTCAACTAAAAACCCTCCTAAAAACCCTCCAAAACACAAAATCGGGAAACTTAACAAAACTCTTCAAAAATCATATATGTTGAACCGTTTGTTTCATAAACTTCATATCTATCACTGTTAAATCAAAATCTCAAGTTAAACACCACAAAACAACCATTTTCATTCAAATCTCCCAAAAATCCAAATTCTAAAACATGGATGAAAATGAAAACTACTTATACTTTTGAAGAGAGGAAGTTGAGAGCGAGTCAAAAACGTAATTACCTTTCAAAACCGAGCCAAAACGAAGGAGAGAGGAGATGAAATAGTATTTGGGGAGGGAGAGATGTTCTTCACGTTAGAAAACAAATGGAAGGGAGAGGAAGAAGATGATAATCATCCTTTATTTATTATTGTTTAAACTTTAATGTTCAAAGACCAAAATGCCCTTAAAGCAAAAGGGAAACCACAATAGGTGCCATCCATGGCTTTTGGGCTCAATTTAAAATTGGTCCAAATCTTAAAACCCGAGGCCCAAACCATTACTTTAATAAATAAAATATTAAAATCGAAACCCAAGATAATATTAAAATATTATTTTCACCTAGCCCCTAAACCGGGGCGTTACAACTCTCCCCCACTTAAGGAATTTCGTCCTCGAAATTTATTAGACAGAAAGAGTCACTAACACATGCTCCTCCACACTTTCTCTCTTACTACAACATACTCTCCAACTCTGTAGACTTACCACACGACATTAACTATCTGATGCCAAGATCTCAACGGGTCCTTCAATGCATGACCATTTTAAACTCAACTCAAACTCTTTAACAACATAACACGGGACAAAATTGATTCACACTTCTGAATCATAGATACATAGAACACATTACATACTTCCTTCTAACTATGGTGGTAACTGCAACAAACAAACAACCGGACTAACCCGATTCACCATCTCATACAACAATGTTTGATTACCTAACCCATAACTTTCTCTGACTGATCATTAGACCTCAACATACAACCAAACACTATGCAGACGACTTCAAAATTTTAGTCAAAACTCAAATCTCTATCGGCCATTATCGATCTCACGACAATGTACAACTCACAATCTTGCTAAGGCACAACTCCGCCATCTTATTCAAGGTACAAGTAGCTTGAACATGTATAAAGGACCACATACAGTGCAACTAACATTGATTACTCAACTAAATTCTCACTGAGGAAATAGGAGGCGAATCATACACAAGATCTCTCGAATCTATTACCCACTTTCAATATGAATTTCCCCCGAATGTAACAAACTAGAAGAAACTGATGCTCGGTCTTGGCACGCTGACAAATTGCACACTTATTCTCATACTGAACCACATTATCCATCAACTCAATCCACGAGTACTCATCTTCAACCTACAATATGTCTTCACACTATTCGGATGCAATACACAAGAACTGCCATGTACTCCGGCCAAAACAATACCTCTCAAAACACTATGACTATCGGCACAACTATTCTGTCTCTAAAAATACAAACTCTATCGTCTCTGAACTGTATTCTGAAGGTTTTCTTTCTGATACGTCTTGCACGTGAGGTGCCAAGAACCTGCCTTACAACTGTTTCTCTCTAAGTATCTGACTCAGAGCAGACATAACATGAAACTCGACCACAGAACCACTATCAATGATAAACTGAATCCGGCAAACACAACTCGCAACTCGGCTACTAATCTAACAACAAATTTAACTCGGGACATCGGTCACTACGTCAACTCTCTGCGAAGTTTCTTTCAGTTTCTAAAGGCTTAACGTCTCATATCTAACACATAAACTGAACGTTCTTCTGTAGCAATCTATCAAAGGGGTAGCTATCTTCAAAAGAGCATTTACAACCCTTCGATAGTAACAGCGCTAGACTTAGAAACTATAGATACATGTCACTGACTTTAATTTCTTCCAACTCATATCTTCTTCTGCCCAAATGAGGTTTGCACTAATATACTCGACTGATCTACATGACCTAGGGAAACATCTTCCTCAACTCAGAGTCCACACTTGCTCAACTTGGCATACAACTGATTCTCAAAAAGGATCCACAACCTTAACTTCAAGGCTTGTCATGGTCTTCTTCGGTACGTGAATATTTCCACATATCATCCCAGAGAACTTCCACAACTAATCCAGGACTTAGGAAAACATTCTGCTCAACATCTCTATAAGAGTAATTAACACACTTAGTCAAACAAACGACATAATCCCAAAACTCTAAGTGATCAAATCTACCCCGAAAGCTTCATTCGGTACATCAACCTCTCTCACTATCAACTGGTAGTAATCAGATCTCAAATTAACCTTGTAAAGACTGAAACACCCCTCAACTGGTCAACAAATCACTGATGTTTGGAAACAGATACTAACTACTCACTATCAATTGTCTCAACTGTCTGCAATCTAACCACATTCTCGTAGTGTCATCTCTCTTCTTCACAAGTTACACTGTCACATTCTAAAATGATATACTAAACCAAATGAAACTAAGGTCTAACAAACTCGAAGTTGATTCTTCAACACTCTCAAGTTGGTCGAGAATCATGAGATACAAAGCAAACAAAACATAAGCAAACTCGGAGACGGTATCAATAACAAACTCTTCTTCCCTAACAAGAGACAAATCGAGTAATTCTTGCCAACACCTTTAGGAAAACATCAACTATTCTAACATTCTGCGGTCTAATCCTCACTCAAAAATTAAATCCATCACATCTTTTAGGCAAACCTGTCAACCAAACTCAATTCAATCTTTGACCTCTAAGGATGGTTCAACATTCGATACGAAATCCACATTCCACCTACCATTACAATCTCATAGTCATCCGTAAGCTTTAAGAAAACTTCCATTTGTCTCAAAGTCTATCCTAACTCTAGGTTATACAAGCCAATTCATGCACAGCTTCACATCAAAACCGTAAAAAGCAATTCTACCGCACCAACTGAAAACACGTGCCACTGAACCATCAACGGACACCCCTTGTACATCTTTCCGACCACAATAGTATCCTCGAAGGAACTAGTAACACTAACACCTATCCTTAGTACCCCACAAGGTAGATTCAACAACTTCGCATGCTCACTCAAAATACACAGACGCGTAGATCCAGAATCAATCAGAAAAACAAGCTCAATGACTGTATCGACGAATTACTTGCCACGACATCGACATCATTCCGAGACCAACTCATAGGTCTTTACTTCTATTACCAACTCATATCAAGATCGGTCACATTGCTCTCTCTCAGCAGAAACCAGTTCACAGACACGCTGACCCAAACAAACAAACTGTACCACCAACTAGGGTACTGTCGTACTGCTCTGAACTAAGGCGATGAACTCACTCGTCATTTACATCCTCTAAAACCTCGGATTCATGATTACAAACTCCAGGCCTACACCTCGGCCCCAAACTTCTCAAAGACAACAATACAATAATAAACAAAACACATAAACAAAATATTCAGGGTTAGCAAGAGCAAGGGTCCAAGGTGCTCAAGTATATTCCTTTACAAAAATCCTTTTCAAATAAGTAATAGTAGCAATGGGAACTCGACACTACGCCTCAACACAACCATCAAGCTTACACATGCTTTCAAACACCATACAAACAAGCAAACATCAAGTATACATGGCAAAACATTCACCGAGACATAACAACAACATATCACATCAAACTTACCTCACTTACCTGCCCAAGGTCTCGGTAACCTTAGGCTCTGATACCACTAAATGTAACCCCCTCGTCCCAGTTTGGACGGATGACCGATCCGAGTGGGCCACACGGGGAAAACCGAAGCGAAACCCATTAAGGTTCCCCCTCGGTTAGCAACCCTATTTTTTTTTATCTTTTCTAGATGCCTTATTAAGTCCTATGTGATACACGACAGCGGAAACACAACTCCATAGCAACGACCAACCAAAACAGCACCTTAAAACAACTCATTTGGCCTTTTTAAGCAGGTCGTATCGATACGCCTTCAGAGGGTATCGATACGCCTGACCAAGGTCAACACCCTACAGTCAATATAAGAAGACCGTATCGATACAGCCCTTAAAGCGTATCGATACGCCCTTCTCGGTCAACACCACTTGGTCAACTAGGTTGGACCGTATCGATACGCTTGGACACCGTATCGATACGCCATGCACTCTACAATTCCTCAGAATTCCAGAGAGTTGGGACCGTATCGATACACCCCACGTATCGATACGCCCAGCAAAATTTGTGTTCTCTGTGAGCAAGGCCGTATCGATACAGCCCTTAGCGTATCGATACGCCCTGCACTGCAAGTCCACAATTTTAAGCTGAACGACCTCAAACACGACTCTAGATGCAATTCTCGACTCACCTAAGCATATACAAACATGTAAGCACACATATTTAAGCCAGAGGAATCACTCAAACATGGATTACAGCATTCATACATAGCATTCTAACAAAAGAGCAATTTATGCATATATGGTCACTCAAGCACTTAAGATATCATGCCTTAGCAACCAAAACATGTAGACATTCATGGCATATAACATAGACAATATTTACAATCGAACAAGGCACCCACGAACCAAGCCAACAACGACATCCAAATACCAAAGCAACACAAACATCCAAGGACTGGCTATAAGCCTCCCAAACAAACAATTAGGCATCAACATAAACATGATTTACAAATCCATCAACATGAGGCATTAACAACATAAAGCCAACACAAAGGAGTCTAGATACAAGCTCCTAAAACACGTAGCATTTCCCATTGCTAGACTACTACATTATTTAATAAACCATACTTGAGCAAACTACCACACGCTTGGACGCCCTTTTTCCTGCTCCTTGCTAACTCCAAGCTAAAGATCTGCATTGTCGGAAAAAGGAGAGCGTAAGCATAAAGCTTAGTGAGCAGAGCTCTAAAACATAACAACAACAATGCAGAGTTCAAAGTTTCCTTTAAAAGTAAAGGCCAACACACATACAAGTCATCCAACAACCTAATTCATTTGTTACATACAAGTTCAACCAAAGGTCAATAACATAAACATTTCACTTCATGGTATGCACAAACATAACCAAACTTTCACTTACGGTGGGACTACACATCACCGTTTTAACTAGTGGATTTCCAATGGGACTACACATCAAAGGAACTACCCAACTAGTGACTACCGGTGGGACTACACATCACCGGAGTCTTATAACACTTGCTACCGGCGGGACTACACATCACCGGAGCAACGACAACACACATGCTTTACACAAATATAACTAGCATACAAGTACGGTGGGACTACACATCACCGTTTCAACTAGTGGGTTTCCAATGGGACTACACATCAAAGGAATACCCAACCAGTGACTACCGGTGGGACTACACATCACCGGAGTCTTATACTTTTGCTACTGGCGGGACTACACATCACCAGAGCAACGACAACCATGCAACACAACACACAAATCACCATTCCCACAACATGTACTCACTATATCATGCACAACCACACAAGCTACAACAAAATCCACAATTAGGCACCAAATTGCTACAAACAACCTTACCAACCACAAATGGTCTTACTCACCATTTCCGTGCACAACCTGTACCAACTTACTACAAACAACCATACCAACCACAAAGGGTCTTACCCATCATTTCCGTGCACAACCTGCACCAACTTACACTTATCTCACAAGGCATATAACAACACCATAATTACCACCACACAAAATCAACGATATGATAAGAAGCAACATGCTTCCTCCCAAATATATTGGAATTTCATACATAACAATTCATCACCACAAGTAATGAAAACAAACAGTAAAAAGGGGAAATTAAAGAGACAATTCACCACGATTTACTCTTGAATAACTAAACTCTTCAAAACCAACTTTGAACCAAGATGATACTTAAAAACATTTTCGCAACCATATGCTTGAACCAATCTTTGAAATCAAATTAAAACATTAACCACTCACCTCACTTCCTTAAGCAATTCAAGCAAAGCCGACTCAAGCCTCCATGACTTCCGATATCGATCCCGAGACTTTACCAACGCAATTTCTTGCTCCTAATCATATCAACACAAGTAAATTAACCTCAAATCAGTCCACAACACAACATAGCAACCCGGAATGAAATTCAAACATCAAACACTTGTTTTTCAAACCAAGAACAACCACCAAAAAGTCATTCCCGAGCAGCCCTTTAGCACAGTCCAAAACCGATGATTCCAACACATTTAACACTTCTAATTGCTTCCAAAACGACCCCCAACCAATACCCTATCATCAACCCTCAATTTCCAACACAAACCACACTCAAAACTCAACTAAAAACCCTCCTAAAAACCCTCCAAAACACAAAATCGGGAAACTTAACAAAACTCTTCAAAAATCATATATGTTGAACCGTTTGTTTCATAAACTTCATATCTATCACTGTTAAATCAAAATCTCAAGTTAAACACCACAAAACAACCATTTTCATTCAAATCTCCCAAAAATCCAAATTCTAAAACATGGATGAAAATGAAAACTACTTATACTTTTGAAGAGAGGAAGTTGAGAGCAAGTCAAAAACGTAATTACCTTTCAAAACCGAGCCAAAATGAAGGAGAGAGGAGATGAAATAGTATTTGGGGAGGGAGAGATGTTCTTCACGTTAGAAAACAAATGGAAGGGAGAGGAAGAAGATGATAATCATCCTTTATTTATTATTGTTTAAACTTTAATGTTCAAAGACCAAAATGCCCTTAAAGCAAAAGGGAAACCACAATAGGTGCCATCCATGGCTTTTGGGCTCAATTTAAAATTGGTCCAAATCTTAAAACCCGAGGCCCAAACCATTACTTTAATAAATAAAATATTAAAATCGAAACCCGAGATAATATTAAAATATTATTTTCACCTAGCCCCTAAACCGGGGCGTTACATTGAAATCACCACCAAGCTTTAAAGATTGAATGTCTTTGCACCCCCTCCATTGCCAGGTTTGCAGCCATTTGATTACAATTCCTTTCAACATGAGAGAAGTGACCGTTAGAAATTTTACACACCAAAGAACCTATGTCTGCAAATATTTGCCACCATCGCCAAGGCCTGGTAAGAGTGTTATGAAGCCAACTCAGGATCAACTTAGAGTCCGTTTCAAATTTGCAGTCAAACCTGATCTTTCCAATCAACTTGAAGAAAAATTTCCAGTGCTAGCTTGATCGCCACCAACATCACAACATACTTTCCCTGAGTAGTGACTGGTCCTAAGAATAAAGCTCAAATAACTTCTTTATATGTTCTAAGTACGCCTCCACACCCTAGTTGTCCATTACTTTCACAACTATTAATGTTGAAATTTACATACCCTTTCACTGGAGGTACCTATATTTGGTCTGCGCTGCCTCGACTTGAGCCCATGTTCGAAAATGTTCTTGGAGACTCCCACCAGCCTTCTAAGTTCTGGCTCCAATCATCCCTTGTAGCCTTTATCCAAAAAAAGTGCACGAAGCTTGCAATAAAACACTAGGCCCTTCAACTTGGTTTCTTTGTTGTTGAACACTCTCTCGTTTCTGGAAAGCCACAAACTCCATAGGGCTTCTCCCAAGGTGATTAACTAGCAACTCCTTGTTAAACCTGTGAAACTGGAATTAAAACTAAAATCAAACAAGCCCTTGATATCAAGCGGATTAATCCAATGTACTTTCCACCATTCACAAAATGATACCCAAAATCTCTTCATAAAACTGTATTCTATAAATAGATGATTCACATTTTCTAGAACTTCATTGCACCAGCAAAAGAAGCTTTGGTTTTCTTTGATGGGAATTTCCTTGCTCTTAAGAAAATTCTTTGTGGGAATTCTATTCAATAACAACATCCAAAGGAAGCTTTTTACTTTCGGTGGCACCTTTAGTTTCCAAATATGATCAAAATTGAACTCTGGGGTGTTAATGTCCAAATTAGAAATCAGATCTGTTAAAGTCTTCACCGAAAATTCTCTCGATTTTTCATGATTCCACAGAAGCCTATCCGGGCGATCTGGAGCTAGAATTATCTTCTCCAACATTCTGTCTATCTCTGCTAACAAAATCAATTCTCTATCCAATAGGCTTCTTGAGAAATGCCTTTCCCAATTAATTCCTTTTAGACCATTCGAGCTAGCCATTTCCTTTACATTTGACCCTTTTGTTATCACTAATCTATACAATCTAAGAAATTTCTTATTTAGGGCAACGGACATCACCAGACATCCTCCCAAAATAGTACAACATCTCCATCTCCCACTTGCCAACGGAACTCCTCAACATTCATCCATCTAGCTACTTCTACCTTCTTCAAATTGTTAACAATTCCGCACCAGGTCATGGAAATTTTCTTCAAGTTTTTGAAATTCATCTTCCAGCTTCACCTCCATACTTAGCACATATTGTTTTTCGTCATAAAGCTTTTTTATCCACCGCGTATCTCCACCCCCATTTGGCTAGCAACGCAAAATTCTTTGCTTGCAAATTCACTACCCCCGCTCCACCTTTACTTCGAGAGAGGCAAATTCAATTCCAACTGATTCGAGCAAGTTTCATTATGCCATTACAATTTCCTCACAAGAATCGCCTTCTGATTGTTTCTATCTTTGCTAACACTGATTTTAGGACTTCGAACAATGATATGTAATACAATGGTAGGGATGAAAGGACTGAGTTAATGAGGACAACCCTCCCTGCAAATGACAAAGAATTACACTTCCACCCTGAAAGTTTAGATCTAAACTTGTTTATCACTGGGTCTCAAGTCTTGATTTTTCTCGGGTCAGCTCCTAATGGGGTCCCCAAATAAGACATTGGCAGGTTACCAACTTGGCAGCCACATAGCGAGGCTAAACTACTAACCATCTCTGCTTCCACCTTGACTCCCACTAGGAAATATTTGCCAAATTTGATGCCCAGTCTCGAGCAAGCTTCGAAGCACCTCAATATGCGTTTTACATTAAGAATGAAGTGTTTTGTTGGTTTTAGAAACATGATCGTGTCGTCAGCGAATTGAAGGTGGGTGAATGCAAAATTCGGGATGATATTTTGAATTCCTTCAATGATCCCCAAACTTTCATCTTTAGATAATAAAAGATAGAACACCTCCATGACCATAAGGAATAAGAAGGGTGACAACGGGTCTCCCTGTCGCAATCTGTTGAGTGGATCGAATGATCGAAATGAACCAAGAGGGGGTGAATTGGATTTTTAAAGGTTTAGGTGGTGGAAATTGTAAATTAAAAAGATAGACAAGGGATTTTAGAGTGGTTCAAGTTCCAAATGAACTCTACATCCACTACCTTAGCTTCACTAAGGATTTGCAATAATTCCACTAATTGCTCTTCCCCTTTTCTAGGCTAAGGTTGTAACCCTTACACTTTTCGGTTAAATTTTCTAACCAAAATTTAACCCAATCCTCACACAAATAAAACAAAGATTTTTATGGCTAAGAAAGTATCTCTCAATAAAAATTGTAGCCCAATTACAAGCACTCAACCCAATTGAAAAAGATAAGAATGAAAATTACAATTGGGGTTTCTAGACAATATTGGGATTTATGCACAAATGCTTGGATTTGATGTTTGGATGTTTGCTTTTGGATCAATAGTTGTTGCTGGAGCTTTTAGAGGTCCCTTTTATACCTTCTCATTGATTTCTAGCCGTTGTGGTTGTTGCATTCATCAATAGAGCCGTTGGGAGTGTTATCTCACCTCCATAAATGCAGTCTGCAACCACCCGTTTCGAAACGCCCGACCCTGTTTCGAAACGGACCAAAATAGAAAGAGCCGTTGGAGTGCATTTAAGATCCCGTATCGAAACGGTTTTACCCGTTTCGAAACACTTTTGCCACTGTCAAGGGTCGTTTCGAAACGGATTGAACTCGTTCTGAAACGCCTTAACGGTTTCTGAAAAATTAGTTAAAAATTAGTTAAAAACTTGCATACGTCTGAATCTCGCTCTGCTCTTTCAGAAATCCCTTCGAACTACCGAGATGCGAGCTCGCTTCACATATGTCAAGGATTTCGAAGTTCGTCGTGAACGTGTCATTGATCTTGATTTCCTCAACTCCGAGCGATTCCTATTCCGTTACCTCGAGCGTTTGAGTGAATGGGAACTTCTTCCTTTGTTGAGCATCCCGGATATTCGCTACAAACATATGGTACTCATCTTTTACTCTAATGCTCATCTTATTCATGATGAAACCAAAACCGAGGTTTTAGGAATAGAATCTTTCATATTAGGGAAAAAGTTTACTATTAATATTGCACTCTTGGAGTCCACCTTTTCCCTTAAGAATATAGGAATTGAGGATGAACGTCACTTTGGCACTTTCACCGGTCCGACACTTACTTTGGATGCGCACGACCGTTTTCTTCACTTGATGGTATCATGGTTCCTTCGCCCTTCCGGAGGTAAATACTCTCATATCCATCAAGTTGATCACTTTTGGCTTGAATGTTTCCGTAGAGGTGAGCGCCCTAATGTTGCTAAGATCATTTTTGCCGAGATGGTCAATAATGTTAAGCTTATTGACACCAATGAGTTGAAATCTTTTACTTATGGCACGATCTTGAGCCACATCTTTAGCCACATCGGTCTCGATTACACCTACGACTCCCCGGAACCTCGCAAGTGCAAGATTGGTGAGTCCTCTCTTCGCAAATCCGGGTTTCGCTATGTGAATGATGTTTGGGAATGTGTTGATAGAGAAGCTCCTCTTCCTCCCGTTGCACCTCCACCGCAAGTTCAAGTTGGGAACAATGAAGCTCTTACGGCTCTCATTACCAAACGGTTCAATGGTATGGATACTAACATCGCTTCGGGCTTTGGTGCCATCGACACTCGCTTCAAAAATGTCGAGGATCGCCTCCTATCTTTTGAGACTTCCCACTAGAACTTGGATTTGTCCTTCTCTACCCTTTATGGCCAATGGACGAAGTTTCGCCGTTCTCAAGTCAAGAGCGATGATGATACTTCAGATGATGATGATGGTGGTGACGAGGCCTAGGATATTCATATCATATCATATCATATTATCTATGCATTTTAGGTTTAAGTTTGCATCTTTATGTTTCATTATGTTTTAGGAACCTATGCTTTTGATCTTTTGTTTGGGATTCTATTTTGAACTTAATGTTGATTTATGTTTTGGATATTTTAATTTTATGAATTAATACTATTGTTGCTTATTACTTAATGCTTATTGGCACTAACCCTTTCTCTTCTCTATGAGCCTTATTTATTCTTTTTGATCTAACAAAAAGGGGGATAAGAAATTTAAGAGCCATAAAAATTCGTTTTAAATGTTTAAAGGTTTTTAAGTTTTAAAAATTGAATTTTAAAGTTAAAACAAATTTAAAACTTTAAAAACCTATCTTAAATTAAGGGGGAGTTAGAATATGTTCAAAATTTTCAAAAATCTTAAAAATTCTAACTTTGGTTTTGTTATATCAAAAATAGGGAGATTGTGAAACCAATATTTTAATTTTGATATAACTAAAAACCTAAGGACTAAATTGAAAATGTCAAAACGAATTTTTAAGTCCTCAAACATCCCCATATGATTTTAAGATTATGCCAAAGTTAATAACAAAGTTTTCAAATATTTTTCTAAGTGTTTAAAGCTGAAACAGTGATTTTCAAGTCCCTGTTTCGAAACGGCCTAAGGCGTTTCAAAACAATTTCATCACTGCCAACCTCTGTTCCAAAATGCGTATCGAAACGGCTTTAGAACACATGAACACGTATCGAAACGACATCAAGCGTTTCGAAACAGTTCTTCATTTTAAATTGAAAACTATAACCGTTGTAATATTTTTAACTGAATTTTCAAAGATCAATAGAGTGTTTCGAAACGGGCTCAATAAGTTTCGAAACGACCCTTGACAGTAGCAAAACTGTTTTGAAACGAGTCCAAGCGTTTCGAAACTGTTCTTCTTTTTTATTTGAAAATATGACCGTTACAATGTTTTTAACTGATTTTTTGGAAACCGTTAGGGTGTTTCGAAACGGGCTCAGGCTGTTTCGAAACAACCCTTGACAGTGGCAAAAGTGTTTCGAAACGGCTCCAAGCGTTTCGAAACAGGCTCTTAAATGCACCCCAACGGCTCTTTCTATTTTAGTCTGTTTCGAAACAGGTACCCCGCGTTCCGAAACGGGTTGTTGTAGACTACATTTATGGAGGTGAGATAACACCCCCAACGGCTCTATTGATGAATGCAACAACCACAACGGCTAGAAATCAATGAGAAGGTATAAAAGGGACCTCTAAAAGCACCAGCAACAACTATTGATCCAAAAGCAAACATCCAAACATCAAATTCAAGCATTTGTGCTAAATTCCCAAAATTGTCTAGAAACCCCAATTGTAATTTTAATTCTTATCTTTTTCAATTGGGTTGAGTGCTTGTAATTGGGCTACAAATTGTATTGAGAGATACTATCTTAGCCATCAAATTATTTGTTACCTTTGTGTGAGGATTGGGTTAAATTTTGGGTAGAAAATTTAACCGACATTGTAAGGGTTGCCTCCTTAGCCTAGAAAAGGGGAAGAGCAATTAGTGGAATTGTTGCAAATCCTTAGTGAAGCTAAGGTAGTGGATGTAGAGTTCATTTGGAACTTGAACCACTCTAAAATTCTTTGTCCAATTTTTAATTTGCAATTTCCACCACCTAAACCTTTAAAAATCCAATTCACCCCCCTCTTGGTTCATATCGATCTTTCGATCCACTCAACATATTCCCTCTTCTTGAGTGTAACCTTGTGCTACAAGTCTAGCTTTATTTCTCACAATGTTACCACTCTCATCTAGCTTGTTCCTAAAGACCCAGTTAATTCCTATGGTAGATTGATTACTAGGCCTATCAACTAATGTCCAAACGTTACTTCTCTCAAATTGATTTAACTCTTCTTGCATAGCCATAATCCAAAAATCATCTTTCAATGCTTCTTTTATATTCTTAGGCTCTATGCATGAGATAAATGCAACATGATTCATTAATCTAAGAGAAGATCGAGTGGTTACCCCCTTGGATGGATCACCCAAGATTTCACCATCTTTGACACAGTTGAACTCCCTTGGGTAGCTCACTTCCTTTTCCTCAAGAGCCAAGTCCTTCAAGGCTTCAAGAGGTGGATCTTGTGTGTCCTCTTCTTTTGTTGGAATCTCATCCTCCTTTGAAGTTTGTCCTCCATCAAAGGCATTTATGATTCCTACATCATCATCATCACAAGAATCCTTCCTTGGAAGGAGGTTATCATCGAATACAACATGTATAGATTCTTCTACTGCTAAAGTTCTTTTGTTAAATACTCGATAGGCTTTAGATGTCAAAGAGTATCCTATGAAAATAGCTTCATCACTTTTTGCATCAAATTTACCTAAGTTGTCTTTTCCATTATTTAAAACAAAACACTTGCAACCAAAAGGGTGAAAATAGCTAATGTTAGGCTTTTTAGATTTTAAAATCTCCTAAGGTGTTTTCTTTAAAATTGACCTAATCATTACTCGGTTAACAATATAGCAAGCGGTGTTTGTGGCTTCTGCCCAAAAATATTTAGGTAAATTATTTTCACAAAGCATTGTTCTAGCCATTTCTTGCAAAGTTCTATTTTTCCTCTCAACTACCCCATTTTGTTGAGGAGTTCGAGGAGCCGAAAAATTGTGGCTAATACCATTTTCATTCAAAAAATCTTCAAACCCTAAATTTTGAAACTCGGTTCCATGATCACTTCTAATATGTGAAATCTTAAGTTCAAGATCATTTTGGGTTAGTTTTGAAAATGTGATGAATTTTTCTAAAGCCTCATCTTTAGTACTTAAAAATAGAACCAAGTAAATCTAGAAAAATCATCAACAAGTACAAATGCATAAGACTTATCACCCAAGCTCATAGTCCTAATTGGCCCAAATAAATCCATATGGATTAGTTGTAAACATCTACTTGTAGAAACACCATTAATGGATTTAAAGGAAGACTTATGTTGTTTACCCTTAGAGCATGCATCACAAATTTTATCGTTTGAAAATTTTATCTTGGGTAAACCTCTAACTAGATCAAGGGAAACTAGTTTTTCTAAAACACTAATGCTAGCATGTCCTAGTTTCCTATGCCACAACCATGCATCATTTTCATTTTGTGCTACTAAGCATGCATGAGATGTATGAATGTCATCTAGATGCACCATGTATATGTTCCCTATGCGATGACCTATGAGCATAATATTATTAGATTTAATGTCAACAATTTTGCATCCATTTTTATCAAATAAAACATTAAATCCTTTATCACACAATTGACTTATGCTCAATAAGTTATGTTTAAGACCATCGACATACAAGACATTTTCAATGAGAATTGTAGAGTGATTACCTATGGAGACAATACCTTTAATGTGGCCTTTGGAGTTGTCACCAAATGTCACCACTCCTCCACTCTTTGGTTTTAGATCCATGAATCTACTCTTGTCTCCGGTCATATGCCTTGAGCATCCACTATCAAGGTACCATGAGTTTTGACTTTGTGCTTTGGCCTTGTAGCAATGCTCCCCCTACAAACAAAGATATTAAGCTTTTGTTTTTGGTACCCAAATCATTTTGGGTCCATGAGTGTTAGCTCCCAAAACCTTGGTTCCCTTAGGAATCCAAGATGACATAGCAATAATGTTATTAGATTTTACAAGTTCCTTAGGAACCCATACACTTCTAATTCTTTTAGTTCTTCTATGTCTAGGAGGACTACCTTGTTTGTAGTTATTAGTTCTTTTCTTAAGTTGGTTTTTTTTAGAAGATTCACCAATTTCATGCTTCACACTACCAACATTTTTAAAGGACTCCTTGAGCTTGTTAAGCTCATCTAACACCTTTTGGTGTTCACTATTACATTGAGATAGAAGATTATTAAGATCAACATTTTCATCTTGAAAAAATTTTAGTTCATCTTTCAACCCTAATATCTTTTTCTCAAATTTTGAATTAGCTTGAGAGAGTGAGTCATTTTTCTCATTTAGTTCCAAAATGATTTTCTTATTCCTAATGACCGACTCCTTATATTTCTCAACTAATTCATCATAGACCTCTTGCAACTCATCATATGCATCATTTAATTCATCATATGTAAAATCAAAAGATGATGAGTTAGAGGTTACCATAGAGGAATCTTCCTCAAGTGCCATGAGGCAAAGGTTGGCCACTTCTTGTTCGTCATCCTCTGATGACTCCTCATCACTCCAAGTAGCAATCTTGGCTTTGAGCTTCTTCTTCTTCTCAAAGCCGTTCTTCTTGAGTTGAGGGCACTCCGAACGTATGTGACCGGGTTTATTGCACTCAAAGCAAATGATTTGATCCCTTGCTTCTTCTTTGTTCTTACTTTTGAAGTCCATTTTTCTTTGGATTTTTCTTCCCCGGTTGGACCTCATAAAGCGTGAGAATCGTTTGGCTATCATAGCCAATTCTTCTAGCTCATCCTCCTCACTAGAAGAGCTCTCCTCAAGTAATGAAGCTTTGAGAGCTATTCCTATCTTCTTCTTCTTTTCAACCTCTAGCTTTTCTACTCTCTTCTCTTCTTTCTTCTTCTCTTCTTCCCTTCCTTGCTTCATAATCTCATGTGTAAGGAGAGAACCCACTAGCTCATCAAGCTTTAAAGTCTTCAAATTTTTAGCTTCAATGATGGCGGTTCTCTTCCCATCCCAAGATTCGGGAAGTGAATAGAGTAGCTTCCGGACAAGCTTGTCTTCCGGTATTGTCTCTCCAAATCCTTTGAGCCCATTGACTATTGTGGAGAAACGATCAAACATCTTGGACACCGTCTCATCGGGCTCCATCTTGAAATTTTCATAACTAAGATTGAGAATTCCAATCTTAGTTTCTTTGACATCATTGGTTCCCTCATAGGTAGTCTCAAGAGTGTCCCACACTTATTTGGCACTCTCAATGGATGACACTTTGGAATAGATGTCCGGACCGAATGAACAAAAGAGCATGTGGAGAGCTTTGTCATTTATTTGGATCTTTCTCCTTTCTTCTTCACTCATCTCCACCTTCTTCTTCAAAACCATCTTGCCTTCACTATCTTGCTTCAATGGAATGTAGGGGCCATCTTCAATGACATCCCAAATTAAGTAGTCATTGGACTTGATGAAGAGACGCATTCTATTCTTCCAAAATGGATAGTTGTCACCATTGAAGAAGGGAGGTTTTGTGGTGGATTGAGACTCATACATGCCCGAACCGGAGGTTGAAGCCATCTCTTGATTTTTGATGATCATACTCTTCCTAGGAACTCCTCTTGTGGTTGTTAATCCTCAAAGAGGTAGGCTCTGATACTAATTGTTGAGTGGATCGAATGATCGAAATGAACAAAGAGGGGGGTGAATTGGATTCTTAAAGGTTTAGGTGGTAGAAATTGCAAATTAAAAAGATAGACAAGGAATTTTAGAGTGGTTCAAGTTCCAAATGAACTCTACATCCACTACATTAGCTTCACTAAGGATTTGCAACAATTCCACTAGTTGCTCTTCCCCTTTTCTAGGCTAAGGAGGTAACCCTTACACTTTTCGGTTAAATTTTCTACCCAAAATTTAACCCAATCCTCACACAAATAAAACAAAGATTTTTATGGCTAAGAAAGTATCTCTCAATACAAATTGTAGCCCAATTACAAGCACTCAACCCAATTGAAAAAGATAAGAATGAAAATTACAATTGGGGTTTCTAGACAATATTGGGATTTAGGCACAAATGCTTGGATTTGATGTTTGGATGTTTGCTTTTGGATCAATAGTTGTTGCTGGAGCTTTTAGAGATCCCTTTTATACCTTCTCATTGATTTCTAGCCGTTGTGGTTGTTTCATTCATCAATAGAGCCGTTGGGAGTGTTATCTCACCTCCATAAATGCAGTCTGCAACCACCCGTTTCGAAACACCCGACCATGTTTCGAAATGGACCAAAATAGAAAGAGTCGTTGGAGCGCTTTTAAGAGCCCGTATCGAAACGGTTTTACCCTTTTCGAAACACTTTTGCCACTGTCAAGGGTCGTTTCAAAACGGATTGAACTCGTTCCGAAACGCCTTAACGGTTTCTGAAAAATTAGTTAAAAACTTGCAACGGTCATATTTTTCAAATCAAATGAAGAACCGTTTCGAAACACTTGATGTCGTTTCGATACGGGTTCTCTATGTTCTAAAGCCATTTCGATACTTGTTTCGAAACATGGGTTGGCAGTGTTGAAAACGTTTCGATACTCGTTTCGAAACATGGGTTGACAGTTTCAAAACCGCTTCGAAACGCCTTAGGCCGTTTCGAAACAGGGACTCAAAAAATACTGTTTCGGCTTTAAGAACACTTAGAAAATATTTGGAAAGCTTAGTTTTTAACTTAGGCACATTCTTTAAATCATATGAGGATGTTTGAAGACTTAAAAATTCGTTTTGACATTTTCAATTTAGTCCTTAGGTTCTTTAGTTATATCAAAATTAAAATATCGGTTTCACACAATCCCCTCATCATAATAAATTCTCGAGTTGCCGATCCATTAACAAGGATCGTCACTGAAGCTGTGGACAAACATTCCCTTATCCAACTCCTCCATAATTTGTTGAACCTCATTCTTCTTAACACCGTCTCTAGAAAATTCCACCTAACACAAACATAGACTTTTGAAAAGTCTAATTTTAGGATGACTCTGTGATTCTCTACATCACCAGAGCCCATGGAGTGGATTATCTCGTTAGCCAGTAAGATTCCATCAAATATTTGCATGCCCTGGATGAAAATGCACTTTTAGAGGCAGAAGCAATGGTAAACAACTAGCTTTTGAAGAAAATTGCTTTTGAAAAGTGTTTTTCAACCCAAACGCAAAAGCTAAAATTTCTAGCTTTTGCGGTCAGAAAATTACTTATGAGAGCCAAATTACAATTTTAACCTTTATTTTCTATTGTGTTTATTTTTTTTGCTCATCAATCAAACGTTGTATATTATGAAGAATGATATACAACGAAACGTCATACAGTCGCCTCGTTAAAAACCTCCCTAAACCTAACGGAGGAAAAGAGTACGGCCCGTAGACGACAAAGAAATGAAAGACAGCCTGAAAGGAAATGAAAACCATTCGACACAAAATACCAACGCCCATACAAGGTCGTGAACTAGCAAGGAATAAAGAAGCACGTGAGACCCCCTCCTTAGCCAATGCATCAGCTAGACCATTCGCTTCACGGAAAATATGCAAGAAACACACGGACGATAAACTGAGGCAAGCGCTATCAATCTCATGAAAAACATCCCAAAGACGCCACGGACGCTTGTCCACATGTAGTATCCAACTAACCACGACCATGGAATCCGACTCCACCACCAACGGGAAAGACGACCAATCCGACTTCCAAAAAAATGATAAGGCAAACGCAATTGCCAGCAATTTAGCTTCGTTAGACTCAAGGCAGCCACACGGACCAGAAAACAGAGCCACTATCGTACTTTGATCGTCTCGCAACACACCCCCAAAGCCTGTCGGACCATGTTTACCACGTGCAGACCCTTCAACCGAAAACTTCAAAGTCCCCTCAACAGGAGGTTCTCAACAAATTCCCTTGTGCACCGGTCGAACAACGGAAGGCTCACAAAACAGGCTTGGGCATTCCCACCACAACGCCTCACTAATGAGGAGATCATCTCGCAATGTTCTCATCCAATAAAACGAACGCAATTTGATCAAGAAACAAATCTCCGATGCCGGTAACAACTTCTTATTAAAAACCATCTCATTGCGCGCAAGCCAAATTGACCAAAACATAGCTGCCACCCTCGAGATCCACAAGCAACGAAGCACACCAGAAAACGAACAGTGAAAATCTGGTATGAAAAAAGCTGACAAGTTCTTCGGCAAAGGCAAACACACGCCCCACCAACACCGAAACCAATCCCAAATGTTCTGAACAAAAGAGCATGAAAATAACAAGTGATTGACATCCTCCTCACCATCCTTACACCATATGCACAACGTACTTTGACTATCAAAAACAATACCACGCTATCGCAAAAAGTTAAAAGTAGGCAAACGACGCAACCAAACAAACCATAAAAAAGCTTGTACCTTAGGTGGCACGAGAATCTTCCACGTAAAACAAGCGCCAAATTCGCTTTCACCCGCTCGATCTAACATCAATCTGTGAGAAATAGATTTAACCGAGAAGAGCCCTTAAGCATCTGGAGACTAAACCGATCTGTCGCGGCAGCCAATATGAAGACATGTATCGCCCACCACAGACCATAACTCATGAAGCTGCCCCACCTCAAACGAGGGAAGAGGTCGACGGAAAAAATCAGACCACAAATTATGTCAAAATGCCCCCTTCACCGAGTAATCCGCAACCAAGGCTAAACGATTCCGAACACAAGAGAACAAACGCGAAAAAAATATCCTTCAATGGCTTATCCACGCACCAGGCATCAAACCAAAACAGCACACGACTCCCATCCCCCACTTTCCATAACAAATTATAGTGCAAATGCCTCTGAATATCCCCTGAACAAGTCGTCTGCACAATTGTTTCCAAACAACGGATATCATACGCTGATGTGAAGAATTAAAACGCCACCATTAGGCAGCCTCACCATATTTTGCCACGATAATAGCCCTCTACAACGAAGTCGTGTCGGTAACATAACACCACGGCCACTTCGCTAACAATGTTGTGTTCCGAACCTGAAGATCCGCTACCCCCAAACCACCCAAATGACGCGATCGACATACCATTTTCCAGCTCACTCGACTCATTTTACGATGTAAGCTCACACCTCCCCAAAGAAAGGCACGCCTCACCTTATCAATGGCCGCAATTACTCCTTTCAGAATCCTAAACAAGCCCATGTAATAAACAGGTAGTGAGGATATGACTGAATTAACCAAGGTGACCCTAGCCGCAAATGATAATGAAGTTCGCTTCCAACCAGCAAGCTTCCGTCAAATGTTGGCAGTAACGGGCTCCCAAACTGCGACACTACGGGGATTAACCCCTAACGGAATCCCCAAATAAGTAAACGGAAAAACTCCACGACAACATCCCAAAGCACTAGCACAAGAGTCAACCAATCCATCCTCAACTCCAATAGCAAATAGCGAGGACTTACCAAAGTTAATTTGCAGACCCGAGCAGACTTGAAAACACCATAGCAACCGGCGAATGTTATCAGCACAACCAGACGATGCTTCGAAAAATAGAATTGTGTCATTCGCAAACTGTAAATGCGAAATTGACACACCCGGAACTAAACGCACTCCCTGTATAAGACCTGCCTCCTCAGCCTGAACCAAAAGACTATGCAAAGCCTCAACCACAATAACAAAAAGCAGAGGCGATAGAGGACACCCCTGTCTTAAACCACGACCCAAGGAAAAATCTTTCGTTGCACTACCATTCAACAAAACCGACATTCGAACAGTAGAAACACATTTCATCATCCAATGTCGCCAAGTCTCACAAAAACCCATGTGCATCAGCATATGATCCAAAAAATCTCACTGTACGCAATCGTACGCTTTAGCAAAATCCAGCTTGAGAACGAAGACATAATTATATAATTAAAAAATTATTTTTTAGTTTAAAAAAAATATATATATATATATTTATTCATGTCAAGTTTTTTAAATAAAATATTTTAAACTTATTATATTTTCATAGAACACGTACAATTGTTAAAAATATTTATTTATTAATAAAATAATTTTGTTGTATTTTTATGATAATTTAAGTTGATATATATCATATACTATAATATTAAATAATTTAAATGATCATTTATCTTCTTAAAAGTACTTTTTGACAATATTGTTAAACATTTAAATCATAAACTCAAAAGTTCAAAAACACTTCTAAAAATCACTTTTCAAAAACAATGCTAAAGTGACCCTAAGGGATTAATATTATCCTAAGTTGTGGCGTTAGATTTTAAGAAAGCTTGTCCTGAGGTCCTTATAAACCTCTTTGGTGGAATATCAATCTATTAATAAAATTATAATTTGTCGGGAAAAAAAATTATGCACTTTTAAAGGCTACCAAATCTACCAAGATTTCACAGGTGCTTCCGAAAAGTGTTTAGAATTGAGGAAGCTTTATTGAATAGCATTAAAGACTAGTTTAACCTTGTTTTCAAAAAGTGTTGTTAGAAAGTTATTTTAAAAAGTTGAGGCTAAAATTTTAATGTTTAGTATTGTTGTCAAAAAATACTTTAAAAAATATCATTTTAAACAGAATATTATAAATTAAAAATAAATTAACTTAATACGTTTAAAATATATTATTTGAATTACATTTTAATTTATTAATATTATAATATATAAAATGTATCAACTCAATATAATAAATGTATAGAAAAATAAATAAACACAAGTGATATTTTTATTCTTTATTATTATTTAAAATATTAACTTTTTATATTATTTTAATATTATTACTTAAAATGTATAAAATAGATATAGTATTATAAAATAAAATAAAATGTTTATTTTTGACATGATATTATGAAATAAAAACTAAAATTTTCCTATTTAAAAATTAAACTAACTTAGATGATATTTAAAGGTATATTATAATATATGAAATATAGTTAATTTAAATTATATTAAAATATAAAAAATATTTTTTGACAAATTTATTATTAAACTTTAATTATTATTATGTTTATCAAAATATCATGTGGCTTTTAATAATTATGAGTGAGTAATGGTATAAAAAATATATCTGGAAAAATAAAATAAAAATGAAACAATTTAACTGAAAATGTGAAGAAGAAAAAGTCAACAAAGTTAAAACCGTTTTCCTTTCCCACCCTTAATGAATACCACCCTCAATCAAGAAAAAACAAAATTTCGTCTACGATGATAAGGATAATATTGTAAAATCCACCCAAACGCAAATTGTTAAACGTTAAAGCACTAATTTCTTAGCTTTTCAGTTTGGTTGAACAATCTCGTTTCCAACGTGATTTTTAATCAATAGCTGAGCGTTCTTCTCAGCTTATGGGTGTAAACCAGCTTTTGCACCTCTAAAATCGTTACTGAACGCACCCTAAAAATATTGTACGTATTAAGTTACAGAATAAATGTATACGAATGGACAATGTAAATAGTTTTTTTTTTTTGTGTAGTTTGAGGAATTCTTTAGGATAACTGCCCAAATGCATTATAGGTGATTTGTAGCAATTTTTTTTTGCTTCTTTAGATAATAAAATACAACACATTTATTAAAAAAATAAAATCTACTAAGATTTTATGCACAGGAATCATAATTCACTACTATTGCTGGATATCCGATTATTATGTGAATACGAAATATTGCCAAAACCCTATCAATAAATTTGAGAAGTCTTTTTTTATAGTTTAAAGTTATTATACGGTAGTATCTGAATTAATTATAAGATAATTTTTATTCACATATATTCTTATCTTTTTGGAAATGTACACACGTTTGTAGGTAAAACAATTTGAATTTGGGTCTACTGTTAAGTGTGCAAAAGTCATATATTTATGCCCTAGTTTAGCTCAATTATTGTTGTTATTAAGTATAGTTTAGATGCATTTATTAGGAAAATATACACAAAACGACATAGACTAGATATTTTGCCTTATTTGATGAACATAATTGATTTTATCTAAAAGATACTGCTCAGGTGCATTTTCTAACTGTGCGCAAGTACCTGCCCAGGCAGATACCGTCGAGGCAGCAAAGAGGGAAGAAAAGGAGAAGCTGGAAACTGATGGAGGAAGCTATTGGACCATTTGAAGAGCTGATTGAGGAGGAAAGGACCAGAATGAAGAGTTGTGCCAACCCTTGCATACCAATCCACACCTCCGTCGAGGCAGTCAATAGTGTGCCGCCGAGGCAGCACTTCGAGGAAGAGTGGAAAAATACAAAGTGGTATGCGATTGAAAGAGCTCATCAAGCCCAATTTTTAGAAACCACTTGCACGTGCATTGGAGCCCAGCAAACAAAGAAAAGCCTGGTCAAAGTCAAGTTGGAAAAAGTCAAACGGGAATCTATGAAGAATTAATGTTAGATTTGTTCTTTTAATGAGTTGTAATTGTATTCTAACTAGTATTCCTACCCTAAACCGACTTAGACCTAGGCTCCTCCCTTATATATATGTAATCGACTTGAAAGAGAGAACACAATTGAGATTAGAGAGAAAACTCCTTCTTGTCGAAACCCTAGTGCCGTCAACCTCCATTATGTTCTAAACCTTCCCTAGGGCTAAGGGTTGGTTGTGTAGTAGTTGTGAGAGTTTGCTTGTATTCGTTTAGGATTTCAGCTTTGGCAATAAAATTCAAGGTTTGTTTACTCTTGGTTCTTCATTGTCGTAATCTTTATCGGGAGAGAAGAAAGCTTCAATCTATTTGTTCAATATCGGGAGAGTTGAACTCACGAAACGAGCAAACACGGTTTTATCCAACCATAGGGTAAAGCTACTTTGGCTTAGGGAGTTTAGAAGTTCAGCGGCTAAGAGAGGTTTCATAATCGGTTGGTGTTCACCCTTAGATTCATGCCGGGAGGTATCATCCAAGACGTGTTCGCCAATAGTACTTCAAGCTTCGGGAGAAGAGGAAGTCATAGAAGGGAGACTTTCCGAACCATGAATCATCGCTTAACTGCCTAGGCAGTCACATTGGTCTCTGCCAAGGCGAGCATCTGCTGAGGCATACTCGTGGGCGACTACCGAAAGTTGTTAAGTTGATCTGCAAAACTGTGCTGAGACAATACATCAAATCTCCACACTACGAAACATCCAATACCGGCCCATTCTCTCACTCTTATTTCTCAATTTACTTTACTTTCTTTAGTCTTAGCTTTAATAAAAACCAACTCCTAATATTTGTGTTTTTATTTTTCTTGTGCAGAAAAGTGAACTCCGAAAGGTTGTCACAATCCCTATGGAGACGATACCTTAAATACTATAACTTGGCACCATGTATACTTGCACGCAAGTTGCGCATCACTTTTGCACGTAACAAGTTATTGGCGCTGTTGCCGGGGATGGGCGTACAACTTTTTGTTTTTATTTTTCTGTTTAACCCCCTGGTTTCATTTGGTTTATGACCAGAGACAACAAGAAATCACCCTTGCGAGAATACGATCCAGAGCTTGAACGTACTGCATGCAGACTTAGACAAGCAAACCGAGAAGCCATGGGTAATCCAGCAAACAACCAGAACCTACCGCCTCCAATCGACAATGTCGTGGCGGGCAATGGCAGGCAACCTCTTGCCGCTCGGCGGCTAGTTCGTGACTACTTGGAGGAGGATCTCAGAAGGCTGAACTCTGGCGTGATCGATCCAAAAATAGAAGCGGACCACTTTGAGCTCAAACCAGTCATGTTTAACATGCCGAATACACTTGGACAATTTTGAGGATCCGCCACTGAAGATGCCCGCCAGCATATGAAATCCTTCATGGATATCTACAAATCCTTCAAAATCTATGAAGTTCATCATGACGTGCTACAGCTCAGATTATTTCCATATTCACTAAAGGATAGGGCAAAAACTTGGTTCAACAGCCTACCATCGGAGTCCATTGAATCTTGGACAGAACTATGCCGAGATTTCTTAGCTCGATTTAATCCTATCAATTTGACTAATAAATTACAGACTGACATCACTACTTTTCGACAAGCAGATGATGAACCGATGTACGAGGCATGGGAGAGATACTGCGAGTTGTTGAATAAATGCCCCTCCCATGGATTTCTAGAGTGGACTAAAGTATCCATATTCTACAACGGTGTAAACACACCAACAAGGAGGATGCTGAATTCCTCTGCCAATGGTACTTTACTCGACAAGAAGTCGATTGAAGCAATTCAGATCTTGAACAAGATGGCCAAAAACGACTACTAGTTCCCTAATGCTTGCCGAGGCAGCATAAGGAGGCATGCCACAACAAACGAGCTAGGAACATCAGATGCACTCGTAGCACAAGTCGCTCATTTGACAAAGATGGTAGAAGCTATGCAAAGGCAGAATAATACACAGCATGTTAAAGCCATTGATGCCTTTTGCGACCAGTGTGGGGGAGACCATGACTCGTCCGAGTGCCAACAATGAACCGAGACCAACTACTTTATGGGAAACTTCAATAGGAACAACAACCCTACATCGAACACCTACAATCCAGGCTGGAAGAGGCACCCTAACTTTTCATGGAGCAACCCCAACAATGCTTTAAATCCAACTAATCAGACAAATCAATCGCAAGGATTCCAACAAGCTATGCCGCAGCAGCAGCCGCCGCAGCAGCAACAAGCAACACCCAGTGCTTTAGAGCAGACTCTAAGTGCCTTCATGACTCAGACATGTACCTATGTGTCCAACATGGATTTATTTGTTAAGAAAACTGAGGCTTTCATAGACAGGACCGAGATGAGAATGCAGAATCACGAGGCAACTCTAAAGTCACTGGAAACTCAAGTGGGATAATTTGCACAAGTCCTGAACACTAGACCTATGGGAGGATTTCTCAGCGACACTGATGTCGCGAGGAAACCCACTTACGAGCAGTGCAAGGCCATCAAATTAGTTGCCCAGACAGAAGCAGACAAGCCCACCGCGACAGACCCAGGACCCTCTGCCACGGCAGACCCTATTGATGCTACCAAGAAACATGAGAAACATGCACACCCACCTGTCCCACAACAGCTAAAACACTAGAAGCAAGACTATCAGTTCAAAAAGTTTCTGGATATTCTCAAGCAAGTGCATATCAACATACCCCTGGTGGAAGCCATACAACAAATGCCTAACTATGCCAAATTTCTGAAAGACATGGTTTCCAAACAGAAAAGAATCAAGGAATTTGAAACGATCGCCATGATGGAAGAATGCATGGTCATGCTGCACAATAAAACACCGCCCAAACTGAGAGACTCATGCAGTTTCCTCATTCAATGCGCTATTGGGAACCATTACAAGGGGAAAACCTTATGTGGCCTTGGGCAAGCATCAATGTAATGCCCAAGTTGGTGTTTGAAAAGCTGGGAATCGGAAAATCTAGACCCACCATCGTCATGCTCCAGTTAGCTGATCACTCTCACGTGCGACCGTAAGGAAAAATTGAATACATTCTAGTAAGAGTGGACAATCTTATTTTTCCAGCTGATTTCTTAATTCTAGACTGTAAGGCAGACGAAAAAGCACCCATTATCATTGGGAGATCGTTCCTATCCACAAGTAGAACTCTAATAGATGTGGAGAATGGGGAGCTTACTATGAGGGTGGATGACCAGAAAATTAAACTGAATGTCTTGCAACCTTTGAAAAAAGTTGACGACAAAGAAGAATGTCAGGACATTCATGCCTCAGCAGACACCAAACCCAGCACAGAGCTAGAGCACTCCAGCCACAGCCGCCAGGGCGGGCAACCTGGCAGTGACAATGATCAAGAGAAAAACAGATATCCGCCCTAACATATGGTGAAACAGATGTTGTAGCAACCCAGGAAGTGGTTATGCTGGGAAATGCATCCAGATGCATTCCCAACATAACTTAAATTTTCTTTCTTTTATTTTTATGTTTTAGGATTTAGATTTTAATTTCTTTCATTTTTTTCAGTTCTTAAGAAGTATATTTAATTTTAGTATTTGTTTATTCTCTAATAATTTTTATTTCAATTTTTTAAGAGAGACAATAGCCCAAGAGAAAGGAGAAGAAGAAAGCCCAAATCCATCAACCGCTCTAGCCCGCCCGCCAAGTCTATCGTGGCAGACAGACGTTGTTTCCCGCCAAAACTAGCCGTTTCAGACTAGCCGTTCGCAGACGCCCGTTCCGTTCCAACGGCTATCTGCCCAGGCAACGGATGCCTCAGCAGACGAAACGGCACCACCCTTTCACTCATATTTAAACCCCCCTAATTTTTTACTATTCACTCTTCTTTACTCTCTCTTACATATTTTTTCACAGATTTCCTTTGCTTTCATATTTATTTCCTTTTCCACAGATTCTCAAACTCTCACAACCCTCTTCATACAAAAACCCTAAAGCCCAAATCAAGAATGGCAAGAACCCCCCACCGTCGCGCTGCCCATGCAAAGTTTGAAGAATCTCTCAACCGCTTTGCCACATCGGAGGTTAAAGCTCGCCACAATGAAAAACTCAAAGAGAGATTAGTGT
This sequence comes from Hibiscus trionum, assembly GCA_030270665.1. Lineage (NCBI taxonomy): Eukaryota > Viridiplantae > Streptophyta > Magnoliopsida > Malvales > Malvaceae > Hibiscus > Hibiscus trionum. Next base: position 10,806,869 of record BSYR01000011.1, read on the forward strand.
GGGAAGAGCAAGGATTTTATTACGAGACGGGGAAGAGGAATTTCAGGCTCGAGCACTTCATTTACTCAAAAGATCGCGCACCAAAAGTGGCAGATCTTTGCCCAGCAACCAAAGCCGGCAAATCAAATAATGGTGCGCGAGTACTATGACATGGGCCGACGGAGGAAGTGTCGACAGTGAACGTCTGCGGGTGGCTAGTATTGATCGATGAAGACAAGAACAACATCTACTACGACATGCACATCCAAGAAGATCAACACGCGGAGTTGCTCGCCTCCCTCGCGGCGTACAGTTACGAGGCAATGAAGGAAGAGCTTTGCATTCCAGGGACGGTCTGGAATGAGGGCAGGAATAGAGGCACCGTCAATCAGCGGAACTTTCTGCCCGAGGTAAAACTATGGAACATGTTCGTGAAGAGACGGTTGCTGCCCACGACCCACAACTCCACCGTCGACAAGCCACACTTGGCACTCATCCACTCTATCATCAACAAAAGATACATCAATATGGGTGCTATTATTGCTAACGAGATTTATGAGTGTGGGTAGAAAACGAAGGGGCAACTATACTTCCCCAGCCTCATCACGACATTGTGCGAGAAAGCACAGGTTACAGCCGCCCCAACCGACACCATGACGTTGGAAAGAACCGGGTGGACGAGGGAAATCATTCTTCGAAAAATGGAGATCACATCTTCCACCCCGGAGAACTATGCCCAGGCATCAGAGATGGACAGCCAGCAACAATTCCAATAGCCCACCCCAGTAACCACCATAGGCGGCTTGGCAGCCCATCTTGACAGAATGGAACGACGCCAGCTGATTTTCATGGCTTACATTCGGGACTTCAACAACGCCACCGTCACCACCATCAAGGAGAAATTCCCAGTAACCCACTTTCCAGAGTTCCATGCTGAGATATTTGCCCCAGGAGCACCAGAAACGACTGTCGCACCCTCTACCTCGGCAACACATCCGGCCGCCTCTGCAACTCCAACCGTCCCTATCTCAACCGAGCCATAAGCCTCTCGAGCAGCGACGACCACCGAAGTCCTCTCCATCTCTGACAACCGTGGAGATACAACAATAGCCCCAATCAGAGAACAAGGGCAGACATCACGGGCAGCAGCCGGCACACCAAGACCATCCGACTCAGCCTACCTCAACGACTTCTTATCAGACAATTTGGTATAGAAAGACATGGTTCGCTCCGTCACAAGAAAGCTTGAACCATCATTCTCCCCAGGTGCAAAGAGAACACACTCTGCCACAAAGGTCTGCCCAAACAACGAAGAAGGCGTCGAACGAGAAGTCACATAGAAGGCACAACCTAGTCCACCTTCCCGCCAGCAGCCACCGAGGGCAGCAAAACGCTTCAAAATGCCAGCTCGGAAGAGAGTGATCATAGCCGGTGGCGACGACGATAGCTCATCCGAGTCACGACCAATCTAAGCTTCTCTCTCCTTCTTTTATTTTGCTTTTATCTAATCTATGCTAAAATTTTATGTATGTAGGCATGCATTGATGACAATGCTCCTCTCGAGTTTGGGGTGGGGGGGAATTAGTCCTCTAATTTTTTCTTTTTCTTTCTTTTGTTTTTCTAATTTTTATGCCTTTATTTTTATGTTTTTATTTTGCATTTAGGTTCTAATGTAACATGCCTTTATTTATAGTCTAATAAATTCTTAGTTTGAGGAAAATTCTTAGTTTGAGGAAAATTCTTGAGTGCCTTTTACCCGCCGCAGCAGATGGCCCGCCTGGGCGGCAACCTTAGCATGAATTTAGATTAACTTAGAATCCTACTATGGTCTGAACTTAAAAGAAAACACTCCTTGTGACTAGTTTGATTTTAGGACTTCTAGGAAACTTAGGTATTTCAACTAGTAAACTTGGGTAGAACTTGAAGTTTGAAAAAAATGAAATCATTATAGATGCCTATAACCGACGCTAGTGGTTTAATTGCAAAAGAAACTAGAGGGAAACCCAAGGGAATTAAGGTGTTTATCGAAAGTTTACTTAGAAGCCGAAGAGTCATTCTTATCACAAGGAACACACACACTCACGAGATACATAGTTCGATTCTGGGTAAGTCCATTGTCATTCGGTATGAAAATCTACACGATATGAAAAGGTTGCTCAAGATGCTTTCTCGACTTAGTTTACATATGATTTTAAGTTTTGGCATATTATTGTTAGATTGCATTGCATCAGGACAAGCAATAGTTCGAGTTTGGGGGTGTGTTAAGTGTGCAAAAGTCCTATATTTATGCCCTAGTTTAGCTCAATTATTGTTGTACTTAAGTATAGTTTAGATGCATTTATTAGGAAAACATACACAAAACGACATAGACTAGATATTCTTACTTATTTGATGAACTTAATTGATTTTATCTAAAAGATACTGCTCAAGTGCGTTTTCTAACTATGCGCAGGTACCCGCCCAGACAGATACCGCCGAGGTAGCAAAGAGGGCAGAAGAGGAGAAGCTGGAAACTGATGGAGGAAGCTATTGGACAATTTGGATAGCTAATCGAGGAGCAAAGGACCAGAATGAAGAGTTGTGCCAACCTCTGCACACCAATCCACACCTCTGCCGAGGCAGTCAATAGTGTGTCGCCGAGGCAGCACTTCGAGGAAGAGTGGAAAATTACAAAGTGGTATGTGATTTAAAGAGCTCATCAAGCCCGATTTTTGGAAACCACTTGTACGTGCATTGGAGCCTAGCAGACAAAGAAAAGCCTAGTCAAAGTCAAGTTGGAAAAAGTTAAACGGGAATCTAGGAAGAATTAATGTTAGATTTGTTCTTTTAATGAGTTGTAATTGTATTCTAACTAGTATTCCTAACCTAAATCGACTTAGATCTAGGATCCTCCCCTATATATATGTAATCAACTTGAAGGAGAGAACACAATTGAGATTATAGAGAAAACCCCTTCTTGTCGAAACCCTAGTGTCGTCAACCTCTATTATGTTCTAAACCTTCCCTAGGGCTAAGGGTTGGTTATGTTGTAGTTGTTAGAGTTTGCTTGTATTCTTTTAGGATTCTAGTTTTTTTAATAAAATTCAAGGTTTGTTTACTCTTGGTTCTTCATTGTCGCAATCTTTATCGGGAGAGAAGAAAACTTCAATCTATTTGTTCAATATCGGGAGAGTTGAACTCACAGAATGAGTAAACACGGTTTTATCCAACCATAAGGTAAAGCTACTTCGACTTAGGGATAAGTTTAGAAGTTCAGCGGCTAAGAGAGGTTTCATAATCGATTGGTGTTCACCCTTAGATTCACGCCAGGAGGTATCATCCAATACGTGTTCGCCAATAATACTTCAAGCTTCGGGAGAAGAAGAAGTCATAGAAGGGAGCCTTGTCCAACCTTGAATCATCGCTTAACTGCCCAGGCAGTCACATTGGTATCTGCTGAGGCAGGCATCTACCGAGGCATACTCGTGGGCGGCTACCGAAAGTTGTTAAGTTGATATGCAAAATTGTGCCGAGACAATACATCAAATCTCCACACTACGAAACATCAAATACCTGCCAATTCTTTCACTCTGATTTCTCAATTTACTTTGCTTGCTTTAGTCTTAGCTTTAATAAAAACCAACTCCTAATATTTTTGTTTTTATTTTACTTGTGCAGAAAAGTAATCTCCGAAAGGTTGACACAATCCCTATTGAGACGATATCTTAAATACTATAATTTGGCACCGTGTAAACTTGCACGCAATTTGCGCATCACTTTTAAACGCAACATCTACTAAGATGAACTTCATCCTCTTTTTCAACATTAGGTTGTAGTTTGACTTACGGAATTGTTTTAGAGTGTAATGTAAAATTCCTAAAGGAGCTGTCAGTATGCTACTTTCCATGGTGTGGATTAGTCATTAAAGATACACATTAATTGTTTTGTGTGTGTCGAGTCATGAGATGCTTTTGGAAGCAAATTTACCGATGGTGGAAAGTCCTTTGGTCTAAACTCTCTGATGTTTTGAAATGGTTTGTTTTTTATTTTACTATTTCTTTGACAGTTATGCAACGAGTTACGAGCCTATTGTCACGGACTTATTCTCCCAAACTCAATTTGTGCGGCGCTAACACTCCCGACACAATGTTAGCAAGCCTTTCCCATGCGAATGCTATGGCTAAACACACACAAGAATGGAGAAGGCAAGAGAGTTACAAGGAAATGAACCTTGTATTGAACTAAGAGGGCTTTACAAGTGAGCTAATTTGTGAACTTGTGGGATGATTTACAAATGAGAGGGGTGGCCCTATTTATAGGCTTCCACCTCCTCAACGGACGACTATGATTGTTTTGATCCAACGGTTACAATTTTGCATCCCAAAATATCTAAGGACCTAAACTATTCTAGATAGGTCTACATGTATCCATACATGTCTACAACTATCTAAAGTATTCTAGATAATTCCCTATAGATCTACACTTATCTATAGGCTTCTAGAATGTTCCAGAGAAGTCCAGACTAGTCTCGTGCTGTCCCGAGCCTTCCGGTGTCTTCTAGGTCCTCCCGGTTGAGCCTAGATGAGTGTGGAACGTCCTGGAACCTCCTAAAACCTTGTGGGAACGTCTTAAAAGGGTTGTGGGCCTCTCTAGGTCGTTCTAGGTCCTTCTTTGGATCACCTTTTGCCTTAAAACGCCCAAGGCACTTTATTTTGCCTTGGTTGGCCCGAGTGCACATAGGGGCACTCCTCGGTCGGTCCTGGTGCACTTTGGTGGGGCGTGACACTATGGTTAATTTTGATCGCTGTAGCACTATAGAGCTTATGGTTGGTATGCAATGAAAAAGTATTCAGAAATAAAATTACAACTTTAAATGATCTCTTCTACACTAAATTGAGGGCATTAACGTGGGTTAAGGCAACAAATGAGGAGCGATTTTTAAGCGAAGACAACCGGTGCGATAATCCAACAGAGTGCGCGGTGGGTGTTCGTGTTCAATCTCTCCGAAGTGGATTCTTGATAGTTTTTTTTCTAGGTTCGTAAAAAATTTAAGTGAAATTCACCTAGCATTTCCAATTAGGATTTGCTAATAATATGTTAATGCGAAAATTATGTTAAAACATGAGAAAGTTTTTGAAAATTTTTGAACTTGTCGTGCTTCTACAACGAGTTTAATTTTTTTTGAAAAAATAATTTTTTATTTGAATTCGCCGTGCTTCTACAGCGAATTCACTGTAATGGCGCTAGTCTGGGAAATATAAAATTTTAGGTGCTAGTTTGATAATATTAAAATGTATGGGTGCTATTTTGGTCTTTAAGCCGACTGTAACTGGATGGCAGATTGTCTAGCCAAGGCTGGTTTGAAAAGAACTCAAGTCTTTAATGCCTGGTGGTGGTGAGGTGGTTTTGCTCACTGTAAGTCTGTAACGCGATATGATTTTGATGTTGTATCGAATATAGGACCAGAGGGATGCGTAGGTAACAGCTTTGGTAGTATAACTTGCTTATTTGGTACTATTTGATGCTAAGTTGGTATAGGTTGCAGGCGTTGAGTTGGTATCGAGTTCTAATATGAGACCGTGGCCGTTGTCAGAGTTGGAGGTACACAAAAAGTGAAAGAGGTTCGTGTCTTTGGCTATTTTGGCCAAATATTCCCTTTCCGGAATTTATCTAGAAAAATAACCCCTTTAGAGGAACATTTGGAAAAATACTCTCCATTTGGCCCACATCAGGGCAAATCGCGTTCTGCATGATGCGATTTTTAAAATCTCGTCCTACAGAGTGCGACTTCAGTCCACATCCGATTATATTATTCGGTATTTCAATTTTTTAAAAAATAAATTGAAGTCGCATTCTACAGGACGCGACTTCTACGAGAATTTCAAACGACTCGTCGCGAAATTATCGAGAAATATACAAAAGTCACGTTCTGCAGAACACGATTTTCGACTATTCCTGTTGTTTAAACAAAGCTCGATAGAGTTGTTCATGGTTAATTTTCATGGTCTTGGGGGATAATTTTTCATGGTTTTGATCTTTTACCTCATAGTAGTGATGTATCTCTTCAAAACGATGTAAAAATCGGCGTATGTAAGGCATCCTAAACGATGTATAAATCGCGTTAAAAACGCTACCTTGCCATGTTTCTTTACATGAAGGAAATGGGAACATGGGTCGGTAGGGTTGTTTATGGTTAATTTGCATGGTCTAGGGGGATAATTTTTCATGGTTTTGATCTTTTAACTCATAGTAGTGATGCATCTCTTCAAAACGGTGTAAAAATCAGCGTATATAAGGCATCCGAAATGGTGTATAAATCGCGTAAAAAACGCTACCTTGCCATGTTTCTTTGAATGAAGAAAATAGAAACATGGGTCGATAGTGATGTTTGAGTTGACTTTGTACTAATTTCACAGGTTTTTTGTTATTTAACTTTTATGTCGTAGTACGAGAACACATGTTTACAATGATGCAGAAATTGACGCGTAAAAGGCATCCTAAATAGTGTAGAAATTGTGTTAAAAATGCTATCTTGGTATATTCCTTTGCATTAAGAAAATGGAAACATCGGTCGATATTCATGTTTTAGTCGATTTTGTTGTTTTAGTGTATGATCGTGGTATTTTTTGTTATATAACTTTCACGTGGTAGTACGAGAACACATGTTATTTAGGATTAAAACATTAGAGTTACAATTACAATTAGTTGATTCGAGGGGGGGTCCTAGAAGAACATTTTCTGGTGTCGTGTCTAGGGTTCCTACAATTTCTACACAACTTAGGTTGGTTGGTCCGTTCTCAAGGAACCATATCCTCGGCACAATGAATCCTTCTTGACTTTGGGTGACCTTTTTTGTTGCGTCGCAGGGATTCATTTGGCCGAATCTTAGGTTCATTTTCAACCACATTAGGATGACTTTCATTTCTGATCAGAGGAAACTCGGATCGGTATACCTTGAAAATGTTTTCAAGTCTGTATACATGATCAACGAGTGTCATTGCGTCGAAATGAACGTATGCACATGCAGCGAAGACGTGCGCATACGGGTACTTGAATGTCTAGAAGACTCTGCAATCGCATGTTTGCTCTTGTAGATTAACAAAGTAGTTGTGGTGCATAATTCCTTCAAGTGTTCGTGAAAATTCAGTAACCGTAAAACTATGCTGGTGACGAGAGAAGTATGTGGCACCCATCGTGTTTGCTTGCGCACGATATATCTGAAATTTTTGCTAGAGATCTGGATGGAACCTGTGGCCACATGTCACCGGTTCGTAGCTTGTTTTCCGAGGGTTGCAAAAAGGGTAGCCAGTCGATAATATGTTGCCTTCACAATTGATGTGATAGGTAAATGACGCATTCCCTTCAGAGACAAATTGATCACCTCAGCCAATTTTGTCGTCATGTGACCATATCGACGACCCCATCATAATATCGTAACCATTTCTCCCTCGGTATATCAAGAAGATAGTCATATCCAAATTTATTTCTAACTTTCAACTCTTCTAGCAGCTCCACTCGGTGTGCGTTGCCTATTCAAAAAAATACAAAATAATTAACGAGAATTAATAATAATAGGCAAGTTAATTTATAATTTTGAGAATGGAAGGCGTACCCATACGAAGAACCATTATATGCTCATCATTGTTCTTATACCTCTGGTAGTAATTTGCAGCAATATGTCGCAGACAGTACCGATGATGAATATATGGAGGTTCCCAAGACCGTCCCAAACATTGGATTGATCCCTAGATCCTTGCGCTTCTAGCTGAAATAATACATATGTCATCTGGTTTTGCCCGTAGGACCCGACGTAAGACATGGGTCTGCAGGTTGGTAAGAAAAAACATCCACGAAAGGATATCTTCCTTTTCAACAATGGCGAACGCTACCGGAATGCATTTTCTGTTGTTGTCTTGTGCAACTGCCACTAGTAAGATCTGGGTGTCTTTGTCGCACAAGAATGTGTCGTCGATCTACAATATCGGCTTGCAGTGGAAGAATGCTTTAACGCATTGCGAAATGTCTAAAATAGGCGGAAAAATTCGTGCTTCCTAGGTACGACTCGGTCCATTTCGTATCTTACTGCTCCTAAGGGATCATTTGTTCTCCATATTCGATTTAATTTACTTGGGTACCTGAAAAAACGAATTAAAACAAAAATTAAAATATGACAGAAAAAAATAAAATAAAACTAAACTAAGCGAGTAAAAGTTTAGCAGGCGAAAAAAAATAAAATGGATTGCCTCCCATTTAGCGCTTTATTTAATGTCGTTAAGGTCGACGACCTGGTTCAGGCTACAGGTCCCTCCAAATCGAATTCTTCGATCAAACCAATAGGTGCATTCTCATAATACGGTTTGAGCCGCTGACCGTTAACCTTAAATTGAGCTCCCGAATCATCTTTAATTTCGACTGCACCATGAGGAAAAAGTTGAACAACTGTAAAGGGTCCAAGCCACTTCGATCGTAATTTACCTGCAAAAAGTTTAAGCTTCGAATTAAATAATAAAACTTTTTGACCAACAGAAAAAGTGTTATAAGCAATATTACGATCATAAAAATCCTTAGTTTTTTTCTTTAAATATTCGGGCGCTGTCATAAGCGTTTTTACGAATTTCTTCAAGTTCTTGGATGTTCAATTTACGCGCTTCGCCGATTGCATCCATTTCCATGTTGCACTGTTGGACAGCCTAACGTGCCCGGTGGTCTAATTTAACTGGCAAATGACACGGCTTACCGAAAACAAGGCGATACGGAGACATGCCAATTGGCCCTTTGTACGCGGTTCGGTATGCCCATAATGCATCAGTTAATTTGACGCTCCAGTCTTTACGATCCGGTTTGACGATTTTCTCAAGTATCGATTTGATCTCATGGTTTGAAACCTCCGTTTGCCCGTTGGTTTGCAGATGGTAAGACATTGCAATGCGCTAAGTTACGCCAAACTTCTTCATAAGAGCGTCAATTACTTGACTGATAAAGTGCTTCCCTCTATCGCTTATTATTGCCCGTGGTGTGTCAAACCTGGAAAAAATAAAATCCTTCATAAAATTAACTGTGGTTTAAGCATCATTATTTTTAGTGGCCTTAGCTTCTACCCATTGCGACACATAATCTACATCAAGTATAATGTAAAAATTACCGAATGAAGAAACAAAAGGGCCTATATAATCAATTCCCCAAACATCAAATATTTCGCATACATAAATAGGGTAAGAGGCATTTCGTTTCTACGACTAAGATTCCATACATATTGACATCTTTCACAAGACTTACAGAATAAATATGTGTCACGAAAGATGTTAGGCCGGAAAAAACCGCATTCAAGAATTTTGTGTGTAGTTCGCTTGGGTCCAAAATGACCGTCGCATGAGTAAGTATGACAAAAGTTAAGGATCAAATTTACCTCATCTTCGGCGATACATCGCCTAATTACCTGATCCGAGCAACATTTCCAAAGGTAAGCATCATCCCAAATATAAAATCTAGACTCTCGCTTAAGTCGGTTAATTTTAGCTCTCGGTAAATCTTACGATAGCTTACCTGTGGCTAAGTAATTGATGATATCTGCGAACCATAGGGTAGTTCCTTGCACCATCATCAACCTTTCCTCATGGAACTCATCGTTAATCGGTGGATTAGATACGGAAAGGGGAATGCGACTCAAGTGATCAGCTACGAGGTTCTCACATCCCTTTTTATCTTTAATCATCAAATAACGTAACGCTGAATAATTTTTATGAGCTGGATCTAATGTGCGAGATGCATAAGTTATAACATGGGGCTCTTTTCCAATCTTTTGGCCTAGAACGGCTCCAACACTTGTATCTAACGCGTCACACATTAGCTCGAATGGATAATTTCAGTTTGGTGGTTGAACGATTGGTGCTGTCACAAGTTTTTCTTTTAGCGTATCGAACGAATCTCTGCACTTCGTTTCGAAATCAAAAGCTTGATCCTTCTGAAGTGTAACACCCCGAAAACCTGTCTAGTCGGAACTAGATTATGATGATCGGAGTAATGCTATTAAAATATTGAAATATCGAATCTTTATTATAGATTATATTGTTATAGGATCTTAATTAAGCCAAGTCCCTAGTCAAGACTGCTTTATGAAGGCTCAAATCAGTGTTTTTAAGCTAGGCGTTTCGATACGATCAGACCCGTATCGAAACGGCCTATGCAAGATTTTTCGAAACGTTTATAGGTGTTCCGATACGATTCCAACGATAATAACTAACTTTTGGACTTTTGCTTGACCGTTTCGAAACGGGTCCCATGTTTCAAATGTGTTTGAAGGTGTAAATTGAAAAGAAATGAAAAGCTGGTTGTTCACTTGTCTAGGGCTACCCTTCCCACGTGAATATGGTCAGAAGAGATGACTTATAATCACCTATATGTCTATTTTTGGTAAGGATAAGGGATAGCTAAATAATATTATTAAATAAGCTTACCTTAGTTGGGAGGAAAGCTTCATATTGGTTACATGGGTGGTGGGTAATAATTAAAATGATATTTCCCGTAACATGAATAGATCAAAAGAAAGCTCTCATCTTTGTTTAGAGTTTCACCGAGACAAACACCCATCTTTTGTTCAAAAATAATAACCAAGCACCACCATTGTCATCTTCTCCACCAAGCTCAAGCACACACCTCCCCATTTGTGAACCTTAAGTTTAGGCTTTCTTTGTTTTAAGAACATCAATCCATAGCTATCGATCGGGTAAGTGAAAGCCCTAAGTTAGCCATCAATTTTCTTGGCTATTGAATGATCAATTTCAAGCTTTAAGTTAAGCCTTGTCTATAGCTAATGGTTATTCAAGCATCATTATTGTCATATTGATCCTAATGATTCCTTATTGCTTTTCCTAGCTCAAGAAGTGGAAAAGACTAATCCAACGCCTTCATTGAAAGCTAGGGATAAATGTATTACCATCCGAGAGCCTTAGGAGCTTCGGATTGTCAAGGTGAGTGTAGTCGGAGTCTCGAGAGTGGCTAGGTGCCATCTCGAGTCATTATTTATTGACTTACTAACCATTGATTTTAAGGGTTTTGCATGAAGCATTATTATAAGCCATGTTGGTAAGTTTTGATAAGTATTGCATCGATTCATTGTTCATAGCATTGCTATCATTGTCATGGAAATCATTGAAGTATTGACATGTAGAATCATTGACATGAGTTATTGCTATTTTCCATATGATTATTGATATGATATCATTGCCATCGAAGTATTGTCATTGATATTGATGTGGAATATTGTTAATGAATCATGGATATTGAACTATTGATTATTGGACCTTAGATTCGAAGTATTGGATACAATTGACATGCCATAGAATTCATGAGCTCATTGGTACGGGTGGACTACGGTCCTAGGGCTACGACCTATATTGATTTGGCGAGGTGGAGGGATGTATTGTGTATTAGTCTTTGCCGATGTCGGCAGGATGACCATTTATTGATTTGGCGAGGAGGTGGAATTCGTGTATCCAAATACCATGAATCAATCCAAGGGAACTATTGATTATCAATATTGTTTACTATGAAATCATGATATTGCCATTGATGACATGATACTATGTTTCTAATATGAATAAGGAACATGTTACATTTATTGCATAATGAACATTATGATTATCTATGAAGCATGTTATATGGCATTCATGTTATCCAATGTATTTGTGACTACCTCACTAGGCAAAGTATGCCTAATGCATTCCATTGCATCCATTTCAGGTTGCCAAGTTTTGAATCGAGATCGGAGAAGTTGAAGCGTTGCACAAGTCACAATTAAGCTCTAAGTAATGTATATTGACCCCTTTGAACTCCTAGTTGGTGGCAAAGTCTATGTATAACTCTATTAAGTCTCTTTTGATGTGCTTATGTTATGGTTAAGTGTTATATGTGTGATATGTTTAAGATGAGTCTTCTATGTAGTATGAAATGGCCCTAAATGCATGCTTTGGCACTAAAAGGTAAAATCCAGGTAAATGGATTCGTATGGCTCTAAAATTTGACATGCTGGTAGGATTTATGGTTATATTGTTCTGTGTGGAGTTTCAATGCATTTGGACAATATTTGATAAGGTAGAATTAAAAAAAACCAGCAAGAATCTGTCATTACAGGTCAGGCCGTATTGAAACAAGTGGTGACGTTTCGATACGGGTAAGCATAATTGAACCCGGGTGTCAGGGCGTATCAAAATGGTTTAGGGACGTTTCGAAACATTTTGTCTCTGGAATTCCTTGTTTCGATACGGGTTCAAAGCGTATCGAAACGGGTTAAAGTCAAAGAAAGTCAACCCGACCGATATAGGGCTTTCTCGTATCGATACAGTCAAAAGGGAAAAGTCAACAAGGTTGACGATCATCCACCCGTATCAAAATGACTCTAAGCGTTTCGATAGAGGGTTAGTTAATGTGGTTAGGAAGAATAAGTTGAAGTTTGCATTGTTTACAATTTGGTCACTATATTTTGCAAGAGTAAATTGAATGGGTAAAAGATCATCGTTATGCATGAAATTTTGCAGGCTAATCAATGTTGTACCAAATTTCATTGTGGTATTGAATGCATCGAAGGACCTCTAGTTTGTAAGATTTACAAATTAGTCTCTAAAACTTGTAAAAGTTATAAAACAGTCCTAAATGGTTAAATGTGGTCCTTTTATGAATGAAATGGATTAATATGTATATTTTTTTTTGATCGATAAGCGTATGATTTTATTCGAAGTAAAGAAATCATACAACCTCCCATATGCCTCCTTAAAAAACCTCCCTAACCTAAATTGGAGGAAAAAGAGTGCATTATGGGAGGAAAATCACAAAGACAGACCCCAATACTGACCAATAAAACCCTTACAAAATCATCCCATCATCCGCAATAGCATGAAGCCACGACACTCTATCCACCCCCCTTTAGCTAACGCATCGGCGAAAGAATTCGCCTCACGGAAAGCATGATGAAAACAAACACATCGAAGCTGTAAACATGCATAATCAATCTCGCGAAACAGCCCTCTAGACCTCCATGGTCGTTTGTCCTTGTGCAGCACCCAAGATAGAGCAATCCGCGAGTCAGATTCGATAATAAACGATCCATCCTCCTTCCATCGTGAGTCGGCCAGCAAACGAACCGCATACCAAATAGCCCAAACCTCAGCTTCATTCGATTCCATACACCCCAAAGGTCCCGAAAAAACAGCCAACACCACCCCTCTCGCATCCCGTAACACACCCCCACATCCCGCCATACCTGGCTTTCCCCGTGCCGCACCATCCACGTTAAACTTTAGAACCCCTTCTATCGGTGGGCACCAATGTATTCCTGCTCTAGGCTTTACTGTACTCGACGGCAAACACATCACCGGCCGCTCCCACCACGCAGACTCGGATAGAACCTCACCATGGGCGGAGAATTTAAGCCAATAGAACGACCGAAGCTTGATAAGGAATAGCAACTCATCGACGTCCACTTGTTTCTGATTGAAGATGACTTCATTCCGCGCAAGCCATAAAGACCACAGTACCGCTGTGCAACCAACCATCCACCACGCTCTCCCTTCTCCCGACAGCACCCCACTAAAACATTGCAAGAGAAAATCCGCAAGTGATTTCGGATTCGCCCAGGCCAGCCCCCACCAACAGCGAAACCCCATCCACACTCTGTTCGCAAATGCGCATAGGAAAAAAATGTGCTCTTCCTCGTCAACCCCCTCCCTACACCACACACAATGAATTCCGGCTAAAGGCACGCCCCGAATACTAAGCATAGACAACGTTGGCAAACGGCGTAGTTGTACGAACCAAAGGAAGCATTGTACCTTCGGAGGCACTTCAATCTTCCACACATTAAGGCCTCCAAAATCATGATCAGATAGACCCAACGTAGACATCAATTTCATCAAATTCCCCACTGAAAAATGACCAGCCGCATTCGGTTTCCACACCAACACATCTTCTTCACTCTCCCTCAAGAAAAACCCCTTTACCATCGCACGCAACTGGCTCAATTGATGCTGTTCAAAAGAACGCAAATCACGGCTAAAAAACAGCAACCATTCCGCATGGTTCAATGTGCCTTGTCGCGCATATTCACAAACCACTGCTGCCTTGTTGTTCGCACATCGAAAAATGTTCGGGAAAACCTCACAAAGAGGCTCCTCGATACACCAGCGATCGTACCAAAATAACACCCTTTTCCCGTCCCCTATGTGCCACAAGAAGCAATCTTCACTCATGAAATTACCCGCGACATCCCCTTCTTGTATCTCGACAATTCTCCTCCAAATGAAAGACATATGCTGTTTGCCTACCACATTCGGCAGCCTCCCCCTCAATGCGACGCCATACTTAGCTTCCACAATCGATTTCCACAAAGCCTTGGGGGAGTCGGCATATCGCCACAGCCATTTAGCAAGCAATGCTGAATTTCGAAGCTCAATATTTGCTACTCCAAGACCCCCTGCCTCCTTCGGCCGACACACTCTCTCCCACGCTACTCGGTTCATTTTCCTTTTTAAATCCGTATCGCCCCACAAGAATGCCCGCCGTATCTTCTCAATTTTATTCAATACTGTTTTCGGCACCCGAAATATGCTCATATAATATAGAGGCAGCGTAGAGAGCACCGAGTTCACTAAAGTCACCCTTGCGGCAAAAGACAAAGAATTCTTTTTCCATCCCGCTAAACACAAGCGCATCCGATTAATTACTGGCTCCCAAACCTTACCATTTCGTGGGTTAATTCCTATCGGAATTCCCAAATATTTAAAGGGAAGTTCAGCTCGCACACAACCCAACTCCTTAGCCATCGCCAATGCCACTGTCTCCTCTAATCCCACCGCATACATAGCCGATTTAGCATAATTTATTTGCAGCCCCGAACCATACTCAAAACAAGTCACCACGCGCTTCAAGTTTCTAGCAAAATCAACATTCCCTTGAATGAAAATAACCGTGTCATCGGCAAATTGCAAGTGCGAGAGTCGATAATCCGCAGCCACACTCACTCCTCTAATCAGCCCCAATCCCTCCGCATTTACCAAGAATTGATGAAGTGCTTCCGCGACAATCACAAAGAGTAACGGCGACAAGGGATCACCTTGTCGCAATCCCCGTTCCATAGCAAACTCCGGTGTTGCACTACCATTTACAAGTACCGAAAGCCTTGCTGTACCCACACATTTCCGTATCCAATTCTGCCATCTCACCCCAAAGTTCATCCGACCCATGACATCCACAAGAAACTCCCATTTAATGCAGTCATATGCCTTTGCAAAATCGATTTTCAGCACTACACCACCTTCACTAAACCGTCGCTTCCTAAGTGAATGAACCACTTCATTGGTTAACAAAATGCCATCAACAATCTGTCGCCCTTTAATAAAGGCAGATTACTCTTCACTAATCACCGAATGGAGAACTTTTTGTAGCCTACCCGCCAAAACTTTCGCCACAATTTTGTACACCGCATTTAATAAACATATCGGCCGAAAATCACTAATCACCTGTGGGTTCTCTCGTTTTGGGATCAATACAACAAACGTCGAGTTGGCCCCTTTCGGCAAAGAGCCATACGCATAGAACTCCTCAAACAAACGCCCCAAATCATCCTTCAAGAACTCCCATCCCCTCTTAAAAAATGCGAAACTAAATCCATCCGGCCCCGGGGCCTTCGTGCCTTCACAACTCATAATAGCATCTCTAATTTCAGATAGCAAAAACTTAGATTCTAACATATCGGCATCCTCCTTCTCCAGCCTACAAAACCGCACAGCAGCTTCCATCATTCCATGGCAAGGTCGACGAGCAAAATGCTTTCGAAACTCAACCTGAATATGGCGCTTAAGCCTCTCCTTATCCTCCACCCAAGCACCATTAATCCGCAAACCCATAATCTGATTTTTCCCAGCTCTAAGTTTAGCACTTCGGTGAAAAAATGAGGTATTACGATCCCCCGCTTTTAACCAAAGAGCTCGCGACTTCTGTCGCCAAACCGATTCCCTGTACTTATGCAGCCGCCACAGCTCAATTTTCAGCCGACAAATCTCAGCCTTCCGATGTTCTCTATCCCCCGATACATCTACCACCTCATCTAGCCGGTCAATCTGTTCCGTCACCTCGCCAATTCTCGTGTCAATATGTCCAAAACAGTCCTTATTCCAAGTGCGCAAAATTTTTTTCAATTCCCTTAATTTATATTGCATCGAGTGCCCCTCAAATTCAACCGAAATTCGCTCCCATTCTTTCGCCATTAACTCAACATGTTCCTTCTTCTCAAGCCATACATTTAGAAACCGAAACGGACGAGGTCCCCAATCACTATCCTCACTTGTCAGGCGAATCGGCGTATGATCAGAAATTCCCCTCGGCAAGACCAATTGATATAGCAAAGAGAAGCGATCAATCCACTCCCTCGACACCAAGAACCTATCAAGGCGACACGCCTTGTTCCCCGGTCCGAACCAAGTAAACCTCTTTCCCACAACTTTGACATCCATGAGGCCGACGTCCTCCACAAATTCATTGAAGTTCTCCATTCCCCTCGATGCATCAACACATACACACCTCTCTTTCACCTCCCGCACCGTATTAAAATCACCTCTCATACAACACGGCCCATCTAATTCCCCAACCAGCCCCCGCAACTCCCCCCATACCCGATCTTGAGCTTCCACCTCGCAAGGAGCATACACATTAACCATCCAACATATCCATTTCTCACTCACCCATTCCCCTTTAATCACAATAAAATGGTGTGCTACACGAGTTTCTATCTTTCGGAATTTAACACTATCCCAAATTAACATTAACCCCCCTGATCGTCCAACAGAAGGTTCTAAAACAAAATCGAAATTATCCGAAATCCACATTTTACTTACCCCATTTGCTGATAGCTGCTCCAATTTCGTTTCTTGCAGCATCACCATCGCACATTGGTGTTGTCGCACTCAGTCACGAACTGCACGACGTTTCGCAGCTGCACCCAAATCGCGAACGTTCCACGACAACACCCGCATCACCACTTGCTATTTATTTACAATGCGCGCCTCAATGATGCGCGCAATGTCCTGAACAACCGCTTCCTCGTTACCTACTGTCGAAGCCCCTATCAGCCTGCCCAAATCCAGCGTCTGTTTTGCCTCTTTCAAAATTACCCTCTTCCTATTTACAAAATCTGAATCCGATAAGGATCCATTAGCAATCCCCGTGTCTTCCTGTAATTTTTTCTTCGGTCTGCCGCGAGCCTTCTTTGTCACATTCGTCACCGCCTCAGACCTTTCCTCCGGATTCAAAACACTTATCAAAATATTAGATAAGCTTCTCACCTTACGAAGGACTCCATTATGTTCAATATACTTCGCATCCGAGGCCCTCATTTGTACATGCCCATCATCGATTAACTCCCCCCCAGCGTTTCCCCGGCATTATGCACTGCCTCCTCCCTCTCGACCAAATTTCCCCGTACCCCCTCTCCTACACAGCAAGTAAAACGGTCCATATCGCGGCTTGTGCATTCCCCAATTCGCTCCCTAACCAGCAAATCCACCTCCTCAACCGCTGCTAATGAAGTCCCCTGGACACTCTCCGCCCGACATACTTCAAGTTGAGCCATATCTAAACTTTTATGCTCGCTTGTCCCCTCTCTATCTATCAAAGCGATCGCCTCATCCGACACCCATGAAATATCTCTACTTGGTGAAACCACCCGCAAATCAATTTGTTTTTCATACGTGCATCCTCTCCTCATGACATTGGCATCCAAATTCGAATCAATTTCCTGTACCTCTCTGGAAAGTAAATTTGCTTCCTCACCCATAAAACTATCTTGAACAAATGAATGCAACAACGGATCACTGTCATTCGACTTAGTATTCTCCTTCGGTATATGAACTCTATGCGAACTAGATTCCGAAGATGTTTCCATTTCCTCTTCCTCGTCCCTATCCGCTGATCTTACCTCTCTCTCCCATTCTTGCACCCGAATACTATAACACTTCCCATCTACCTCCAATTCCAGCAACTCATCAATCCTATCGATCTTATTGGTTTCAATTAGGATTCTACTCCGCTCAAAAGAGGAAGGTGAGATCGTCGACCAGTCTACCTTTACTAACGATCCCCATTCTTTGGCGATATTTTCGAACGTCTCCGTTGCCCACGCGTGAATGGGAATCCCGCTCATAGCGAGCCATACTCTTCTCGTCGACATATGAATTGTTGTCGACCATGGGCGTACATCCACAAACCACTTCTCTAGATCAGTCCTGGCCATAATGTCCATCTTTTCCCCCGCATCGTTGGGCATCAAAAGCACCATTCGCCCGGCCATGTGCATAATTGAGAAACCCCTCACATTGTTCTCATGTAATTCCTTTGCCAATTGCGCGATCGAGATCGAATTACGTCGCCATCCCACCACACAGGTTTTCAATATTTCCCATTTATCGCCATCAATTTGTCCCACAATTCTTCGCAACGGTATTGCTTTTGTTGTTGCAATTGGCTCTTGATCGTCCTTAGGAATCTCTTTTTCCACGGAATTCTTGTGTACTTGCGAGGGTTTCGTCTTATTATGCCTCAATTCCTTCTCACGCCGCGCAGAATCCCTTTCCCCATCTCTAGCAAATAGGACCGTGATTACCGATCCATAGAGGCGGAATCCATTCAACCGTTCGATTACCCTCTTAGCATCTTCAATTGTTTCCATTCGAACGAACCCAAATCTCGCCCCATCTTTCCCTTTCTTCCTCGGTACGAATACATCCCTCACCACCCCATGCCTATCGAAAACTTGCCAAATCCCCTGCCAATGCAGTTGTGGCGGCAGATTCGACACAAAAAGAGTCCATACTCGGCCTCCGCCTTGCCTCGTTCGGTGGTGAATACCCTGAGTCCGCCTATCGCTCATTTGCCTCGTTTTTCGCCTCGGGTTGTTATAGTAATAATATGATTAATATGTATATTGGTAATGTTTGTTTGTGTAATATTGATTAAATGTTATTAATAAGTTGAAATTTTATCGCACCGATCACCGCACTGTTCACCGGTAACACGCACTGACCTGGTTCCCAACCAGGCCGGGAAGGGGGTGTTACATGAAGCAACTAGCAAAGTGGTTGCGCTATTGTGAAAAGTCCTTGATGAATCTACGGTAAAAGCCTACATGACCAAGAAAAGAACAGTTTTCCCTCACAGTTGTGCGGTAAGGAAGTGAGCGTATCGACAGAAATTCCATTAGACAAAATAACATGTCCTAATATTAATCATTTATCAACCATAAAATGACATTTTTCATAATTTAGCACAAGATTAAATTCAAGACAACCTCTTAGAACATTTTTTAGATTCAGTAAACACTCACCAAATGAATTGTCGTAAAATATGAAGTCATCCATAAACACCTCAATTCCTTTATCTATGTAATCAGAAAATATTCTTACCATACATCTTTGGAACGTAGTCGGTGCGTTACAAAGCCCAAATGGCATCCGCCAATAGGCGAATGTTCCAAATGGACATGTAAAAGTCATCTTTTCTTGGTCTTTAGGTGCCACAGGGATTTGGAAGAAACCTGAAAAACCATCAAGACGACAATAGTGAGTCTTACAGGCTAAACGTTCTATCATTTGATCTATAAATGGTAATGGAAAATGATCTTTTCTAGTTAGGGAGTTCAACTTCCTGTAATCGATGCAAACTTGCCACCTATTCTTAACTCGTGTTGGAACTAACTCGCCCTCCGGATTTTTTATTACCGTAGCTCCAGTCTTTTTAGGGACCACGTGAATTGGACTTACCCAGTCACTATCGGAAATTGGATAGATTATATTTGCATCAAGGAGTTTCTGTATCTCCTTTTTTACTACCTCCATCATTGGTTCGTTCAACCGGCATTGTCCTTGTCTAGATGGCTTTGCCCCTTCTTCAGTTTTTATCTTGTGCATACAAGTTGAGGGACTAAGTTCTTTTATATCTCCGATAGTCCGGACGATGGCCTCTTTGTGAGCTCGCAACACAATGATTAGGTCATCTTCCTCTTCTTTAAACATCTTGTTCGAGATAATTACCGGCATGGTTTTGTTTTTTTTTCCTAAAAACGCATATTTGAGGTGATCCGGTAACTATTTTAATTCTATCTCTAGCGCCTGCAAAATAGAAGGTAGCATTTTAGTTTTAGAGGGAGTTAAAAATAAGTTAGAATTGATAGAAAAAATATTTTCAAACTCCTTTTCTTCCTCTTTGCAGCAAATTCAAGATCCCTGTAAAAATTTTCGAAAAAATTAGTTTCAACATATTCGTCAACTAAGGGATCAATAATATCGATAGAATTAATTCTTTCAACTTGATATGGGTATTTTATCGCTTTATGAACATCAAATTCTATGACCTCACCATCAAACTCCATTGTTAATATACCACTTCTCACATCGATCTTTGTATGCGCAGTGCTTAGGAATGGTCGGTTTAAAAGTACCTCAGAACATGTGTTCATCCTATCGTTAGCCATGTCGATGACGTAGAAGTCGGCATGAAAAATGAGAACATCCACTTTCACTAAGACATTCTCAAGTACTCCCTCCAGGTAGATAATAGAACGATCAACCAACTGGATGGTGACTCTTGTTTCCTTCAAAGGCTCATTAGTAATCATTTTATAAACAGAAAGTGGCATTACGTTAATTGAAGCTCCTAAGTCATACATTGCGCGTTTAATTAAAACATTTCCTATTTTGCAAGGTATAGTGAACATACTTTTTTCCTTCATCTTTGGTGGGAGTTTTCGCTGACATATCACGGATACATGTTCTCCCAAATTTACCTTCTCGTGACTGGTCAATTTCTTCTTTGTGGTACAAAGTTCTTTTAAAAATCGGGCATACCTCGGCACTTGTCAGATTACTTCTAGGAGAGGTATGTTGACTTGTACCTTTTTTAACACCACTAGGATTTCTTTTTCTTCGGATCTTTTTTCGCGCTTCATCAATATCGATGGGAATGGTGGTGCGATTTTATGAGAATGACGAGGAGGTGGTGGCGACGAAGAAGACTTACCTTAGGAGTTGAAAGGTGGCGTTTCCTTCTTCTTCTTGGACTGTGCGACATTCTCTTCTGGGATTTTTGGGTTGACAACGGTTCCACTTCGGAGGGTGATAGCACTAACATTCTCTCCCGGATTTGACTCCGTTTGAGAAGGAAGTCTTCCATGCGACTCTCGTCTCCCCACGGTTTGAGCCAACTGGGTCATCTATTTGTCCAATTCTTGTAGGTGGGTCTCAGTTCGGCTTTGAAACTTCTTTTGGGAAATTGCCAATCGTTCAACAATGGAATCCAATGATGACTTCAGATGCTGATATTGTTGTTGAATGGGTTGTCATTGCTGATATGCTTGGCTTTGCCTTTGATTTTGAGCATAACTGAAGTTCGGGTGATCTTTCCAACATGGATTACACGAGTTGTCGTTGGGGTTGTATTTTCTTTGTGAAGGTCCCAGAAAATTCCTTATAGCATTCACTTGCGCAGTGTCCTCTTCTTGCACCATCGGAAAACAGTCCATCGGATGCTTTAGGCTCGTACATATCCCGCAAAGCCTGGCTGCAATTCTTTTAT
The DNA here is from genome assembly GCA_030270665.1 of Hibiscus trionum. NCBI lineage: Eukaryota > Viridiplantae > Streptophyta > Magnoliopsida > Malvales > Malvaceae > Hibiscus > Hibiscus trionum. Next base: position 10,828,439 of record BSYR01000011.1, read on the forward strand.
CTGCAACAAGAGATTGAACAATATCAGCTAGTTTGTCAATCTTTTGTTCCAGGGAAACTGTACTTACCTCGTTAACTTGTTGAGAAGGTTCACTTGAATGGTGAAACCGTTGCGAGTTGGATGCTATAGTTTATATTAGGGTCCTCACTACAATCGGGGTAATATTCACAAGTTCTCCTCCACGTGATGTGTCAATCACTTTCATGTCCATAAGTGTTAACCCTTCGTAGAAATATTAGAGAAGTGTTTGTTCAGTTAAACCGTGTTGTGGACAGTTTGCGCATAGCTCTTTGAAACGCTCCCAATATTCGTACAACAATTCGGTATCCTTTTGTCGTATACCTAAGATACTTCACCTTAGCTCGCTTGCCTTAGCTTCTAGGAAAAACCTGTCGAGAAAAAGGCGAGCCATATTAGTCCAAGTTGTAACAAAGTTAGAAGGTAGATCAAATAGCCAATCTTTGGCAATATCAGCTAGAGAAAAAAGATAGGCACATTATGTCGTCGGTTGTTGATCATCTGGGGCCACAGTGAGTTGTTGGATGGTTCTGTCGTCGTCTCCCATCATAACTGGTTCTTCGGTTGTGTGGTCAAAATATGATTATGCTTCAGATGCTATTTCTAGATCACGTTCTAGAGAAAAAGGAAAGGCGCATTCTGTTGTCGGTTGCTGATCATCTGGTGCCGCAGTGAGTTGTTGGATGGTTCTGTCGTCGTCTCCCATCGTAACTGGTTCTTTAGTTGTGTGGTCAAAATATGATTATGCTTCAGATGTTATTTCTAGATCACGTTCTAGTTGTTGTTGTCGCTGTCTTTGCTTATTTTCCCGAAGTGTCTGGGCGTGCAATCTTCGGGCGTATGCTTCATTTCTGGGATATAATCTGCTTGTTCTCCCAGATTCTTCCTGGTCATAAATCAAACAAAACAATTCAGTAATTTTGCCGAAGTCCCCGACAACGGTGCCAATTCGACACACGTCATTTTCGCGTCAAAATAATTCCTTCTTCTCAAATAATAAATAAAGGAAATTAAGCGTAATAAGGGAGAAGTAAGGGTCGATCTAACATGGACTAAGAAACTTCCTGAGTTATTTTTTTTTCAATCGGTGAGCCAAGAAGAGAGTTGAATAATGTCTAAGTAAAAGGGGGTTTGTGGAATTAAGTAAAAATAAGAGATTGTAGAGAATATTTAAAAGAAGTGATTTAATATGATAAAGATTAGCCCCGGACTCTAGCTTTGACTCAATTTCCTCAGATCATCGGAAAAAGGATGTTGGGTTTTATGGTGCTTGATTTCTTCAACCGTTCTTGCTCGCCAAGTGGTGGAGAAGTGAAATATTGGGTGATAGAGGTGTGGAAGCTAAAAATGATAAAGACAAGATGATTTATAGTGGTTCAACCTTCTAACCAAGGTCTACATCCACTACCTTAGCTTCCCACTAAGGATTTCCAATCAATCCACTATTGATTCGTCCCCTTTTCTAGGCTTAGGAGGAAACCCTTACAAAACCGATCAAGCTTTTTACCCAAAGCCTTGATCAATCCCTCTTTACAAAGAGATGAAAATAAGCAAACACAAATCCCTCTAATAGGTATTTGTTTACACAATTAAGCTCCCACCCAATCCTAAAACACTTGAGCAAATATAACAATTTTGGCTCACTAGTGTTTGTCTATACAAGGAATTGACAATTAGGCACTAAGACACATTTTGATCATATGTTGTATTACAATTGAAGCATTAACCATTACTTGATGCTTGGAGGTCCCTTTTTATACTTCTAATTGAGTTTGTAGTCGTTACTAGCCGTTGGAGTTGAATTGGAGCCGTTGGAGACTTTATTTCCCACCATAAATGTAGTTATGTAACATTCCGTTTCGAAACGCCCGACCCTGTTTCAAAACACTCTTGAAATAGAAAGAGACGTTGCAATCTGATGCAATACCCGTTTCGGAACGCCCTTGGCCGTATCGAAACGGCCGTATCGAAACGCTTGTCCCCGTATCGAAACACCCTGCATTTAAAAGGTAGTTGGGAAATAGCCGTTGGGGGTTTATGACCGTTGAGGTCAATGCCACATAGGTGTATCGAAATGGCAGTGGCAGTATCGAAACGTTGTGCAAAAATCTCACCCAAATTAAAGCCCGTTTCGAAACAGACAAGGCTGTATCAAAAGGTTTTGCCACTGTAAAGACTCGTATCGAAACACCTAGGGGCGTTTCGAAACGCCTGGATGATTTTGTTGAATTTGTCTTTGAAAACACTTAAAACCTTTTTGAAATATCTCATAAACGTAGTTTCAAGTTGTTTGGACTTAGAAATGGTTTTGAATTCTTTTTAACTTTGTCCAAAACATTTTTCAATTATTATATCAAAACATTAGTTGTACAAAGGATTTTCACTTTGGGATTCACGTCGGCTACTTGTCTACAAGGATTTTTCACTCATGTTTGACTGTATCAAAATATGTCACTCACGATGTTGAAATAATGATGATCAAGTCTGAGGATCATACATGTAGTTGTCACTATGATCAATGTTGTGACTGTCACATAATAATCCAAGAAACATGCTCATAACGGGTCAGTCCAGTATGTCGTTCTCTAACACATACTTATGTATTGATTTTGACATCTCCATGACAATGACAAAACTTTGTCATCAATCAACTACATATTAGTCTTAATGCATTATTGTTGTCCATTCCCACAATAATACTTGACTAAGGACATTTAAGTATAACCATATTATTCTAAGGACTTTATTATAATTTAGTTTATTTATGCACGTAGAATTGTAACTAAAAATAATAATGACAATGTCTTTTTATGAATAAACAAGGTAAAACAAATGTCATTTACAATCATCTTATGATTGGTCTTTGGGCATACTCTAACAGGTACCAAGTTGGGAAAAGTGGTAAACGTTAGAGGGCAAAAAGTGCATTAAGCCATATGAAAACCTATTACATTTACAATTGGCCCAATAGGGCCCATCTGATAAGAAAACTCTAACCATAATCTATTCTTATCCCTTTGCGCAGCCAAGATCTGATCGTTGAATTAGATCTGATCCAACGGTCCAGATCAAACCGAGAGACCCTCCAGTTGCTCCCACGCGCACGTGCTCCCCGCCTGAGACGGTTGGTTTCCTTCACGCGCCCACACGCTCCTGCTACCTCATCTCTTCCGTCCATGCGCCCACACACATATCAAAACTAGTAAAATCATATTGAATTTTGTGTCATTAATCAATTTGAAATTTTTGGGGGTAAGCTACCTATTTGATACATCATCTATTCTCTTGTTTCTGTTTGATCATCCAACTATATTTTTGACAAATTTATACACGTTATTTTTTTCCTAGTTTGTTCACTGGTCATTAACTTTGAACATTGACTTAACATAAATGATATAATAATAGTTTTAGTTCAAAACTTATACATTCTATCAATTTAGCTTTAATTAGTTTGTTATCATTATCGAGGTGATAATGACGAAAAACAAAGGATTACAAAAGCAAAAAAGAAAATAAACACTAGGATTCATGTGGAAAACCCAAAAGAAAAAAATCACGGGCAGAGGATGAGATACTTTTACTATGTCGAAAAGATGAGAATTACATCTAATGATTTCAACCCTAATCCCTCGTATCTATTTATAAGGGTAGGTTGTTTGGTTACAAAAAAAACTTGCATAAAAAGAAATTCTACTCAAATTGAGTTTTCTACTCTTCGTCGTATATCCAAGGATGAAATAGGGTTCTAGAGATTGATTAGTTTCGTACTAAATAAAAGTTTAAAATAGAATTGGAGTCATAACTCTAACCCACCCAACCAAACTCCGAATTAAATTAAAAAAGAATGAAATTAAGAAGGGAAAGGGTAGCAGTAAGAAGCAAATGGCAAACAATAGCTCAAAAAATGGAAAGAAAAAAGGGGATAGATTATGAAATCATAACCACTTTTATATTTAGTGCACAAGTAGAAGAGCAAGATACATTCAATTCCATACGTGATTAAACGACAAACATACAAGAAAACACAGAGCTTCCTCTCTTGTACAGCATATCATATTTATATCAGAATACATAAGAAAGGCAGCTGTGAATTTATTCTTTAAACACACGAGTACTGCTTCGAATAGTAGTAATAACACCAACATGCCATTTTCTTAACTGATCCTTTAGTTTGGTGAGGTGAGGTGAGCGTCGATGTCCTTGGAGATATCGACCGTCAATTGCAGCAGAGTCTGGGGATGGTCGATCGCTTCGTGACGCTTCTCGTATTCCATGGTCCAGTGCACTACACTGCCACTACCCCCACTCTTGGGTGAAACTTGAAGGGTGAATAGAAAGCTTTTGTACTCTTCCATTATATCTCCCTCCAGCACTTTGAAAGTGATCAACTTCTTATCATGGTCTATAGATTCGATTACCTCCTTCGACTTTTTAGCCTTTCCATCTAAACATACAAAAAGAGCAAGAAATGAATTGAAAAGAATGAAAATTAGAATAGTGAGTGTGTTATGTTTATATAATTCTAGCATACCATGCACATAACTCCAGATGATAATGGTACCGACCTTCCCCCATTCACCTTCATGTAAATCGCATCCTTGAACCTTGTCTTTACAAGAATGGTGCAAATGGTGAGGTTTGTTGGTGAACATGTCGTGAAACTGCTCAGGAGATGCCTTGATCTCTACATCGGTTTCGACCTTACCAGTCAGAGCTGAAGATGCCATTGTTTCACAGAAAGATTATCTCTTGACTTTGATAATCGATAATTAGCTTTTCAAGGGGAGTACTTTGTTGTTTGTTTTAACAAAGCCCCATTTTATAGACTGGTGCCTATGCTATAGGCAGCAACACTCTTAGGTCATGTTATGTACTACTATTGTTTTTCAAAAGTGAGATTAAAGATTACTATTTAAAATAAGGGTCTATTTGGTTTTAGAGAATCTAGTTGTTTTTATTTGTATTGTTTTGAAAAATGAAAAACGGTGAAGAAGAGTGTTTAGTTGCAAAATTAAAAAATAAAAACAAAAATTAGTGAAAATTTAAAAACATAGGAAAGATGTTCTCATCAGTTTCATTGAAATTTTTACTCGACTCGCAGCAACACTCTTAGGTCATGTTATGTACTACTATTGTTTTTCAAAAGTGAGATTAAAGATTACTATTTAAAATCAGGGTCTATTTGGTTTTAGAGAATCTAGTTGTTTTTATTTGTATTCTTTTGAAAAATGAAAAACGGTGAAGAAGAGTGTTTGGTTGCAAAATTAGAAAATAAAAACAAAAATTAGTGAAAATTTAAAAACATAAAAAAGATGTTCTCATCAGTTTCATTGAAATTTTTACTCGACTCCGATTTTATAAACTCACTTGATTTGACTCGACTAGACTCAAAATTTTCAAATAAAAGTTAAGTTATAAAATAAGACTGGAATAGTTCAAAAGTTTGAATGAGCACACTTTTTTATTAGTTTAGTCTCTCATGTTTTTATTTTATTCAATTTAGTCCTCCTACTATAATTCTATGCAAATTCTTTCTTTCCATGAATTATTTGACTGCTTTATGGTTCTATCAATATTTTCTCTCAAAATCCCTTCTTTAAAAAATAATATTCATTCTCTTGTATTCGTGCGTAGGAGATAATCAATCGATTTGGACTTTTGAACAGTCCCGTATGTTTAAACCAAAGTCAAGAGATTTACATTAAGGGTGAGAAATTCTTTTAACATGTCTACAAAATATATTTGATTCACTTTAACTTGACGAATGTAGATAATTTAACCTGGATTGGTCCTTAGAATAAACGTAGTAGGCTAGACTGAGTCCTTGTGAGTGATATTTGGATGCAATCTAATCCTGTTAACTTGTTAGCGGGGCTTTTTCATATTGCTTTCGTACCACATGCCTATATCGACGGTGGTTAAGGCACCCAGGCCTTTTAAATTTGAAAGTTGATCTGCTCACCGTGGGAGACTGGGGAGTTGGAATATGGTTGTTGCAATTTTTGGAGTCTTGATGCTGCACATTTTTTTGGTTTTCGGGATGGTTTGTCTGGTTTCGTGGTCTTAAAGTTTGGCAGTTTGGTGCTGCCTGCTCTTGTATATGTAGTGAATTTGATTGCAGGTTGGGTGAGTGGAGTGAAGACATGCATGGCTATATGTTTCTTGCCGGGGTGTTTTGCAAAGTTACTGGAGTGTTTAGTTGCTTTCATGGTCTTGCTATCTGGTGGCTTTAAACTGGACCAAGAATACTTTGCTTCGTCCTTGGAGATGGTGGGATACTTTTGATGTGACTACGCCCCTCGATTACGGACTGGAATGGTGATAGTGTGGTCTATGGTGATATTGTTGGGATGAAATGTCTTTGCTACTGTTTTTTTTCTGCAATTGTTCTTGTGTCGATCTTTGAAGGCAATGGATTTTCTTGTGTCGTGTGAGGAGTAATTTTGTTTGTAGTGTACTGTACTTAAATTGGTTTATTTGTTTCTTTGGTGTTCTCCTAGAGTGAGAGTACTCTTTTCCTCGATTTAGGTGTAGTGAGTTTTTTTTAACGAGGCTCTCAATTTCGGTTTAAGTTTTATAATTTCCCAATAATAAATCATATATTTTCCGAGAAAAATAATAATAAAATAGCATTATTTCAATATTTTTAAAATAATTCAGTCACTCAATCGTTAAATATTTTTAACGAAATAATGACGTTACATGTTAATTTAAAGGTAAATATTTTATTTGATTCATCAACTATAAGTAATATATTACTCCAATATTTTTATACAATCATTCCGAAAAAATTTCGGAAAAATATCATAAAATTCGTATTTTAAATGAAATTATGAAAAAAAGATACAATTATAAAAAAGATATTTTTAAATACCTAAAATTTTAAAATAGTCTAACTAAAAATAGCATCTACTATCCTATCCAATCCAATAATACTTCTTTTTCCATTTTCCATTTTCCATTTTTTATTGTCAAATACATTAGAATCGTATATGAAGTTACAATATTTAAAAATAAAAAAATGAACGCATAAAATGTTTGATTTTTTTCTTTTTGTGTTTTATTTTGTTATTTTCTAAAAAACCATTAGTGTTGTCAACAGTTTTATTAAATAGTAGTTTAACAAAATTGTTTTTATTTATTGTTTGGTACATTAAAGGAATTTATTATTGACATTTTGATTTAATGATAGGAAGTTTTAAGATTCTTGAAAATTCAGGTTTGAGTTATCATGGGTAAATTTTGTAATTTTTTAGATTAATTTTAGATTCGAGTGTCACCATGTGTGAACATTAAAAATTTAACTTTTTGCTGCTGGTTTAAGGCTCACCATGTGTAAGTCTATTAAGATTAATTTTGGTTTATGCATGAATATATTTTAATTAGGAGTCTATTTTGTGTGTTGAATGATTGATTCTAGATGTAGTTACACATTTTATATTAATTAGAATTCTAAATGTAACTATGATTATTCTTGTAATTGTATTATTTTTGAACAATCACAACTAAATTCTATTAAACACCATAAAAGATATTACAAATATAACGAATCAAAAATAGAGAAAAAAGAGGACTAATACATTAAAAATTTATACAAATGTGCATTGAAAAGCAAAAACACTTCCTTAGAGATTAGCATACCATTAAAACCCAGAAAGCTTTATGAACCTCCTTGTCTTTAGTCAAACGAGATGATGTACGAAATGAAAAATGAGTGGTGAGAGAACCAAACTATCAGTCAGATTATCCCGCTACACAGTTTTGATTATATTGGCTAACAAACCATTAAACGAGTGGGGATCAAACTTTTCTATAACCACCGATAGAATCAAATAAGAAAGTTAAAGCTGTGAGGATCTCTATACGAGCAACAAACGACCATTAAGGTATGCTGAAATCGTGCCAAATAATAAATGAAACGAACCACAAATTTAATGAAATGTGTGTCACAAAGACAGAGAAAATGAGTGCTACAAAAACTAAAATTTTTATTAAAATTAAAAAAAATAAAACATGAAAGCACAAAAAAAAAAAAAAGAGTATCTGCGGTCAGTGACCAGCCTAAGGCTAGTACCGCCACCGCAAAAGTCAAAGATGAAAAAAAAAAGTTACGCAGGAAAGAAAGTAAGCGGGGCTTTGTAATTGTACTTTTAACACTTCAAAAATAAAATATTATAATAAATCAAAATTACAAAAATCAATAATTTCAACATATTAATAGATTTAACTGCCATTCAACATTCAATTTACGGTAAATTATGCATTTATTTATTTTTTGAACCGTAATTATGCATTTATTCGCTTGTGTGTTAGTTGGGATTTTAACATCATGCACCACATTGGTTGTATAAATCCAAGGCACATTTCTATAATCCAAAATGTTTTATTCCTCAACTTTTTCCATCCACATACTTTCAAAATGCAGAAATAATACAGTGGAATATAATTGAAAAATATAAAAGATAAAAATTCCTTTCGGAAAAGCTAAATGGAACCATTCCATGTCGAGTAATCATGACTGCTCACCACTACTTGTATATGAGACATTTCAAAAGCAAACTTTCTTTTCCCCGAATTTAGAAGCATTAACCATTCTTCTACATAAGGCACTCCTCTAAGGATCACTTTCAAACCCAAGTACATGTATAAGTTTAGAGAGGTTTTTAGCTAGGCACGCAACGTGGGCGCAAACTTTTAAATTACATTGAATAAAACTTATTTTGCCGAGAAAAAAACCCAAGTCCACGTAGTGAGTTAGTAAGTACACTAGCTTTTTGATTTCCATTGCTAGCCGACGATGGCTCTGATAAGGAGGAGAATATAGGGATGTCCAAATAACTCGAACCCGAATCGATTCGGTGTGCCCCGATCCGATCCGGATGGGTTTTATTTTTGAATTTCAGAGATTGGGGAGGGTTATTTATAGTGTTGAGTCGGGGCGGGTTCGGGTTATGCTAGAAATTCCCCGCCCTGCCCCGATATATATTTAAATAAATAAATAAATATGTTTTTATTATATTTATAAAAATACCACTATATATAAACACTTTTATAGTTGTTAAGCTTTTTTTTGTTAATCGTAAAAAAAAATTAGATGTTGTTCAAGTTTTAACTTATCTGATTCTGACGGTCAATGGTTCAAGTTTATTTTTTAAATATGTAATTAGATAATTTAAAAAATAATTTTTATTATATTTTTATTGTTGAAAGAGGATTAATTTATATTTATTTTGACCGGTTAAACGACGACTTGTCATTTGTCATATAAATAATATTACTTTATCTGAATAATATAAATATATTATTTCTAATATAAAAATATTCAAATATTGGTATACATATATTAATACATAAATAATAAATAAAATTAAAATATATAAATATTTTTATATTATAAATAATATTAAATAGATAAATATATTATTATAAAAATTAAAAGACTAATTTTCAAAACAAAATTTGTTTAAAAAATCTAAAATTCGACAAAACTTTAACCCATAAACCCTAACCCTAAACTATAAACTTTAAACCCTAAAATTTTATTATAAACAAATAATATTAAAATATATAAACAAATAATATATTATTATAAAAACTAAAAAACTGATTTAAAAAATATAAAATTTTCAAAATTTACGAAAAGACCCAAAAATTCACCAAAATCTTAAAGCTTAAACCCCAAGTCCATCTATTTGGTTGCTAATGAATTTATGATTTTAGGCTTTAGTGGTTAGAAATAAATTAAAGATATTAGGTTAGCTTAGTGGTTAGGAGGTTAACTTTAATGCTTAAGGTTTTGTGTTCAAATCTTATTGAGTGTACAAATTCACATATTTTTCTCCAGCAAAACGACGTCGTTTTAGGCCATTTAGTATCAAAATATCATCACTAAAACTACATCGTTTTGGTGTAGCGTCCATGTCATTACGGAGTTAACGATTTAACGGCAGGGTAGTATAAGCAAGTCGAAAAATAAAGTTTAATAATAAGTTTGGACCAATTAAAAGGTTGGTGGTAAAAACAGGTCAGCCCTATAGTTCAATGTTACCTGACTACCCTAATACTTAACTCATGTAGGTATCATGTAGCATATTCGTTGATTCGTGAACCCTTCATATAGAAATAGGTGTGTCTCGCCCTAGGATAATATTATGTGAAATAAATTCTTGGATTATGTGTGTGTGTTTTGCTCGGCAAATATAATTTTTTTTCTCAGTAATTGAGGTTTTAATAATAAAAAATATTGTCACCTACATTGTATGCCTCGTTAAAAACTTCCATAAATTTAGTTGAAGGAAAAAAGTACATACAATGAGGAACAAAATAGATACTAAAGATACACAAGCAGAAAACGCATTATAATCCCTAATACGAACCTCTGGGCACAAGAAACCACCCTTAATACAGAAAATGCCCCAATTTACACCGACAAAATTGATACCCCTAAAAACGCAATACACAACTCCTTAGATCCTCTCCAACCAACTCAAACATCACCTTCGAAAAAACACCACCTAAAATACCGTAGAGAATGAAACGTTAGAAATTTATTTTGTCTAAAAAATATTTTAGACACCTATATAAAAAGAAGTATATAGTTTAGACATTTTTTTATTGTTATGCCTTTATTGTTTGGTACATTAGAAGAATTTGTTAATGACATTTTGATTTAATAACATGGTGAGATTATTGATTTTTTTTAGATTTAGATTGAAGTGTCATTATGATTTATGTGTAAACATTATTTATGATTACAAGTTTAACTTGCTACTGATTTAATATTCATCTTACGTTGAACCTAACAGGTGGTCCTAATAAAAAAGATGATGATATTTATTTTAGGGGATTCAGGTTCAAATTACTTTGTCTACAAGGTGTGTGTATTGTCAAAGGTTAAAGAATATGCGTCGATTATGGGTAGGGGGTCTTTTTAGTGTTTATGGGTTATGGTTTAAAATTTAGGATTAAGGCTTAAATTTTTTTTTAATGTTAGAACATAGAAAATACACTAAAAATAAGCATAAAATTTTTATCCATCGTAATCACACTAAGACTATTCAAAAATTTTCACCATATGCTCGTCCATACAAAATTATTACAATAGAATAGAATCTAAAAAGTAAAAAGATAAAAATTCCTTTTGGAAAAACTAAATGGAACCATTCCATGTCGAGCAATCGTGACAGCTCGCCACTAGACATTTCAAATGGAGACTTCCTTTCCCCAAAATTTAGAAGCATTAACCATTCTTCTATATAAGGCACTTCCCTAAGGATAACTTTCACCCCAATTCCACTACTAGTTTTTTTGGCTTCCCTTGCTAGCAGACGATGGCTCAGATCAGGAGGATGGATTGCCAAATTGAGGTCAAGTCCTCAGCTGACAAGTTCTTTGATGCTTTCAAGACCAAAGCTCACCTGATGCCAAAGATGTCCAGCCAACTTGTTTCAGACATAAAACTTCTTGAGGGTGATTGGACTTCTGTCGGGTCTGTCCGTTTATGGTATTATAGTGCTAATAATAAGGTTTTACTTGCTATTTGGGGATGGTGAGTCCCGAATGAGCGAGGTGGATTATTAGGCATAAATATAGAGTTGGAGAAATAGAGTTTGCACTTTCAGTAATGTCACAAGATATGTATCCAAAGTTTAGATAGGGACTCTAAAGGCTTGGAGAAGCGAGAAATGAATTAGATGGATGAATAAAACAGAGATTCGATGGGTGATTGGCAGTAAACAAAAGCATTATGATTGATGCAGTGCTGGGGAGATGGGAAAGTCAAAGTAAAACCTATTGGAATTGCGAGGTGAATTTCGCAGTTCGATTGGCAGTATACAAACTTTGGTGTGATTTTGCGAGGTGAAGTTTCGTTGATCGTTGATTCAGGTTTGTTGATCATTGATTCAGGTTCGAAGTTGGCGTTAAATTGGATTCATTAAGTAATCCATAGAGCGTACCCATGTTGTTATCCATAAGCTGTTCAGAAAAATTGTAAATGAAGTGTATTTTTCTTGCTGGATGCTTGGCGAGAGATGGCTCATGTAGAGATGCAGTCTTAAAGACTTGGTGGTGATGGCAAGCGATGTGCTTTAACTTGCCTCGGTGTTGCGCCGCCCTGTAGGAGACTTCGATTACTAGTGACTATCATCTTTTTCTGGTTTCTTTCTTTGGTCTAGGCAAAGTTGATAGGCGTGAGAAAGGTTTAGTGTGGAGTTAATTGATTTCACCTTGTTGAGAATATTGTATTGCATGTGATGTACGTGCAGGTGCGAGAGCAGTGTAAACTGTTTTGAAAGATTCTGTATTACCTGTTTTGTGTCGTACTCTTTTCCTCCACCTAGATTTAGGGAGGTTTTTAACGAGGCGCACAATTCAGGGATAGGCGTGATAGCCTTTATTTTATCAATAAAATATAACATTGCCGAGCAAAAAAAAAAGGTATTCCTTGGCCACTGATCTAAATAAGTTTAGTAATCACGTTTTTCTATGTGTAATGATGATTTCTGTTAATTCCATAGCTTTGTTGTTGTGTTCTAGATACGTTTGAGACGGCTAAGGAACTTCGAGAAAGCGTGGACGAAGAGAACAGGACAATTGTTTACAAACTGCTGGAAGGTGAAATCGGGAATTCTTACAAGAACTGGAGATCCATCCTCAGCGTCACCCCAATGGGGGAGGGAAGTTTGGTGAAATGGACCTTCGAATATGAAAAGCTAAACGACGACGTCCCTGAACCTGTCAAGTACTGCGATTTCCATACCACCTGGTCCAAAGATGTCGATGCCTACCTTCTCAATTCCTAACAACTATGAGAAAAAAGAGAGATATATATAGATATCTTGATTATATGTCTCGTTCTTAATTAAATAACATGAATTTTTATAATAAAAGCTCTTTATAAATTCGCTTCCTCCGCCGTGAGAAAGCATTGTCCGCATTGTCGTTTGGAATAAAAACAATCTATTCTCTCTTGAGATTATCTGATTAAAATCGGTAGGAAAAAGTATGTTGTTGAGTGCAGGGAAGGACACAGGACTTTAGGTTAGGAGAGGAACTTATAAATTTTAAGAGGGTGAATTTATAAAACTTTAGGGGACGAAAATAGATTTTTAATAGAAAATATATAAAACAATTTTAAATTTTTTAAATCGTTAAGAATTTTAAAATTTTAGGGGGGCGACGGCTCCCTCGGACCATCCCTGGTTGAGAGTAAGAGTCTAACTGATGTTGCGATGTTGCTGCTTAATGCTTACTCAATACTGGAGGTTACTTTTAAGTGGCTGAAGAAAGCTAGAGAACAAGGGCCAGATGTCTAATTTGTAGTTCTTGTTGGTTGTTGCAATTTTGACTCACCTATTTCATAGACAAAGGGAGACTACATTTATATGCCAAAATTTGCTTGGAGCATCATAATTTTGTTACTGCAAGTGCATTATTGTTTGTATGGCTCGATATCTTCAAGAATTGGCACATGGGAAGTCTCTTGTCCTATGTGTGCTAGTATTTGTATAGGTTCAGGAAATAATATGAATATCGCGTCATGCTTGTGCCCATCAAGTTCGAGGAGATGAACTCTAGATGTTCATATAAAAGGAAGCAATTAAATTTCATTATTTTTGGATTTGCCAACTTGTTGGCTATATTAATCGCATTCCCTTCGATAGTGACAGTAGTCCGCCAACCGAATATCCGCTTGGAATGCCATTGCTTCTGCAGTTTCCGTTGGATGAGCACCACAGAGCTTGTCCACATTTATCTTCAACATATTCGTAGAAGGTCGACTCCACCTCGGTGGTGGTCGTCGTTACTGTTTTTATTAGAGGGAAGATAAAACCACATTAGTGATGAAATACAAAAAGATAAGGGCCTCAAGGGTTCGATCAACCTCCTAAAACAACAAAAACACGCCTCACCACACAGACATTTAGGCATATAGAATAAAAACGATAGAAATTCATCAAGAAAGAAGCACCTCCAAAATATTTAAACTCTAGACCAAAAGCATCTTGAAGACACTTGAGGGGGAAATCGAAACGCCAAACAACTATCCTATCAAGAAAATCTGTCCCCACCTGACTTGGAAAACTTGACCCGAGACCTGAACAGATTTACTCGAATTAAATTTCGAAATTGATCCGTACACGATGACCCGTACTTGATCTGAAACTCGAACTGAACAGAAACCGACCCAAATTTAAGTTGAACCGAAAATAGACCAGAATTGATTTTCAACTGAACCGAATGAACTCGAACCGATTTTCAACAAAACCGAAGGTAACCCGAAATAAAGAAAAGATATTAAAATAAAGAAAAATGAGATGTGAATTGTTGTACAACCCACTAAAAAGTCAAATATACATGATATATGAAGTCATATATAGGGTGTACAAACTTAACTCGGCCTGAAAATCCGACTGAAACCGATCGATCTCCTATTAACCCGACCCAAAAGCAATCAACCCGAAAATAACCGACCCAATATTAACTGAACCAAAAATCATATGATTCGACCCGATACTCGAACCGAAATCATCATAGACCTTGACTTAAACCAAACCAAACCCGAAATAGCCTAAACTGAATGTAGTCAAACTTAAAATGATCTGAACCGAAATAACCCGAACCGAACGACCAATTTGGCACCTCGATGCCACCGGATGGAAATCCTCTACCCCTTTTCGGTGCCCCACATATGCCCCCACGCTCAAAATTAACTTTAGGGTTTATGGTTTTAGGTTAGGGGTTGTGGTTAGAGTTTAAAGAATTTAGGGTAGGTGTATTTTTTAGGGTATAGGGCATAGGGTTTAGGATTTAGAATTTAAGGTTAGGGCTTAGAATTTAATTTTATAGTATTTTTTAATATTAGAATATATATAGGAGCACCGAAAAGGGCAGACGAATTTTATTCGATGCCACCACCCAAACCCTAAACCAGTTAGACCGACATCTAGAAATAAAAGGAAAACCATATTATATCCAGTGACGGAGCTGTAGTCCTCCAAATTTTTAAAAAAGAAATATAAAGGGTTTATTATCTATTTGAATCCCTAATTTTTAATCCATTTAAGTTTTATTTATTTTTATTTTTTATGATTAATTATATTTTATTTTTCAAAGCTGATTATATTTATATCAAAACCCTACCATCCAAACCAGATAAGTATAACCAGCATAAAAACAAAAACCACCGCGAACGGAGCAACAGACAAACTTCACTAGCATCTGCCAGATCTGAAGAAAACATGTTGGATCTCAAAATCTTTCTCCAAAAGCAGATAAAAGAAAACCCTCACAATGACAAAACTCATCTTTTCTAATCCACCAAAAGGACCAAAACCATTAGAAAATCATCAAATTGTATGTTACAATGGAAAGAAATTATGAAACCCTATACATATATGTATAAAGCGCACAAATAGAGAGCGCATAATACATTCAATATTTCAATTCTAGACATAATTCAACAACAGACAAACATGACAATACAAAACTCACTCTCTTTGACAGCATATCGATCCAAACATATACATTCAATTATAGGAAGCTGTCAATTTATTCTTCTCACATATTGTTACTTCACGTAGAAGCAGTAGTAATAGTACGGACATCATTTACTTTGCTTGGGTGAGGTGAGCGTCGATGTCCTTAGAGAGGTCCAGCCCGAGTTGCAGCAGAGTCTCGGGATGGTCAACCCCATCGTGCAGCTTCTCGTATTCGAAGGTCCAGTGAACTATGCTGCCACTACCCTCGCTCTTGGGGAAAGCTTGGAGAGTGAGTAAAAAGCTCTTGTACTCTTTCATTAGATCTCCATCAATCACTCTGAATGTGACCAAGTTCTTGTCGGGGTCTACAGCTTCAACCACCTCCTTTGCCACTTTATCCTTTCCATCTAAACGAACAAAATCGTTTATTATAAGTATTAAAAAAGAGTATGAAACCATGCAAAAAGCATGAAAAGAATTCTACGTTTGTTATGTTTATATACCATACCATGAAAATAATGGAAGTCGAAAACGGTACCGACTTTCCCCCATTCACCTTCATGTAAATCGCATCGTCGAACCTTGTCATTGGCGGCATGGGGCACATGGTGCAGTTTGTTGGCGAGCATGTCGTGAAACTGCTCGGGAGAAGCCTTGATCTCTACATCAGCCTCAAGCTTACCGGTCAGAGCTGAAGACGCCATTGTTTTGCAACAAGATTTGGCTAGGTGGGACTGTGGGAGGAGTTTGTTTGTTGTTTTAACAAAAGCCGAAAGGCCAATTTATAGACCAAGTGTCTGTGCCATGTTGCAATCAGGGATAGACCGAGGGTGCTGGTGGGGTAACCGCCCCTAAAATTTTGAAAATTATATATGATTTAGAAAAATTTTAAAATTTTTTTATGTATTTTCTATTAAAAATCTATTTTCGCCCCCTAAACTTTTATAAATTCGCCCCCTGGAAATTTATAGGTTCGCCCCCCTAACCTAAAGTCCTGGGTTCGTCCCTGGTTGCAATCTTGTCCAAATCATACTACTCATATCAGAATAGAAATCTTCCAACCCTTTGATGCCCCTGTTTATGGATCACACTAAAAAAAATTAAGTTTAAGATAGAGTATAGGGAATTAAAGTTCAAGATTTAAAATTTAGAACCAAAACTTAGAATTTAATTTTTTAGTGTTGGGCATAAAAATAGGCATCGAAATAAGTCCGATGATTTTTAATACTCGTATTACTATTATGTAGCCAATTGTCGCAAGCCACATATGTAATTTTACAAGCTTAATTTCCTTACCGTCTTTTATTCGAAGCAATTAGATTTGTTTCAACTGAACCGCTATATTGGATTAACTCTTTCATATAGGAGTGTAAATAAAAATAGCGTTGGACGAACCATTGGTTTATTAAGCTAAATAAGCGAGAGTGAATAAAATTTTTATATTCATTTAATAAATAAACGAACACGAACATAGGTGTGTTCGGTTCGTTTATATTCACGAACAAGCTTGTTTACCCGTTCCTATTTTCCTTTTAATTTTTTATATTTTAAATATTGGTGAAAGTATGGACTAAATTGAACACATAATGGACTTTGAAGTTCAAACTGTGAAGCTTAAGGAGTTTAAAGACTAGTGGCGTAATTTCACCATTTTGGCAAACATATAAACGAACATGTTAGAGGACAAATAAACGAACAGGTTCGTAAACGTTAAATGAACATGTTCGCGAATAATAAACAAACGAATATCAACACCTTCAAAAATAAATAAAACAAACTTGAACACAATTTTAAAATTTAAACAAACACAAACAAAATATAATCACTCTCAAAATAAATAAACAGATACGAACATAATTATATTCGTTAAAACACGGTTAAGTTACGCCCTGCTTTCGGATGAGCACTAGAAGTGTGGATGGGCTAGTACTTACAGAGATGACATAGCCGACCAACCAGCAGCTACCTATTATATCAAACAGAGAAATCGGTGTGAAAATTACATCAGCAACACAATTATTGCTGTTTTTTATGAAACAATTATTGCCATTTTGTCGGTGTGGATTTTGAAATTATTGCTACTAAACCCAACTTTTAATTAGATCCGGGAAACATTACCAGAAACTCGAGATCCGAACTAATTTATCTAATTTAAGAATTGATTTAGATCAGAATATAATGGTTCAAATTTGATCTGAACCTGAATCGAATGGAACCGAACCAAACTTGACCTAATATTTAGTTGAACTGAAAATCAACCCAAACCGAAAATAATCGAAACTGAAAGGAACCGGAATAAAAAATAAGTCGAACCGAAAGTAATCCGAACCGAATACAACCCGAATCGAAATCTAACCCGAACCGAAAGTAACCCGAACTGAATAAAAGCTCGAACCGAAAGCCAACCTAAACCGAAAACAAACCGAAGCAAAAATTGACCCAAACCAAAAGTAACCGGAACCGAATAGTGTAACACTCTGTTTTTATAACATGAAATGAAGTTGATAATTAAAAAAAGGAAGAATAGGGTTTTGGTTGTAGGGGTTTGAATTTAGTGGTATCAAAGCCTTTGACCCAGCCAACAGAGCTAGACTGCTCGTGATGTCTAAGGTTTCTCATCTTTCTTTTGAACCCTTCTCATAGTGTACCTAAGATAATAAAAGCCCAATCTGACGTTTCACCTACCCACTTCTTACCACATTCGAATTTCAAAAAAAAAAAAGAAGAGAAAATCCCTTCACCTAACCCACCTTCCCCTTCCTCCGATCGGACCTCGATCTGCCCTCACCGTGCCGCCGTGGCCACCACCGCCTGAACCGACGGAATCTTGGTCCCATCCCGAACCCACCACGTGCCTCACTCGCCGTCGTTCCTTGTCGTTCGCCGTGGAGACTCGTTTGAAGATCCGTCAGAAACCCTTGCTCCGCCGCTCTGGTTTATCGTCTTTTAGCTGCCGTCTGTCGTCCGTCCGCGACACGACCACTGGATCTGGTTTCCCCACATCACGACGGATAAAACCCAGTCAACTGATCGTCCGTTCGACGTCGATAAGGGCTTCATCGGAGCTTCGACGTTTCCGGCCTCCTCGGTTCTGTGTTAGGTAATTTTTGGTTAAACTCTGGCTTGGTTTGTTGAACTATGAGTTCTGTTAGATTGCATGTTTGAGAAGCTACACTTTTTTGGCAGATTGATGTCTTTTGGGGTTACCGACATTTTTTCGGCGAAAATCCCGGCGAGTTCCGATCATGGTAAGTGAACCGGGCCTGACCCAGGTTTGAACTGGTCTATTCGATTCAGCTCGTATCCAACCGAACCCGGCCCAGCCTACGAGCCCAAGCCCGATTCGGTCCAAGCACAAACCGACCCAACCCGTTAACTCGACCCGTCCGCCCGACCCATTAACCCGTTGACAGAGTGAAACCTTCCGAGTCAATTCAGTGAGTCAACTCGTTGACCTTTGACCAGTTGACCGATGATGTCATCAGTCAATGCTGATGTCAGCGTTGACTTTTGACCCATTGACTGCTAACGTCAGCACGACGTCAACGTTGACTTTGACCGTTGACCAAAAAATCAAATTTTTTCGAAAAGTATTATTTTATGTTTGTCGACGTTCTGAGCCCGTTTCACAAAATTTTGACTCGAAAGCCTCTGAATCCGACCTTGAACCCGAACGTGTTTATGTACTTAATTAATTGGTTAAGAGCTTGCGAGTAAGGTCTGATCTCGGAATTTGTGTAATTGAAGGTACTCATAGCTCATTGAATACGAATTGTTGATGGATGTTGAATTCGAGTTCGAGTGCAATCGAATAGGTAATACAATACTACCCTTTGTATGCTTTATGTACATGTTGATATCCAGTTAACGCATGCATGCTTATGATAAAGTGTATTGTAAACTCTGCTTAAGCCGAATCAGATACGAGAAATAAGTATGGTAATTATTAAAACCGGAATATTCGAATAAGAATATTAATAGACCAGAAGTACCGAAAGTTCTAATAGTAATAAATAATGCAGTTAAATCCGCAACTCGGTCAATAGTGCCTAAGAGTCAATGCCCAAAATATGGAGTAAGAGATATTGGTTATGAGATTACAGAAATGCCCTTGAGGTATAAAAATGACTAAACTGCCCCTAATAAAGGAAGTGACCCTAAATTTGCATTCGACTTGATTGAAAAATTACCCTACCTAAGATGTATGTTCTATTGGAAAAGACTTCGGCGTCATTATTCAAATGCGTGTGATACTAATAGAAACTTGGATTTTCCCCCAAGCTCTGTATAACACATGAAGGTGAATTTACTGGAAATATCATTGTATTCTTGAGCCGATCCTTGCGACAGTAATGAATGAATTAATTGGAATGATCGTAATGACCAAAAAGACTGTAGTGCCTTCGAGCACCGAAATTCTTAATTAATCAGAATGACAATTATACCCTCAAGTTCTAAAATGAATAAACCGTCTGTAAGGGCCGAAAGGGTTAGAACGACTTAATCTCTACCGAGTACGTAAATGATGGAGGTGCTAAATAGTAAATTTAACAAAAATGTTGGATTTATCCCAATTCCCAAAATGACTGAAATGCCCTCTTGTGTTAAATAGGCAGTTATGCATTTAATGAAATTATGGGATTTCTAATAAGACTTTAAGGGTTAAAGTGCCCCTAAGTGTTAGGAAGCACACTCATGTATGTCCATCACTCATGACGTCAATGTAAGATAGGGAGATGCGAATGAATTATATGTTTGATTACTCAAAGCTAAGCTTTATAGTGAAGTATGAAGGTGACCGATCAGACATACGATACAATCTTTGTCAAGTCTTGATACATGTAAATTGCTAACATTTGAATGTTGGTGAGTACTACCAGGTTAGGATATGCTGCTTTACACGAATTTTAGGGACTTGATAAATCGTTGGAACCCCTAAGCATTACAATTGTCATTATGTTATGATTGGGATATATTATAAAATTTCCATGCTAGTCAAATAATTAAAATACCCCGTTGGCCAAAATGGTTGGAGCATACCTAGAAATATCCGATAACCTGGAAGATCTTGATACAGAAATTCTCGAATGCCTTGTTAGAAAAAAAAATCTGATGACCAAACAAAATTCCTGAGTTCTACGAATCACTGTTTATTCATTACCGGTATAATTTACCAAAATGCTCGTGAGCATTGAAATGCCCATAATACCCTCGTGAGCTTAAATAATTGAATCGTTCACGATATATCTGAATTCAAAGAATCTAATGTATAAACTCTTGAAATGTTTGATTTGAGCTGAAGGTACGAATCTTATTTAATAGGGACCTCGATTTTGAAATTCGTTTAACTTGCCAACAGTTCAATGTGTGCTACATTCAGTTGTATGTGTTATATGATTATTACACGTTAGTAAACAATCTAATGATTTAATTATGAACGATGATATGCTTCATGAAATGATGAACTAGATAGATGATATCATACTCTGCCTACTCGTTGTATGTCCGCTCGATCTATATACATGATATGTAATTGTGATATGTGATTACTTGATCTTTGATAATATCGTCTGTCTGTCTGTATGATATAATCGGTAGTGTAATTGTAACGCCCCGGTTTTGGGCTTAGAAGTTTTGGGCGTTGACCGGTTTGGTCAAAGTGCTGTTCGAATCTAAGAGAGTGAAATTAGGAAAGCCTAGTTCGGGTTGCATTAAAAATATGGAAAAATGTTCTAAAATCATCTTTTAATATAATTAAGTGAACTGTGAAATCAATTTTGGAAAATGAGTTTCGGAAGGGTGACATTTTGGCTAGTGACCAAAATGTAATTTTTGAAAGTTTTGTGACTGTTTTAAAAAGGATTGAAACTTTGAATCTTTAGGGAGCTATTTACCCAAAGGGGAGTTTCTCCAGATTTTCTAGAATATTAAATGATTTAATAATTGTTTAAAATAAAAGTGAAAAGGAGGGAAAGATATTTTTAGTCATTTAACTAACTTTCTAAATTTTCCATTCTCATTTTCTCTCATCTTTTCTCTCAAACCAAACACATTCTCTCCAGACCTTTTTCCTCTGATTTTTATCACCTAAATACTTCTTTTCAATCCTCATTTGATTCCTAATCATCTTCTCATCAAAACCTTTGTATTTGCTACTTGATTCATCAAGCTTTTTGGCTCTAAAAGAGGAGAAACTCAAGTTTGGAGGTAAGAACGTCCTTCTCCTCTGAACTTCAAGTTCTTTAATGAAATTCCTAAGTTCTCAATCCCTAATTGATGTTTTATAAATGGCTTTTAAGATTGTTTAGTGGATCTTGGCTTAAAATGCAAGATTTGGTGTGTTTTTGATGAAATTTCGTTGGATCTGTTTAAGCAGTGTTTTAAGGTGCTAAAATGATGATTAATGAATGTTAATTTGATAAAGAAATGAGTTTTGATTAATGCAATCCCGGATAGGTTGTGTTTCCTAAGTTTAGCTTGTGATTCTTGGATGTTTTTGTGGTGATCTTGTGGATCTGATGTTGCTGGAGGTATAAGGATGTTTATAGGTTGTTTTTAGATGTTAAATGGTGTTAATGGATGTTAGGTTTTGCTGGTTTATGGCTGGGCTTTGTTGAGAAGTGGTTTTGATGCAATTTCGGTTGTGTTTGGTGGCCGAAATTGGAGTATGAATGAGAGCAGCGAGTTTGAGTGCTTTCATTGAAGCTTTTGATGCATGATGATGCATTAAATCTCTGCTTTAATGTGTTTAATCAGGGGAGGCATCTTTGGATCCAAGAGTTGTTGATCCGGAAGCTTAAATTGGTGCTTCGGCAAGAGGCGAAGTGGAATCGGTGAGTGAAATTGGGTTTTCGACTTTGAAACCAATGTCTTGGGAGCTTAGTTTAAGTCTAAACAACTTTGCTAAGCTCGAGTGTAAGTTTTCGGAAATTCCCTCTAGTGGTGGCCATGACTATGTGTGATGCAAAGTGGTTTATTGCATGTTTTAATTACTGTTTTGAAAGCATGATTTAGCATGGTTGATGCTGTTTTTGTAAGCCATATGTTGAAGGTAACTCAAGGTAGGAGTTCCTTGTTGTTGAACATTGATTAAATGTGATTTGATGCTTTTAAATGCATGATGAATATGGCTTGGTTTTATGCTTTAAAACAGTGGATAAATTGATGATAATGATGTATATTGGCAAGTGATGTTTTGAAAAGGGTTAAGGTCACTAAGGTGGTTAAAAGTCCTTGAGTGAGCCTTGTTTACTTAAGAACATCAAGGTGGTTAAAAGTCCTTGGATGGTTCTTGTTACGGACACAAAGGTGTTTAAAAGTCCTTGTGTGGTCCTTTCTATGGTGTTTAAAAGTCCATAGGCCAAGGTGTTTAAAAGTCCTTGGGGTTCAAGGTGTTTAAAAGTCCTTGAGGTAATTCAATTCATGGTGTTTAAAAGTCCATGGCCAAGGTGTTTAAAAGTCCTTGGGATCAAGGTGTTTAAAAGTCCTTGATGTGATACATTCTATGGTGTTTAAAAGTCCATAGGCCAAGGTGTTTAAAAGTCCTTGGGCCAAGGTGTTTAAAAGTCCTTGGGGTGAAAGTTGATGAACTTGTATTTAAAGAAATGGAATTTATCACTTGTGGCCAATATGACATGTTATGATTTGATGCATGAGATGCATGTTTAAGTATGCTTTTGAGCATGTGTAAATGATGGTTTGAAGCATGTTTTATAAGTGTTTTATAAACGCATTATTGGATGGTTTTATTGAGCATTCCTCACTAAGCTTTTGCTTACGCTCTCTTTGTTTTCTTAAATCAATAATGCAGAGCATTAGAGTACTTGAGGGCAGCAAGGAGGGCAAGCATCCAAGTGGAAACAAAGCTCTAAGTATGGAAGGTTTTCTAAGTACATTTTAGCTTTTGGTAATTTGGCAATGGGGGACCTATGTGTATGTTTTGGGAGATGTTTTGAACTCCCTAAGTATGTTGAATGTTGTTGAGAATGCTGGTTTTTGTGGTTGGCCTTTATATGCTTGAATTGGAAGTTTATGCTTGAATGGCTTACTTGTGTAGGAAGCATGCCTATAGATTTGGGGCTTTTTGCTTATGATGTTGTTTTGATGAATTGTTGATGCAAGTATGTCTCATATATGTTGAATTGCATGTTGGCAAAGTTTGGTGGCATTTGGAGCATGATTGGTTGGTCAATTGCATGTTTAAGCATGCATTTTTAGTCAATTTGTGCAGGGTGTTTCGGAACAGCACCTACCGTTTCGGAACGGGTGCCTTAATTGTGCCCAGGCGTCCGAAACGGGAGGGGCCGTTCCGAAACGGAAAGGCCACTGCCAGACCCCAGTTTCGAAACGGGCTATGCCTGTTTCGGAACGGCCCCGAGTTTTGAAACGGGCTATGCCTGTTTCGGAACGGGTGACCGTTGGGGGCTGACATTGGCAGTTATATGTTTTGGAATGTTTGCGTTTTGGTCCTGAAACTTGTTTGTGCAATTGTATGGGTTTGGGAAGTCCTTTTGAGCTGAAATTTTGTAGAGATGCATGAAACATGATTAATTTCAAGATGGTACTTCGGTTTTGGGTTAAGTCCTTATAATTATCAGAATTTACAATTTGGTCCCAAAAGTTGTAAATTGTTCAATTGAGTCCCTGTTCGATCTCTGATGTTTGTGATCTTTTGGTATGATGTTTGTGTGATCACAATTAGGCTTAATATGCATCTAGACAAGTTTTAAAAAGAAAAAAAAGGGTCGTTAATCAAGGTTGACTTTCGGGTTGACTTTGGTTTTCCCCGTGTGACTTTCTTAATTCGGGTCAACCGTTTAGGCCGGGTTAAGGGGGTTACATTTGGTGGTATCAGAGCTGAGTTCTCGAGTAATTGGGAATGTATGTATGCATGATTGAAGTGTGTATGCCTTGTATGCTTGTTGAGTGAAAGCATGTTTAATGGCCTATGATTTTGATGCAATTGAAGTATGTGCTGTGATGTAGCATGTTGTAGGTACCCATTGCCAAATCAAAGCTAAAGGAAAGATGTTGTTTTGAAATGAAATTGAGCTTGAATACTTGGATTGCTTACCTTGCTGGGCCTGACTTTGTTTTATTTGTGTTGTGATTGCATGGTAAAAGTATGGCACCACGTAGAGAGTTACGAGGTAATGTGCGAGCTACGGCTCCTAATGAGAACGAGAATGAGGAAAACACGGGTAGTGCGGTGTTACCTCCTCCTCCACCTGGTGGTGGTGGTGCTGGGGCTGAGGAAGCTGGAGCTGCAGCTGGCGCTGGAGCTGCTGGACCTGGGGCTGGTCAGGGGCAAGCTATGCCTGATATGACGATGTTAGTGCAAGCTATTGCTGGTGCTTTTCAAGCAGCAGTAGCTGGGGCTCGAGGAGCGGGGCATCAGGAAGATGCTGGTGTTAGACTACCTTTGGAGCGTTTGCGCAGTCTTGGTGGGACTGAGTTCAGGGGTATGTCTGCTGAGAGTTCTGAAGCTTGGCTAGAGAGTACCAAGCGAATCTTGGGCCAGATGAGTTGCACTGATGTGCAGAAGCTGGGTTGTGTTGTGTCCTTGCGGCAGAAGGATGCGTATACCTGGTGGACAACCACTATTGCTGGGATGGCAGAAGCTGATGTGACTTGGACATTCTTTCAGAGTGTGTTCAAGCGGAGATATCTTGGTGTGAGATATCTAGATGAGAAGAAGCGTGAATTCATGTCTCTTACCCAAGGGAGCATGAGTGTGGCTGAGTATGAGGTGCAGTTTGTGCGACTCAGTCAGTATGCACCAGAGCTGGTACCTGATGAGCGGGCAAGGTGCGAGAGGTTCCGTTATGGTTTAGAGACGGATGTGAAAATGTATTTGCTGGCCGCCGAGTATGATGATTTCGACGTGTTGGTGGGCCGAGCCAAGGATGTTGAGATGAACTTGGGTTTATCTGGGAGAGGGGCTGGAGCAAGTGCTGGGAAGCGATCAGCTGAGTTTAGTTCCAGAGGTGGACGGAACAAGAGGGGACGTGATCAGAAGTATCAGTCCTCAGCCAAGAGAGGTGGTGGTGCACCTGCTAGGGGTGGCGGTGCTAGAGCTGATCCGAGTGCTTGTTGGATCTGTGGTTCACGTGGTCACATGAAACGTGACTGTCCTCGTGCTGAGAGAGTGGTGCAAGCTCCTGTTGCGGCTGCTGGTAACGGGTGCTGGAGTTGTGGTTCTGCAGACCACTTGAGGCGAGATTGTCCGAGGTTGGCTGGTGAGCAGGTGCGTGCTCCTGTTGTTGCTGCACCGCAGAGAGGTCGTGGGCGTGGCCGTGGTAATTTCCAGAGGAGAGAGGAAGGTGGTCGTGGAGTGGCCCATGTTGTGGCTATTCAGTCTGAGGGTGGAGGCCAAGCGAGGGTGTATGCTCAGCGAGAGGGCAGGAATGATGCGGATGTGATTGCAGGTACCTTTACTTTGCAGTCCTTGTCATTGCTTTCTTTGATAGATTCTAGATCTACGCATTCATACATTTTGCGTGAGCATGCTGAATTGCTTGGTTTGTCTGTTGAGTCTTTGGATGTTGGTGTTCGAGTCACTGGTTCTTTTGGTGAGACTGTTGTGACTAGGAAGCTTTATAGAAGGTGTCCCTTGGTCGTTCAAGAGCATGTTTTCCATGTTGATCTTATGGAGTTGCCCTTCTATGGTTTCGATGTGATCCTTGGTATGGATTGGCTTGCTGAGCATCGTGCTGTTGTGGATTGTGAGAACAAGCGGGTTTCGCTTAAGCTTGCGGATGATTATGAAGTTGTTGTGGTTGGTGAGAATGTGAAGTTTCTTGCCAATGTGGTGTCTACCTTGGAGGCGAGTAGGATGCTGAGGCAAGGTTGCGAAGCTTATCTAGCTTTTGTGATGAATCCTAGCTCTAAAGAGTTGAGGGTGCAAGATATTAGAGTTGTGAAGGAGTTTCCTGGTGTTTTTCCTGAGGAGTTGCCTGGTTTACCTCCTAACCGCGAGGTGGAGTTTGGAATTGAGCTGTACGAGAATACAATTCCTATGTCCATTACTCCCTATAGAATGGCACCTAAGGAGCTGAAGGAGCTGAAGACGCAATTGCAAGAGTTGCTTGATCGTGGTTTCATCCGGCCGAGTGTGTCACCTTGGGGAGCACCGGTCTTGTTTGTGAAGAAGAAGGATGGCACTATGAGAATGTGCATTGATTACCGTCAGCTGAACAAGTTAACTATCAAGAATCGGTATCCTTTGCCGAGGATTGATGATCTTTTTGATCAATTTCGGGGAGCTGCTGTGTTCTCTAAGATTGACTTGAGGTCAGGGTATTATCAGTTGAAGGTGAAGGATGGGGATGTGCCTAAGACAGCTTTCAGGACAAGGTATGGGCATTATGAGTTTCTTGTGATGCCGTTTGGGTTGACAAATGCTCCTGCTGCTTTCATGGACATGATGAATCGTGTGTTTCATGAATACCTGGACAAGTTTGTTGTGGTGTTCATTGATGATATCCTCGTGTACTCGCGTACTGAGGAGGAGCATGAAGAGCATTTGAGGATTGTTTTGCAAGCTTTGTTGGAGAATCAGCTTTATGCTAAGCTGAGCAAGTGTGAGTTCTGGTTAAGGGAGGTGGTTTTTCTTGGACATGTGGTCTCAGCTGAGGGGATTCGTGTTGATCCTCAGAAAATTGAGGCGGTGATGTGTTGGAAGGTTCCTAAGTCTGTTCATGAGGTCCGTAGTTTCCTTGGTTTGGCGGGATACTACCGGAGGTTTGTGGATGGTTTTTCTAAGATTGCTGCTCCTTTGACGAAGCTGTTGCAAAAGGATGTTAAGTATGAGTGGACGGAAGCGAGACAGCAGGCTTTTGAGAAGCTTAAGGCGGCTTTGACGCAAGCTCCTATCTTGATTCAGCCTGAATCAGGGAAAGAGTTTGTGGTTTACAGTGATGCATCCTATGTGGGTTTGGGGTGTGTGCTGATGCAGGAGGGTAAGGTGGTGGCTTATGCATTGCGGCAGTTGAAAGTGCATGAGCGCAATTACCCTACGCATGATATTGAGCTGGCTGCAGTGGTTTTTGCTCTGAAGATCTGGAGGCATTATCTGTATGGTGAGAAGTGTACCGTGTACACAGATCACAAGAGTTTGAGGTATCTGATGTCTCAGAAGGAGTTGAATCTTAGGCAGCGGCGTTGGTTGGAGTTACTCAAGGATTATGATCTGACGATTGAGTATCATCCTGGAAAAGCTAATGTTGTTGCGGATGCCTTGAGTAGGAAGGTAGCTGTTGAGTTGAGGGCTATGTTTGCTTGTTTGAGCATATCGCAAGATGGTGGTCTCGTTGCTGAGTTGCAAGTGAAACCCTCTTTGGTTCAGTTGATCAAGGATAAGCAGTTGTTGGATGATTCCTTGGTGTCTCATGTTCAGGATATCGCGGAGGGTAGACCTTCGGATTTCTGTTTCAATGATGATGGTGTGCTGTGTTTTGGGAGTCGAATAGTAGTGCCTGTTGATGCTGAGTTGAGGCGTGCTATTCTGACTGAAGGTCATAGTGGTCCTTTTGCTATGCACCCTGGTAGTACTAAGATGTACCGAGATCTTCGTGATGAGTACTATTGGGTGGGTTTGAAGAAGGATGTTGCAGAGTTTGTTAGCAAGTGTTTGGTGTGTCAGCGAGTTAAGGCTGAGCATCAGTTTCCTTCAGGGTTGTTGCAACCGTTGAAAATCCCTGAATGGAAGTGGGAGAGGGTTACCATGGATTTTGTATCTGGTTTACCTTTGTCTTCATCGAAGAAGAATTCGGTCTGGGTGATTGTGGATCGCCTGACGAAGTGTGCGCATTTCTTGCCTGTGCATACTACGTTTACTTTGGATAAGCTGGCAGAGCTGTACATTGCTGAGATTGTGCGGCTGCATGGTGTGCCTAATTCGATTGTGTCGGATAGGGATCCGAGGTTCACATCGCGGTTCTGGCAGTGTTTGCATCAAGCTCTGGGTACAAGGTTGCATTTCAGTACATCCTATCATCCTCAGTCGGATGGTCAGTCTGAGCGAGTTATCCAGATTTTGGAGGATATGCTGAGGTGCTGCATGATTGAGTTCCAAGGTTCTTGGGAGAAGCATCTGCCTTTGGTTGAGTTTGCTTATAACAACAGTTATCAGGCGAGTATACAGATGGCACCTTATGAGGCTTTGTACGGGAGGAAGTGTAGGACTCCTCTTTGTTGGGTTGAGACTGGTCAAAAGTTGGTTTCGATGCCGGCTTTGTTGAAAGGGACCACAGAGAAGGTAAAGCTCATTTGTGAGCGGTTGAAGGCTGCTTCTGATCGGCAGAAGTCTTATGCGGATTTGAAGCGTAAGGAGATAGAGTATGCGGTGGGTGACCGTGTGTTCTTGAAGGTTTCGCCTTGGAAGAAGGTGATGCGGTTTGGCCGAAAGGGTAAGTTGAGCCCTAGGTACATTGGACCATATGAGGTGGTTGAGCGTGTGGGTCCTGTTGCGTATCGGTTGAGGTTACCACAGGAGTTGGAGAAGATTCATGATGTGTTCCATGTCTCTATGCTCCGGAGGTATAGATCTGATCCTTCGCATGTGATGCCTGTGGAGGAAGTGGTTTTGAATCCGGATTTGACCTATGATGAGGAACCGGTGAAGGTTCTGGATTCGGATAGCAAGGTTCTTCGTGGCAAGACCATTGAGTTGGTGAAGGTGTTGTGGAAGCATCGCGGTGTTGAGGAAGCCACGTGGGAGCGGAAGGAAGACATGCTGAGGCAGTTTCCTTATCTCTTTCCTTCAGGTAAATTTCGAGGACGAAATTTCTTAAGGGGGGGAGAGTTGTAACGCCCCGGTTTTGGGCTTAGAAGTTTTGGGCGTTGACCGGTTTGGTCAAAGTGCTGTTCGAATCTAAGAGAGTGAAATTAGGAAAGCCTAGTTCGGGTTGCATTAAAAATATGGAAAAATGTTCTAAAATCATCTTTTAATATAATTAAGTGAACTGTGAAATCAATTTTGGAAAATGAGTTTCGGAAGGGTGACATTTTGGCTACTGACCAAAATGTAATTTTTGAAAGTTTTGTGACTGTTTTAAAAAGGATTGAAACTTTGAATCTTTAGGGAGCTATTTACCCAAAGGGGAGTTTCTCCAGATTTTCTAGAATATTAAATGATTTAATAATGGTTTAAAATAAAAGTGAAAAGGAGGGAAAGATATTTTTAGTCATTTAACTAACTTTCTAAATTTTCCATTCTCATTTTCTCTCATCTTTTCTCTCAAACCAAACACATTCTCTCCAGACCTTTTTCCTCTGATTTTTATCACCTAAATACTTCTTTTCAATCCTCATTTGATTCCTAATCATCTTCTCATCAAAACCTTTGTATTTGCTACTTGATTCATCAAGCTTTTTGGCTCTAAAAGAGGAGAAACTCAAGTTTGGAGGTAAGAACGTCCTTCTCCTATGAACTTCAAGTTCTTTAATGAAATTCCTAAGTTCTCAATCCCTAATTGATGTTTTATAAATGGCTTTTAAGATTGTTTAGTGGATCTTGGCTTAAAATGCAATATTTGGTGTGTTTTTGATGAAATTTCGTTGGATCTATTTAAGCAGTGTTTTAAGGTGCTAAAATGATGATTAATGAATGTTAATTTGATAAGGAAATGAGTTTTGATTAATGCAATCCCGGATAGGTTGTGTTTCCTAAGTTTAGCTTGTGATTCTTGGATGTTTTTGTGGTGATCTTGTGGATCTGATGTTGCTGGAGGTATAAGGATGTTTATAGGTTGTTTTTAGATGTTAAATGGTGTTAATGGATGTTAGGTTTTGCTGGTTTATGGCTGGGCTTTGTTGAGAAGTGGTTTTGATGCAATTTCGGTTGTGTTTGGTGGCCGGAATTGGAGTATGAATGAGAGCAGCGAGTTTGAGTGCTTTCATTGAAGCTTTTGATGCATGATGATGCATTAAATCTCTGCTTTAATGTGTTTAATCAGGGGAGGCATCTTTGGATCCAAGAGTTGTTGATCCGGAAGCTTGAATTGGTGCTTCGGCAAGAGGCGAAGTGCAATCGGTGAGTGAAATTGGGTTTTCGGCTTTGAAACCAATGTCTTGGGAGCTTAGTTTAAGTCTAAACAACTTTGCTAAGCTCGAGTGTAAGTTTTCGGAAATTCCCTCTAGTGGTGGCCATGACTATGTGTGATGCAAAGTGGTTTATTGCATGTTTTAACTACTGTTTTGAAAGCATGATTTAGCATGGTTGATGCTGTTTTTGTAAGCCATATGTTGAAGGTAACTCAAGGTAGGAGTTCCTTGTTGTTGAACATTGATTAAATGTGATTTGATGCTTTTAAATGCATGATGAATATGGCTTGGTTTTATGCTTTAAAACAGTGGATAAATTGATGATAATGATGTATATTGGCAAGTGATGTTTTGAAAAGGGTTAAGGTCACTAAGGTGGTTAAAAGTCCTTGAGTGAGCCTTGTTTACTTAAGAACATCAAGGTGGTTAAAAGTCCTTGGATGGTTCTTGTTACGGACACAAAGGTGTTTAAAAGTCCTTGTGTGGTCCTTTCTATGGTGTTTAAAAGTCCATAGGCCAAGGTGTTTAAAAGTCCTTGGGGTTCAAGGTGTTTAAAAGTCCTTGAGGTAATTCAATTCATGGTGTTTAAAAGTCCATGGCCAAGGTGTTTAAAAGTCCTTAGGATCAAGGTGTTTAAAAGTCCTTGATGTGATACATTCTATGGTGTTTAAAAGTCCATAGGCCAAGGTGTTTAAAAGTCCTTGGGCCAAGGTGTTTAAAAGTCCTTGGGGTGAAAGTTGATGAACTTGTATTTAAAGAAATGGAATTTATCACTTGTGGCCAATATGACATGTTATGATTTGATGCATGAGATGCATGTTTAAGTATGCTTTTGAGCATGTGTATGTAACACCCGTGTTTTGGGGTTAGAAGTTAGTCGAGTTAGTTGGTTCGAGTCGGTAAAATTTATTTCAATCAAATTAACCTTAGTGTGAGCAAATTAAGATTTATTAAAGATGGAGGGACCTATGTTGTAATTTTCCCCAAAAGATTTTAAGAGGATAAAAATTATTATCTTCTTCCCCTTTTCTTCATTATTTCCCGTGGAAAACACCCACCACCATCTTCAAACTCTCTCAAATTTTCAAGTCACTATTCCCTTTGATTTCTTCATCAATTCAAGGGGTTTTTGAAAGAAGCAAGAATTTGGGTCGGCAAAGCATCGAGAAGAAATCCGGAAACTTGGAGGTGATGGTTGCTTGGTAGTTGAGCTTGGAGGTAGAGGTGAGTGGTTAAATATTTTTAAAATGGTTTGAGTATTTGGTTCAAGCATGTGAACCCAGGATGGGCTTGGTAAACCCACTTAGAGTTGGGATTAGAGTGGTAGCCTAATCCCAAGCTTTGATTAAAGACTTGGGTTGCACTTTTTAATGGTTGTATATGCCTCGTATTAAATTGTGATGGTGTTGATTATGTATATGTTGTATACATGTATGATGAGGCATGTTTGATGCATTGTTATATGCATGTTGATGATAGATAGGTTATGGTTGCTAATAATGTGCATGTGGTGTTGACGTGTGAAATGATATTATGAGATGGTTTCATGATCCGAGGATCATGGTGAGTACATGCTAGGCATGGAAATATGGTTTGTGCATGACGGTGAGTCATGGTGAGTACATGCTAGGCATGGAAATGTGGTTTGTGCATGACGGTGAGTCATGGTGAGTACATGCTAGGCATGGAAATATAGTTTGTGCATGACGGTGAGTCATGGTGAGTACATGCTAGGCATGGAAATATGGTTTGTGCATGACGGTGAGTCATGGTGAGTACATGCTAGGCATGGAAATGTGGTTTGTGCATGACGGTGAGTCATGGTGAGTACATGCTAGGCATGGAAATATGGTTTGTGCATGACGGTGAGTTATGGTGAGTACATGCTAGGCATGGAAATGTGGTTTGTGCATGACGGTGAGTCATGGTGAGTACATGCTAGGCATGGAAATGTGGTTTGTGCATGACGGTGAGTCATGGTGAGTACATGCTAGGCATGGAAATGTGGTTTGTGTATGACGGTGAGTCATGGTGAGTACATGCTAGGCATGGAAATGTGGTTTGTGCATGACGGTGAGTCATGGTGAGTACATGCTAGGCATGGAAATGTGGTTTGTGCATGACGGTGAGTCATGGTGAGTACGTGCTAAGCACGGAAGTGTTATGAATTGAGATTAATGATCCTTATATGGATGTTTGATGTGGCTATTTATGTTGAGGAAGTTAGAGCTTGATGATCATGACATTTACTTGTATATATTGTTCATGCATCTTATATTGTGGCTCTTGTGGATACTTGGCATGTTTGTGTTCGGACCCTGCAATGTTGAGGTTTGTTTTTAGAGCTTACCCTCACTAAGCATCATTGCTTACGCTCTCTTTGTTCAACATTGCAGATCCTTAGTTCGTGGGTTGCTTGCGCAAGTGGAGGGCTCCAAGTGTGGTTTTTGGCTTGAGTTCATCAAGTATGGTTTTGTAATTAATGTGGTAGTTTAGTAATGAGGCAATTATATGATTTGCATGAACAACGTTTGACTCTTAAATAGGTGTTCTTGCATGTTTGTATATGCTATATTGCTTCCTAAAATATGTTTCAAATGATTCTAACTTTAGCCGATCTTTTTCAAAACATCTATGATCCGTTTTTGCACTAGAGCTGTTTTTCCAGTCTCCAAGGCAAAAAGGATCGATCCCCTGGAAAAAGGGATCGATCCCTTCGTTGGCAGAATCGTTTCAAATTCTGCTTCCAGCCTCCAAGTGCAAAAGGATCGATCCCCTTGTTTATGGGATCGATCCCTTGTGATATAGATGCTAAATTTTTAAAAATTGAGGTTTGCAAGCTTTACGTTTTAGTCCTGATTCTCGTATGTGCAATTGCTTGAGTTTGAGATGTCCGTTTGAGTTGAAATTTGGCAGAGAGGCATGAAACATGACTAATTTCATAATGGTAACTTAAAATTTGGTAAAGTCCTCTTAATTTCCAGAATTTACAAATTGGTCCCTAAATTCGTATTTTGTGCAATTGAGTCCCTTATTGTTTTCCGATTGCTGTGATTTTTGAGTATGCTTATCGCAAGAGTATGCCTAGTTTAATGTGCATCTAGACAAGTTTAAAAAGAGAAAAAAAAGGGTCGTTAATCAAGGTTGACTTTCGGGTTGACTTTGGTTTTCCCCGTGTAATCTTCGTAGTTCGGGTCAGCCGTCTAGGCCGGGCTACGGGGGTTACATTTGTTGGCATCAGAGCTTAAGGTTTCCGAGACCTTGGGCAGGTAAGTGAGTAAGTTGTGCTTTATGATTAAGATGCACAGTGTTTGCTTATCATGTAAGCATGTTGTTGGTTATTCGAGTATGCTGTAATGAATGGTTGCTTGCTTTGTAGGAATGGTTGCTTGTTTGACAAGTATGTTGCTTGTTTTATTCAAAGCATGTGTGTGTGAGTCCCATTGCTACTATTACATTGGAAAAAGAGATTTTAAGTGAGGAAATCATACTTGAGCCACTTGGACCTTTTCCTTTGCTAACCCAGTTTGTATGTTAATGTGTTGTTGTTGTTGTTAGTTTATTACTTTTTGGTAAGTTTGAGGCCAAGGCGTGGACTGTGAATCGGTAAGTGGAAACTGTGGATTCTAAAAATGTGAAAGAGGTTGAGGGAGTTCATCGCTTCAGTCAGGGAGGTATGGTTGTACCGGAGTTGAGGTACAATTTGTTTGTCTGAGTCAGTGTGTATGTGGGTTGGTTCCTGTTGATGAGGAACGATGTGATCGTTTATGGTGTTAGTGGTGAAAGAAGTGAAGGCCTATGAGTGGGAATCAGAGTGGTGTCGATGTTTTAACCGAAAAGCCCTTGGTACATTATTAAGTTTGTTTCCTCTGGTTGGTTCTGAGTTCGTACTTTCGTATGTTGTTGACAAGCATGCAAGTTTGAATGTGCCCGATGAAGTGTCAGAGGTAGGTATGAGTACCTTAGTTCTTTTGGCGAGATCTAGGTAGGGGTCTCGTGTGAGTAATCTGAATTTAAGAAATGTTAGTTGGTGATCGTTGGGGGTTCGGCCTATGGTTTTAATACAAGACAGTCGGTCAGTGTCCGTGAGTGGAAATCAATTTGTGTGATTGGGCTAGTGTGCGTCTGAGTTGTCTTTCAGTTAGAAGGAGAGATGAAGTTACTTCCGATATAGTTGAGCCGAGAAGGAAGTCTTGAGCTTTGAATTCAGATTGTTTGGTAGTGGGATGTTTTGAGCCGTCCGGACCAATGTTATAGAACAAGTCTAGTGTGACTGTTAGTGTATGATCAGAATTGAATCTTGAAGTTACGAGATGCTCTAAGAACAGTTTAGAAGAGTCAGATTTTGTTGAAGAACCAGTCTGAAAACAAGAGGACCGAAGACTATCAGTTGTGCACAGGTGTAGTTACAATTTCTTCGGATTTGTCCTTTTCGTGTGAGCATGCGAAGAAAATTTGATGTACGTGTTGAAACCTTCTAAGTAGGGACACAGGTGACTAGACCTTGTGGTGAGATAGTGATGGCCATGAAGATGTACGGAAGATGTTTGTTGATGGTTCAGGGTTACATGTATACAGTAGATGTGAAGTGATCGTCTTCTTACAGTTTTGAGGTACGTTTTGACAAGGTTTGGCTTGAAGAGCACATAGTTAGTGTATACGTTGAGAGAAAGATAGAGAGTTGCCTTGAAGTTGCAGGTCTCAGTGGGACTGTAGTAGTAGGCGAGGGTGTGAACTTCTTATTGAATGGTTGATCCAGCTGTGGAGGTCGAAGATTGATTGAGTTTAGTTGGCAGACTTGTTTGGCAATTGTGATGGATTTGATTTTTGAACGAAGATTAGACCGCGGGATGTTAGTATAGTTTGTGTTTTCCTAAAAGTACTTGGAAGAATTGCCTGGTTTGTCTCTTGATAAAGAAGAAGAGTTCGTCATTGAGACCGTTTCCGAGGTTGCTTCTGTTTTGTTAGCTCTGTAACTTATGAATCCCGGATGAATTGAGAATGTTGAAGAATCAACTACGAGAACTGTTAGGCCTTAGATTCATTAGGCTTAGTGCATCATCTTAGAGATGATAAAGTTTTTCTTTTTAGAGACAGAATAGTTGTGCCGCTTGACATAGTGTTTGGAGATGTATTGTTTTGGCCGAAACACACGACAGTTCATTTGCGTTGTATATGAGTAGTGTGAATACGTATTGTGGGTTGAAGATGAATACTTCGGGATTGAGATGATGTGTGATGTGGTTCAGCATGAGGGTAATTGTATAATTTGCCAGCATGTCAAGACCGAACGTCAGTTTTCTTCTAGTTTGTTGCATCCGTGGAAGGTTATTAATGGAAGTGAGTAATAGAGATCCGGGGTTCCAACTAGATTACTTTTGAAGGTGTCTGCATAGTGTTTGGTTACCTGTTAAAGTCAGATGGTCAGTTAGAGAAAGTTATGGGTCGAGTATTCAAGAAATATGGTATGAGATTGTTGAATCGGGCTAGTCCTGTTGTTTATCTGTTACGGTTACCACCAGAGTTAGAAAGAGGGTTGTGATGTGTCTGTGTATCTACAATTCGGAAGTGTGAGTCAGATCTGTTCCGTGCTATGTTTGTTGAAGAGATTGAGTTGAGTTTGAAATTGCGTGCAATGAAGAACCAGTTGAGATCTCAGTGTCGGATAGCAAATGTTGTGTGACGAGTCTAACGAGTTGGTTAGTATGTTGTGGTGAGAGAGGAATGTGTGGAGGAGCATGTTTCATTGACTCTTCCTATTCGATGAATTTCGAGGACGAAATTTCCTTAAGTGGGGGAGAGTTGTAACACCCGTGTTTTGGGGTTAGAAGTTAGTCGGGTTAGTTGGTTCGAGTCGGTAAAATTTATTTCAATCAAATTAACCTTAGTGTGAGCAAATTAAGATTTATTAAAGATGGAGGGACCTATGTTGTAATTTTCCCCAAAAGATTTTAAGAGGATAAAAATTATTATCTTCTTCCCCTTTTCTTCATTATTTCCCGTGGAAAACACCCACCACCATCTTCAAACTCTCTCAAATTTTCAAGTCACTATTCCCTTTGATTTCTTCATCAATTCAAGGGGTTTTTGAAAGAAGCAAGAATTTGGGTCGGCAAAGCATCAAGAAGAAATCCGGAAACTTGGAGGTGATGGTTGCTTGGTAGTTGAGCTTGGAGGTAGAGGTGAGTGGTTAAATATTTTTAAAATGGTTTGAGTATTTGGTTCAAGCATGTGAACCCAGGATGGGCTTGGTAAACCCACTTAGAGTTGGGATTAGAGTGGTAGCCTAATCCCAAGCTTTGATTAAAGACTTGGGTTGCACTTTTTAATGGTTGTATATGCCTCGTATTAAATTGTGATGGTGTTGATTATGTATATGTTGTATACATGTATGATGAGGCATGTTTGATGCATTGTTATATGCATATTGATGATAGATAGGTTATGGTTGCTAATAATGTGCATGTGGTGTTGACGTGTGAAATGATATTATGAGATGGTTTCATGATCCGAGGATCATGGTGAGTACATGCTAGGCATGGAAATATGGTTTGTGCATGACGGTGAGTCATGGTGAGTACATGCTAGGCATGGAAATGTGGTTTGTGCATGACGGTGAGTCATGGTGAGTACATGCTAGGCATAGAAATATAGTTTGTGCATGACGGTGAGTCATGGTGAGTACATGCTAGGCATGGAAATATGGTTTGTGCATGACGGTGAGTCATGGTGAGTACATGCTAGGCATGGAAATGTGGTTTGTGCATGACGGTGAGTCATGGTGAGTACATGCTAGGCATGGAAATATGGTTTGTGCATGACGGTGAGTCATGGTGAGTACATGCTAGGCATGGAAATGTGGTTTGTGCATGACGGTGAGTCATTGTGAGTACATGCTAGGCATGGAAATGTGGTTTGTGCATGACGGTGAGTCATGGTGAGTACATGCTAGGCATGGAAATGTGGTTTGTGTATGACGGTGAGTCATGGTGAGTACATGCTAGGCATGGAAATGTGGTTTGTGCATGACGGTGAGTCATGGTGAGTACATGCTAGGCATGGAAATGTGGTTTGTGCATGACGGTGAGTCATGGTGAGTACGTGCTAAGCACGGAAGTGTTATGAATTGAGATTAATGATCCTTATATGGATGTTTGATGTGGGTATTTATGTTGAGGAAGTTAGAGCTTGATGATCATGACATTTACTTGTATATATTGTTCATGCATCTTATATTGTGGCTCTTGTGGATACTTGGCATGTTTGTGTTCGGACCCTGCAATGTTGAGGTTTGTTTTTAGAGCTTACCCTCACTAAGCATCATTGCTTACGCTCTCTTTGTTCAACATTGCAGATCCTTAGTTCGTGGGTTGCTTGCGCAAGTGGAAGGCTCCAAGTGTGGTTTTTGGCTTGAGTTCATCAAGTATGGTTTTGTAATTAATGTGGTAGTTTAGCAATGGGGCAATTATATGATTTGCATGAACAACGTTTGACTCTTAAATAGGTGTTCTTGCATGTTTGTATATGCTTTATTGCTTCCTAAAATATGTTTCAAATGATTCTAACTTTAGCCGATCTTTTTCAAAACATCTATGATCCGTTTTTGCACTAGAGCTGTTTTTCCAGTCTCCAAGGCAAAAAGGATCGATCCCCTGGAAAAAGGGATCGATCCCTTCGTTGGCAGAATCGTTTCAAATTCTGCTTCCAGCCTCCAAGTGCAAAAGGATCGATCCCCTTGTTTATGGGATCGATCCCTTGTGATATAGATGCTAAATTTTTAAAAATTGAGGTTTGCAAGCTTTACGTTTTAGTCCTGATTCTCGTATGTGCAATTGCTTGAGTTTGAGATGTCCGTTTGAGTTGAAATTTGGCAGAGAGGCATGAAACATGACTAATTTCATAATGGTAACTTAAAATTTGGTAAAGTCCTCTTAATTTCCAAAATTTACAAATTGGTCCCTAAATTCGTATTTTGTGCAATTGAGTCCCTTATTGTTTTCCGATTGCTGTGATTTTTGAGTATGCTTATCGCAAGAGTATGCCTAGTTTAATGTGCATCTAGACAAGTTTAAAAAGAGAAAAAAAAGGGTCGTTAATCAAGGTTGACTTTCGGGTTGACTTTGGTTTTCCCCGTGTAATCTTCGTAGTTCGGGTCAGCCGTCTAGGCCGGGCTACGAGGGTTACAGTGTAAATGATGGTTTGAAGCATGTTTTATAAGTGTTTTATAAACGCATTATTGGATGGTTTTATTGAGCATTCCTCACTAAGCTTTTGCTTACGCTCTCTTTGTTTTCTTAAATCAATAATGCAGAGCATTAGAGTACTTGAGGGCAGCAAGGAGGGCAAGCATTCAAGTGGAAACAAAGCTCTAAGTATGGAAGGTTTTCTAAGTACATTTTAGCTTTTGGTAATTTGGCAATGGGGGACCTATGTGTATGTTTTGGGAGATATTTTGAACTCCCTAAGTATGTTGAATGTTGTTGAGAATGCTGGTTTTTGTGGTTGGCCTTTATATGCTTGAATTGGAAGTTTATGCTTGAATGGCTTACTTGTGTAGGAAGCATGCCTATAGATTTGGGGCTTTTTGCTTATGATGTTGTTTTGATGAATTGTTGATGCAAGTATGTCTCATATATGTTGAATTGCATGTTGGCAAAGTTTGGTGGCATTTGGAGCATGATTGGTTGGTCAATTGCATGTTTAAGCATGCATTTTTAGTCAATCTGTGTAGGGTGTTTCGGAACAGCACCTACCGTTTCGGAACGGGTGCCTTAATTGTGCCCAGGCGTCCGAAACGGGAGGGGCCGTTCCGAAACGGAAAGGCCACTGCCAGACCCCCGTTTCGAAACGGGCTATGCCTGTTTCGGAACGGCCCTGAGTTTCGAAACGGGCTATGCCTGTTTCGGAACGGGTGACCGTTGGGGGCTGACATTGGCAGTTATATGTTTTGGAATGTTTGCGTTTTGGTCCTGAAACTTGTTTGTGCAATTGTATGGGTTTGGGAAGTCCTTTTGAGCTGAAATTTTACAGAGATGCATGAAACATGATTAATTTCAAGATGGTACTTCGGTTTTGGGTTAAGTCCTTATAATTATCAGAATTTACAATTTGGTCCCAAAAGTTGTAAATTGTTCAATTGAGTCCCTGTTCGATCTCTGATGTTTGTGATCTTTTGGTATGATGTTTGTGTGATCACAATTAGGCTTAATATGCAT
This sequence comes from Hibiscus trionum, assembly GCA_030270665.1. Classification (NCBI taxonomy): domain Eukaryota; kingdom Viridiplantae; phylum Streptophyta; class Magnoliopsida; order Malvales; family Malvaceae; genus Hibiscus; species Hibiscus trionum. Next base: position 10,868,199 of record BSYR01000011.1, read on the forward strand.
CTAGACAAGTTTTAAAAAGAAAAAAAAGGGTCGTTAATCAAGGTTGACTTTCGGGTTGACTTTGGTTTTCCCCGTGTGACTTTCTTAATTCGGGTCAACCGTTTAGGCCGGGTTAAGGGGGTTACATTTGGTGGTATCAGAGCTGAGTTCTCGAGTAATTGGGAATGTATGTATGCATGATTGAAGTGTGTATGCCTTGTATGCTTGTTGAGTGAAAGCATGTTTAATGGCCTATGATTTTGATGCAATTGAAGTATGTGCTGTGATGTAGCATGTTGTAGGTACCCATTGCCAAATCAAAGCTAAAGGAAAGATGTTGTTTTGAAATGAAATTGAGCTTGAATACTTGGATTGCTTACCTTGCTGGGCCTGACTTTGTTTTATTTGTGTTGTGATTGCATGGTAAAAGTATGGCACCACGTAGAGAGTTACGAGGTAATGTACGAGCTACGGCTCCTAATGAGAACGAGAATGAGGAAAACACGGGTAGTGCGGTGTTACCTCCTCCTCCACCTGGTGGTGGTGGTGCTGGGGCTGAGGAAGCTGGAGCTGCAGCTGGCACTGGAGCTGCTGGACCTGGGGCTGGTCAGGGGCAAGCTATGCCTGATATGACGATGTTAGTGCAAGCTATTGCTGGTGCTTTTCAAGCAGCAGTAGTTGGGGCTCGAGGAGCGGGGCATCAGGAAGATGCTGGTGTTAGACTACCTTTGGAGCGTTTGCGCAGTCTTGGTGGGACTGAGTTCAGGGGTATGTCTGCTGAGAGTTCTGAAGCTTGGCTAGAGAGTACCAAGCGAATCTTGGGCCAGATGAGTTGCACTGATGTGCAGAAGCTGGGTTGTGTTGTGTCCTTGCTGCAGAAGGATGCGTATACCTGGTGGACAACCACTATTGCTGGGATGGCAGAAGCTGATGTGACTTGGACATTCTTTCAAAGTGTGTTCAAGCGGAGATATCTTGGTGTGAGATATCTAGATGAGAAGAAGCGTGAATTCATGTCTCTTACCCAAGGGAGCATGAGTGTGGCTGAGTATGAGGTGCAGTTTGTGCGACTCAGTCAGTATGCACCAGAGCTGGTACCTGATGAGCGGGCAAGGTGCGAGAGGTTCCGTTATGGTTTAGAGACGGATGTGAAAATGTATTTGCTGGCCGCCGAGTATGATGATTTCGACGTGTTGGTGGGCCGAGCCAAGGATGTTGAGATGAACTTGGGTTTATCTGGGAGAGGGGCTGGAGCAAGTGCTGGGAAGCGATCAGCTGAGTTTAGTTCCGGAGGTGGACGGAACAAGAGGGGACGTGATCAGAAGTATCAGTCCTCAGCCAAGAGAGGTGGTGGTGCACCTGCTAGGGGTGGCGGTGCTAGTGCTGATCCGAGTGCTTGTTGGATCTGTGGTTCACGTGGTCACATGAAACGTGACTGTCCTCGTGCTGAGAGAGTGGTGCAAGCTCCTGTTGCGGCTGCTGGTAACGGGTGCTGGAGTTGTGGTTCTGCAGACCACTTGAGGCGAGATTGTCCAAGGTTGGCTGGTGAGCAGGTGCGTGCTCCTGTTGTTGCTGCACCGCAGAGAGGTCGTGGGCGCGGCCGTGGTAATTTCCAGAGGAGAGAGGAAGGTGGTCGTGGAGTGGCCCATGTTGTGGCTATTCAGCCTGAGGGTGGAGGCCAAGCGAGGGTGTATGCTCAGCGAGAGGGCAGGAATGATGCGGATGTGATTGCAGGTACCTTTACTTTGCAGTCCTTGTCATTGCTTTCTTTGATAGATTCTGGATCTACGCATTCATACATTTTGCGTGAGCATGCTGAATTGCTTGGTTTGCCTGTTGAGTCTTTGGATGTTGGTGTTCGAGTCACTAGTTCTTTTGGTGAGACTGTTGTGACTAGGAAGCTTTATAGAAGGTGTCCCTTGGTCGTTCAAGAGCATGTTTTCCATGTTGATCTTATGGAGTTGCCCTTCTATGGTTTCGATGTGATCCTTGGTATGGATTGGCTTGCTGAGCATCGTGCTGTTGTGGATTGTGAGAACAAGCGGGTTTCGCTTAAGCTTGCGGATGATTATGAAGTTGTTGTGGTTGGTGAGAATGTGAAGTTTCTTGCCAATGTGGTGTCTACCTTGGAGGCGAGTAGGATGCTGAGGCAAGGTTGCGAAGCTTATCTAGCTTTTGTGATGAATCCTAGCTCTAAAGAGCACCCGGTGCAAGATATCAGAGTTGTGAAGGAGTTTCCTGGTGTTTTTCCTGAGGAGTTGCCTGGTTTACCTCCTAACCGCGAGGTGGAGTTTGGAATTGAGCTGTACGAGAATACAACTCCTGTGTCCATTACTCCCTATAGAATGGCACCTAAGGAGCTGAAGACGCAATTGCAAGAGTTGCTTGATCGTGGTTTCATCCAGCCGAGTGTGTCACCTTGGGGAGCACCGGTCTTGTTTGTGAAGAAGAAGGATGGCACTATGAGAATGTGCATTGATTACCGTCAGCTGAACAAGTTGACTATCAAGAATCGGTATCCTTTGCCGAGGATTGATGATCTTTTTGATCAATTTCGGGGAGCTGCTGTGTTCTCTAAGATTGACTTGAGGTCAGGGTATTATCAGTTGAAGGTGAAGGATGGGGATGTGCCTAAGACAGCTTTCAGGACAAGGTATGGGCATTATGAGTTTCTTGTGATGCCGTTTGGGTTGACAAATGCTCCTGCTGCTTTCATGGACATGATGAATCGTGTGTTTCATGAATACCTGGACAAGTTTGTTGTGGTGTTCATTGATGATATCCTCGTGTACTCGCGTACTGAGGAGGAGCATGAAGAGCATTTGAGGATTGTTTTGCAAGCTTTGTTGGAGAATCAGCTTTATGCTAAGCTGAGCAAGTGTGAGTTCTGGTTAAGGGAGGTGGTTTTTCTTGGACATGTGGTCTCAGCTGAGGGGATTCGTGTTGATCCTCAGAAAATTGAGGCGGTGATGTGTTGGAAGGTTCCTAAGTCTGTTCATGAGGTCCGTAGTTTCCTTGGTTTGGCGGGATACTACCGGAGGTTTGTGGATGGTTTTTCTAAGATTGCTGCTCCTTTGACGAAGCTGTTGCAAAAGGATGTTAAGTATGAGTGGACGGAAGCGAGACAACATGCTTTTGAGAAGCTTAAGGCGGCTTTGACGCAAGCTCCTATCTTGATTCAGCCTGAATCAGGGAAAGAGTTTGTGGTTTACAGTGATGCATCCTATGTGGGTTTGGGGTGTGTGCTGATGCAGGAGGGTAAGGTGGTGGCTTATGCATCGCAGCAGTTGAAAGTGCATGAGCGCAATTACCCTACGCATGATATTGAGCTGGCTGCAGTGGTTTTTGCTCTGAAGATCTGGAGGCATTATCTGTATGGTGAGAAGTGTACCGTGTACACAGATCACAAGAGTTTGAGGTATCTGATGTCTCAGAAGGAGTTGAATCTTAGGCAGCGGCGTTGGTTGGAGTTGCTCAAGGATTATGATCTGACGATTGAGTATCATCCTGGAAAAGCTAATGTTGTTGCGGATGCCTTGAGTAGGAAGGTAGCTGTTGAGTTGAGGGCTATGTTTGCTTGTTTGAGCATATCGCAAGATGGTGGTCTCGTTGCTGAGTTGCAAGTGAAACCCTCTTTGGTTCAGTTGATCAAGGATAAGCAGTTGTTGGATGATTCCTTGGTGTCTCATGTTCAGGATATCGCGGAGGGTAGACCTTCGGATTTCTGTTTCAATGATGATGGTGTGCTGTGTTTTGGGAGTCGAATAGTAGTGCCTGTTGATGCTGAGTTGAGGCGTGCTATTCTGACTGAAGGTCATAGTGGTCCTTTTGCTATGCACCCTGGTAGTACTAAGATGTACCGAGATCTTCGTGATGAGTACTATTGGGTGGGTTTGAAGAAGGATGTTGCAGAGTTTGTTAGCAAGTGTTTGGTGTGTCAGCGAGTTAAGGCTGAGCATCAGTTTCCTTCAGGGTTGTTGCAACCGTTGAAAATCCCTGAATGGAAGTGGGAGAGGGTTACCATGGATTTTGTATCTGGTTTACCTTTGTCTCCATCGAAGAAGAATTCGGTCTGGGTGATTGTGGATCGCCTGACGAAGTGTGCGCATTTCTTGCCTGTACATACTACGTTTACTTTGGATAAGCTGGCAGAGCTGTACATTGCTGAGATTGTGCGGCTGCATGGTGTGCCTAAGTCGATTGTGTCGGATAGGGATCCGAGGTTCACATCGCGGTTCTGGCAGTGTTTGCATCAAGCTCTGGGTACAAGGTTGCATTTCAGTACATCCTATCATCCTCAGTCGGATGGTCAGTCTGAGCGAGTTATCCAGATTTTGGAGGATATGCTGAGGTGCTGCGTGATTGAGTTCCAAGGTTCTTGGGAGAAGCATCTGCCTTTGGTTGAGTTTGCTTATAACAACAGTTATCAGGCGAGTATACAGATGGCACCTTATGAGGCTTTGTACGGGAGGAAGTGTAGGACTCCTCTTTGTTGGGCTGAGACTGGTCAAAAGTTGGTTTCGATGCCGGCTTTGTTGAAAGGGACCACAGAGAAGGTAAAGCTCATTTGTGAGCGGTTGAAGGCTGCTTCTGATCGGCAGAAGTCTTATGCGGATTTGAAGCGTAAGGAGATAGAGTATGCGGTGGGTGACCGTGTGTTCTTGAAGGTTTCGCCTTGGAAGAAGGTGATGCGGTTTGGCCGAAAGGGTAAGTTGAGCCCTAGGTACATTGGACCATATGAGGTGGTTGAGCGTGTGGGTCCTGTTGCGTATCGGTTGAGGTTACCACAGGAGTTGGAGAAGATTCATGATGTGTTCCATGTCTCTATGCTCCGGAGGTATAGATCTGATCCTTCGCATGTGATGCCTGTGGAGGAAGTGGTTTTGAATCCGGATTTGACCTATGATGAGGAACCGGTGAAGGTTCTGGATTCGGATAGCAAGGTTCTTCGTGGCAAGACCATTGAGTTGGTGAAGGTATTGTGGAAGCATCGCGGTGTTGAGGAAGCCACGTGGGAGCGGAAGGAAGACATGCTGAGGCAGTTTCCTTATCTCTTTCCTTCAGGTAAATTTCGAGGACGAAATTTCTTAAGGGGGGGAGAGTTGTAACGCCCCGGTTTTGGGCTTAGAAGTTTTGGGCGTTGACCGGTTTGGTCAAAGTGCTGTTCGAATCTAAGAGAGTGAAATTAGGAAAGCCTAGTTCGGGTTGCATTAAAAATATGGAAAAATGTTCTAAAATCATCTTTTAATATAATTAAGTGAACTGTGAAATCAATTTTGGAAAATGAGTTTTGGAAGGGTGACATTTTGGCTACTGACCAAAATGTAATTTTTGAAAGTTTTGTGACTGTTTTAAAAAGGATTGAAACTTTGAATCTTTAGGGAGCTATTTACCCAAAGGGGAGTTTCTCCAGATTTTCTAGAATATTAAATGATTTAATAATGGTTTAAAATAAAAGTGAAAAGGAGGGAAAGATATTTTTAGTCATTTAACTAACTTTCTAAATTTTCCATTCTCATTTTCTCTCATCTTTTCTCTCAAACCAAACACATTCTCTCCAGACCTTTTTCCTCTGATTTTTATCACCTAAATACTTCTTTTCAATCCTCATTTGATTCCTAATCATCTTCTCATCAAAACCTTTGTATTTGCTACTTGATTCATCAAGCTTTTTGGCTCTAAAAGAGGAGAAACTCAAGTTTGGAGGTAAGAACGTCCTTCTCCTCTGAACTTCAAGTTCTTTAATGAAATTCCTAAGTTCTCAATCCCTAATTGATGTTTTATAAATGGCTTTTAAGATTGTTTAGTGGATCTTGGCTTAAAATGCAAGATTTGGTGTGTTTTTGATGAAATTTCGTTGGATCTGTTTAAGCAGTGTTTTAAGGTGCTAAAATGATGATTAATGAATGTTAATTTGATAAGGAAATGAGTTTTGATTAATGCAATCCCGGATAGGTTGTGTTTCCTAAGTTTAGCTTGTGATTCTTGGATGTTTTTGTGGTGATCTTGTGGATCTGATGTTGCTGGAGGTATAAGGATGTTTATAGGTTGTTTTTAGATGTTAAATGGTGTTAATGGATGTTAGGTTTTGCTGGTTTATGGCTGGGCTTTGTTGAGAAGTGGTTTTGATGCAATTTCGGTTGTGTTTGGTGGCCGAAATTGGAGTATGAATGAGAGCAGCGAGTTTGAGTGCTTTCATTGAAGCTTTTGATGCATGATGATGCATTAAATCTCTGCTTTAATGTGTTTAATCAGGGGAGGCATCTTTGGATCCAAGAGTTGTTGATCCGGAATCTTGAATTGGTGCTTCGGCAAGAGGCGAAGTGGAATCGGTGAGTGAAATTGGGTTTTCGGCTTTGAAACCAATGTCTTGGGAGCTTAGTTTAAGTCTAAACAACTTTGCTAAGCTCGAGTGTAAGTTTTCGGAAATTCCCTCTAGTGGTGGCCATGACTATGTGTGATGCAAAGTGGTTTATTGCATGTTTTAATTACTGTTTTGAAAGCATGATTTAGCATGGTTGATGCTGTTTTTGTAAGCCATATGTTGAAGGTAACTCAAGGTAGGAGTTCCTTGTTGTTGAACATTGATTAAATGTGATTTGATGCTTTTAAATGCATGATGAATATGGCTTGGTTTTATGCTTTAAAACAGTGGATAAATTGATGATAATGATGTATATTGGCAAGTGATGTTTTGAAAAGGGTTAAGGTCACTAAGGTGGTTAAAAGTCCTTGAGTGAGCCTTGTTTACTTAAGAACATCAAGGTGGTTAAAAGTCCTTGGATGGTTCTTGTTACGGACACAAAGGTGTTTAAAAGTCCTTGTGTGGTCCTTTCTATGGTGTTTAAAAGTCCATAGGCCAAGGTGTTTAAAAGTCCTTGGGGTTCAAGGTGTTTAAAAGTCCTTGAGGTAATTCAATTCATGGTGTTTAAAAGTCCATGGCCAAGGTGTTTAAAAGTCCTTGGGATCAAGGTGTTTAAAAGTCCTTGATGTGATACATTCTATGGTGTTTAAAAGTCCATAGGCCAAGGTGTTTAAAAGTCCTTGGGCCAAGGTGTTTAAAAGTCCTTGGGGTGAAAGTTGATGAACTTGTATTTAAAGAAATGGAATTTATCACTTGTGGCCAATATGACATGTTATGATTTGATGCATGAGATGCATGTTTAAGTATGCTTTTGAGCATGTGTAAATGATGGTTTGAAGCATGTTTTATAAGTGTTTTATAAACGCATTATTGGATGGTTTTATTGAGCATTCCTCACTAAGCTTTTGCTTACGCTCTCTTTGTTTTCTTAAATCAATAATGCAGAGCATTAGAGTACTTGAGGGCAGCAAGGAGGGCAAGCATCCAAGTGGAAACAAAGCTCTAAGTATGGAAGGTTTTCTAAGTACATTTTAGCTTTTGGTAATTTGGCAATGGGGGACCTATGTGTATGTTTTGGGAGATGTTTTGAACTCCCTAAGTATGTTGAATGTTGTTGAGAATGCTGGTTTTTGTGGTTGGCCTTTATATGCTTGAATTGGAAGTTTATGCTTGAATGGCTTACTTGTGTAGGAAGCATGCCTATAGATTTGGGGCTTTTTGCTTATGATGTTGTTTTGATGAATTGTTGATGCAAGTATGTCTCATATATGTTGAATTGCATGTTGGCAAAGTTTGGTGGCATTTGGAGCATGATTGGTTGGTCAATTGCATGTTTAAGCATGCATTTTTAGTCAATCTGTGCAGGGTGTTTCGGAACAGCACCTACCGTTTCGGAACGGGTGCCTTAATTGTGCCCAGGCGTCCGAAACGGGAGGGGCCGTTCCGAAACGGAAAGGCCACTACCAGACCCCCGTTTCGAAACGGGCTATGCCTGTTTCGGAACGGCCCCGAGTTTCGAAACGGGCTATGCCTGTTTCGGAACGGCCCCGAGTTTCGAAACGGGCTATGCCTGTTTCGGAACGGGTGACCGTTGGGGGCTGACATTGGCAGTTATATGTTTTGGAATGTTTGCGTTTTGGTCCTGAAACTTGTTTGTGCAATTGTATGGGTTTGGGAAGTCCTTTTGAGCTGAAATTTTACAGAGATGCATGAAACATGATTAATTTCAAGATGGTACTTCGGTTTTGGGTTAAGTCCTTATAATTATCAGAATTTACAATTTGGTCCCAAAAGTTGTAAATTGTTCAATTGAGTCCCTGTTCGATCTCTGATGTTTGTGATCTTTTGGTATGATGTTTGTGTGATCACAATTAGGCTTAATATGCATCTAGACAAGTTTTAAAAAGAAAAAAAAGGGTCGTTAATCAAGGTTGACTTTCGGGTTGACTTTGGTTTTCCCCGTGTGACTTTCTTAATTCGGGTCAACCGTTTAGGTTAAGGGGGTTACAGTAATCTATTAGCTTGATCTATGATGGTACACTTTGTTTGCATGGTGAATGATAATATTGTCTGCTCTGCTCAATAGTATGCCCATTTATTTGTCAAAAGCATGAATCTTCCGTTTCTGATACTCTGAATAGAATATGTCTGTCATATATATTCTGTTACTCATGTCTGGAATCTGAACACCGATTACTATTTGGGGTATACTATTGGGTTATATTATGAAGTCTTTGTAGGTGCAGCCCTGATTCAGTTGGTAAATCCTTATGGACTCAAGGTCTCCCCTTGGGTAGGTTCCGATGCTTTAGCACGGGTAAATCCTTATGTACCTAAGGCAACCCCTTAGGTGGCACCTATGCCCATCGGGCCTAGGGTAAGTCCTTATGGATGCAGTTCTGGGGGACTGCATATTGGTTTAAGGTTGGAGGGTAGTTACTAGTAAACCCTTGTATGTACTTGAACATTTATATTGAATTGTTATGTGTTCTTATGACATGACTGGTATGTATTTATGCCTGTTTGATCTGTACTTATTAGAACACACTAGACACTAAACTCTTTGTCTTCATCTTCGTGATCTATCAGCTTATGAAATTTCCGTTTCTTACTCGATGATTGAATAAAGAGCGAGTACCGTTATTCTCAAGTATAACATTACCCTGAAATAGCGGGAAGGAAGTGAAGATTGTTACTACATGGAACCTCATAAAAATGTTATGCTTACCATATATTTGCATGAGCTTATAACATCTTTTGGTAGTTCTGTATTACTGAGCTTTTCCAAGCTCACGTTGTTTTTACCATCGCAGGTGAAAAGAATATATCATGGTATAACGTGTGGCATCAGTGTTCAGAGTTCTCTCGGCGTTGCTTTTGGAGTACGGTGTTGTATAGTTAGTGGGCATGTATGTCATGTATTGTTTTATGATAGAGTCTGAAAAGCACTTTCTGAAATTTCTGTTATGTGTTTAAATGATTTCTTGAAATGGTATTTTAAATAGAAGTTGATTTTACAGTTTAATAAGTGTTTTGAGGAAATAAAAATGTTTTATGTGTATTTTTACTGTGGGTCGCTCTTGTGACCCTAATGTGACTTCCTAGGATCCGTTGTAACGCATAGGCGGGTCTAGGGGGTTACATTTAGTACTTATAAATTTTAATTAATTTAAATAAATTAAAAAACTTATATATATATATATATATATATATATATATATATATAGTTCCACACCAACTTTTATATATACATATATTTGTTTATTTGATTTGGTTTATTATGATATTAATTAAGTAACAAAGTAAAACAATTAAATACCTAATTAAATGTCTAACAATTAAAATATATTTAAATTAATTTTATTCATAAATAAATAAATATGATAAAATTAATTTTTTGTTAAATAGTTTTTACATAGTCCAATTCTTATTCCGTTAAATTAATTTGGTCTTAGAATTAATATAAAATTTATTTTAAAAATTGAAAATAGCTAGTTAAAACTCGATAATGGTCACATTATGAAATTCAAGTTATAAATTCTAACATGCCTTATAGGTTCAATTGGATCATATTGACATCTCTTAATGCTGGTTGAGTTTAAAACATTGTACAATATTTTAGAGTTGAAATTGAGCCTATATGATAAGATCGACAAAAAAACACATTTTTTACAAAAATATATCAATAATTATATATATGATGCGTGTAAAATAGTCTATCACAATTGAGTGCAAGTGTACACGTCGCAAGTAATAAAGTGATACTAGAGTATCAGATATCGTCTCCACAGGGACTGGGCTAACACTTTCCTTCGCTATCTACACAAGGGGAAAAGAATAGATTAAGATATTGTCACGAAAATAATAGAGAATACTTGAAAATAAGATTAAAGAAATCAAGATAGAGAGAATGGGCTGGTATTGAATTTCTCAGTAGTGTAGGTATTGCTGAGTTTAGGAAAATCTGCTCTGTCGTCGTTCCCGTCGCGGCAGCACCTGTCGCGGCTGCAGTCTGTTGCTTGTCGCGGCAGTGAACACTCAACTCCGTACTTCAAGTTTGGCAAGAATCCCTGCTATGCCTTGGCCTATCCCTAGGTCCAAGTCTGTCGATGATCACTCCTTTGATGATACCTCCTGGCGTGAATCGAAGGATGAACATCGATGTTGTTGAATTCTTCTTTAGCCACTTCACCTCGTCCTATCCCTAGGTCCGAGATAGTTCAACTATAAACTAGAGAACTCGCACTTATTCCTTTCGTATACTTAACTCTCCTGATATTAAGTAAATAGATGACCTTGCAATGCTCTCTCGATACTCTTGCAAGATGTTAATAACCAGAATAAGAGAACTTGAAGTTTATTTTATTGAACTGAAAATTCCTAAAACAAAAGCAACCCTTGCAACTACTTTACAAAACAACCCGTGGCCCTAAGGGGAATTTAGAACATGTTGAGAGAGGGAAAACGGCTAGGGTTTTGGGAAGAAGGCTAGAGATGGCTTATCTCTTCCTAGGTCAAAATACATGCCCTTATATAGGCTTTGGGTCTATGTTTTCTAAAATAGCAAGAATACAAGTTTAAATTAAAGTACAACTCTAATAAAGACTAAATCTTCAGAGAATCTAGCTTTAACTCGTCCTCCTTCTTGCTTGGGATTTTCTCTCCTTGAAATTTGGGCTCGGCATTCCTTTTGATCTAGGGCTTGGAAAAATATACTGGTTTTCCACGACAGATGGGCTGAATTTTCTCTTTCTGTCGAGGTCCATTTTGCTTCTTCTCCTCAAAACTGCTGTCGTCCTCTGATGTCACGGCGGCAACCATGGCAACATCGTTCTCCTTGACTGCTCATCCAACTTTTCTGCATCACTGCCCAGCGCCTGCCACGACTACTACCCTGGATGCTGCAACGACTGCTGCCCTGGATGCTGTCACGACTGCTGCCCTGGATGCTGTCATGACTGTTGCCCTGAGTGCTGTCACGACTGCTGCCCTGGATGCTGTCACGACTGTTGCCATGGGTGCTGTCACGACTGCTGCTCTGGATGCTGTCACGACTGCTGCCCTGGGTGCTGTCACGACTGCTGCCCTGGATGCTGTCACGACTGCTGCCCTGGATGCTGCCACAACAGATACCTGCAAAAGTAACCAAATTTAGCAGTATCTGTGCAGATTTATCTAAATGTGATGTTGATGCGAAACTTAACCTAAAATGCAGTTAAACATGCTTGAGTGCAGCAAAAGTAAGGATAAATGATGGGTAAAATATAGAACTTTTATGCACTGATCACACCTCCAAACTCGAATCTTTACTTGTCCTCAAGTAATTCAGACCTAAAAGAATTTTTTTTTGTTTTGGCTTAAAATAGTGAACTTTCCCTTACCCTTCATTCATTCTCTATTGACAGCAGCACCTTGTCGAGTATTTTAGGATTCGTCCGGAATCTTGCTATAGTCCTCGTGCAGTGTGTGCATGCTTGTGAACAATTAAATGCCAAGAAGCCCTTAGTTTCACTAGAATATTCCAGCTTCTAACTTGAATTTTTATGCCAAAGTTTATCTTTTTGAAGGCACTTCTTATGCTCCTTTAATTTTTTTGTTTAGACTTGATTTTTTTAAGCTTAAGTTTCACTAGAGCCGGTTTCGGGCACCTCTAGGGCTATTGAGTCTATTTTGCTAAACTTCTTTTCCTAGTGTCAGTGTTAGGCACCTCTAGGGGCTATTCAAGTGCTAAGCTTCCTATTCTAGTTAACTAGTAGAGTTCTAGGCAGTATAACAGTCACAAATGGTGTTTAAATTTCAGAACTATAGAAAGGCTCTAAACTGCTCCTAAAACTATCCTAAAGGCGCTGCCACGATAGAGCTGTCACGGCAGGTAAGTTTAGTTCAAAGACTTAAGCCAAAATTTTCAATATTTCATTTTATTTATTTATTTTTTTGCATAAAAATAAATGTGACACAATTAAAACTAAATGCAATATTATATTAATAATTAGGAGGACTGCCTACCCCCAAACTCAAGGGTTGCATTGTCCTCAATGCATGACACAAGACATAAAAATGAAAAACAGAAAATAAAAATGACAGAAAAGTGAAACATCACAAAAAGATAATATATACAGCAGGCGACAGAGAAAAGGAAAAAGAAAACTTAAGTTGTGCGGCTGTCGTTGTTGCTGCTGGAGCTTTGTATGAGGAGCTGTCGGCGGGCAGTCTCCTTGAACTTTGTCGGAGGAGCTGTGGGTGCTGCCGCGGCAAGGGTGGAGGCAGAGCTTCCTCGGGTTGCTTGTGTCGTCATTGCAAGGGTTTTCTCTGTTTACCTAATAACACAAACAAACTAAAAACTAATATCAAATTTCTAATTCCTAAAACAATAAAGATAAAATAAGATAAAAATAAAATACAATAAATTAAGTTAAGTTAAATTAGGAGTGCCTTGGGGGGCATCTCCTAAAGTAACCGCTCCCTGTTCTGTTGATGTTTGAGGGGTCGTTTCCGGTACTTCTTGAAGTCCATCCGTACCCTCCATCTGGTGATTATTCTCATGGTGGGGGCTCCTTTCTTTCTCTTCCCTTTGTAGTCCATGAAGTCCTCCATTTTTGGTAAAGTTTCTGAGGGCATGAATATATGGTTAGTAAAAATTAAATTGATATTCGACCACAAACTTACCTTGTTTTCGTTGAATGTTGTTGTGGTGGAATGTAGCCCTTGCTGTCGTGCCTGCTGCTGCGGCAGCCAGTTATTTTGATAGTCCGTTGTCAGGTTACTTTGCAGGTCAATGGGACATTGGTAAGTGCCATCACTCTCTATATCAAATTCTGTTGACCACTCGTAGATCTCCATCAGTAGAGACTTTGATGATTCTGAGTCCATCGGTGTTGGTTCCTCTAATACCTGCAATGGAATTGGTGAGTTTTTGAAGAATTCAACATGTTCGTTTATTACCTGCTCATATTCCATTGGCGAGGCATTGTCATTGGGTAGCTCTTCTAGGTGGTCGTGCGAGTGCCATAACATGGATGGATGTGTGCAATCTTGGTCGAGCATAACCGAGGTAGTGGGTTGAGAATTTTCTTTGGATGTAGTTGCTGCCGTGACATTCTCTTGAATTTCACTCAGCGTTGTTGCGGTGTTGCTCCATTCCGGCTCCTCGATCATTGCCATGGCAAGTTGTTGCTCAGACTCATCATATGTTGGGTATTCCTTCACATGGGCATCCTCGTCATCTTGCCTCAGGATTTCAGGTTCATCCGTGGCATGAATGAGGACCGGTCTGCTCAAGAGTGCATCCATCTTGGCGATACTTTTGTCCATAGAAGCCGAAACTTCTTGAGTGAGTGTCATGAAGGCTTGCAGTGTGTCTTTTAAGGATTTTGACTGCTCTTGAGGATGATGACATTGCCAGGGCGTGTCGGGTTCTGCAGCAAAAATGTTATGGTAAAAAAATTTTGCGGGTTTTGATCGTACCATAAAAAATTTTTCTGCTGCGACATCAACATTTGTTGTCCCTGTTGCTGTTGTGGCAGCATATATTGTTCTTGTTGGTTCCATCGTTGGTTGTCCATATATTCACCAAAAAAATAGGGACGACTTTCGAATGCATGATTACCTTTACGGTAATTGCAAGAACTTTCCCACATCGGCTCTCGAATGGTTTTTCCTGGCATGTTGATGCTCCTTAAACCTGTATTTCACCTGAGTTTTTTTTTTTGCATAAAAATAGAAAAATAAAAAGAAAAAATAAAAAAATAAAAATAAAAAGAAAAGAAAAGTGCAGAAGCTAGGGTAAGAGAGTGTTGCCAGTCCCCCGACAATGGCGCCAAAAACTTGTTGCGTGTAAAATAGTCTATCGCAATTGAGTGCAAGTGTACACGTCGCAAGTAATAAAGTGACACTAGAGTATCGGATATCGTCTCCACATGGACTGGGCTAACCCTTTCCTTCGCTATCTACACAAGGGGAAAAGAATAGATTAAGATATTGTCACGAAAATAATAAAGAATACTTGAAAATGAGATTAAAGAAATCAAGATAGAGAGAATGGGCTGGTATTCAATTGCTCAGTAGTGTAGGTATTGCTGAGTTTAGGAAAATCTGCTCTGTCGTCGTTCCCGTCGCGGCAGCACCTGTCGCGGCGGCAGTCTGTTGCTTGTCGCAGCAGCGAACACTCAACTCCGTACTTCAAGTTTGGCAAGAATCCTTGCTGTGCCTTGGCCTATCCCTAGGTCCAAGTCTGTCGATGATCACGCCTTTGATGATACCTCACGGCGTGAATCGAAGGATGAACACCGATGTTGTTGAATTCTTCTTTAGCCACTTAACCTCGTCCTATCCCTAGGTCCGAGATAGTTCAACTATAAACTAGAGAACTCGTACTTATTCCTTTCGTATACTTAACTCTCCCGATATTAAGTAAATAGATGACCTTGCAATGCTCTCCCGATACTCTTGCAAGATGTTAATAACCAGAATAAGAGAACTTGAAGTTTATTTTATTGAACTGAAAATTCCTAAAACAAAAGCAACCCTTGCAACTACTTTACAAAACAAAATCGTGGCCCTAAGGGGAATTTAGAACATGTTGAGAGAGGGAAAACGGCTAGGGTTTTGGGAAGAAGGCTAGAGATGGCTTATCTCTTCCTAGGTCGTAATACATGCCCTTATATAGGCTTTGGGTCCAAGTTTTCTAAAATAGCAAGAATACAAGTTTAAATTAAAGTACAACTCTAATAAAGACTAAATCTTTAGAGAATCTAGCTTTAACTCGTCCTCCTTCTTGCTTGGGATTTTCTCTCCTTGAAATTTGGGCTCGGCATTCCTTTTGATCTAGGGCTTGGAAAAATATACTGGTTTTCCACGACAGACGGGCTGAATTTTCTCTTTCTGTCGAGGTCCACTTTGCTTATTCTCCTCAAAACTGTTGTCGTCCTCTGCTGCCACGGCGACAACCATGGCAACATCGTTCTCCTTGACTGCTCATCCAACTTTTTTGCATCACTGCCCAGCGCCTGCCACGACTACTGCCCTGGATGCTGCAACGACTGCTGCCCTAGATGCTGTCACGACTGCTGCCCTGGATGCTGTCACGACTGCTGCCCTGGGTGCTGTCACGACTGCTGCCCTGGATGCTGTCACGACTGCTGCCCTGGGTGTTGTCACGACTGCTGCCCTGGATGCTGTCACGACTGCTGCCCTGGATGCTGCCACAGCAGATACCTGCAAAAGTAACCAAATTTAGCAGTATCTGTGCAGTTTTATCTAAATGTGATGTTGATGCAAAACTTAACCTAAAATGCAGTTAAACATGCTTGAGTGCAGCAAAAATAAGGATAAATAATGGGTAAAATATAGAACTTTTATGCACTGATCAATATACACTTTGGAAAAATACCCAAATCAACTTGAATTGCCCGAACATCTAAAGATTGACCCAACCTGAAAAATCAACCGAACCGATATTGACATGTCCCGAAAAATCAACCGAACCGATATTAACTCGACCCGAAAAATCAACCGATTTGATATTGACACGACTCGAAATTCAACTGATCTGGTATTGACCCGAACTAAAAAGTCAACCAACCCGATTTTAACTCAAATCGAAAAGTCAACCGATTCGATATTGACCTAAAGCGAAAATCAACCTATCTGATATTGACCCGGCCCGGCCCGAAATACCATAGACCTGAGCTAAATCTGATTCAAACCTAATCTAACCCGAACCAAACCTGAACCGAAAGCAACCTGAACCGAAAGTCAACCCGATCCAAAATGACCCGAAACGAACCTGAACCAAACGATCCAATCGCCACCTCTACTTTTAACGGTTATTAGATAGGCAACCTATTCATACTTACTAGGCAACCTATTCATACTTACTGGAATAGTTGATAGAATAATTAATTTTAAAAACAGTTAGAAATAATTAATTTAAAACCATATAACATTTCAAGTTGATCCATGCAACATTTTAAACTATAACCTAAAATATTAAAAATATACAACCTTAAATATTATCCATACAACTTAAACGTTATACGTTTTAATAATATTTAAGTTATTCGTTTTTTAGACTACCCCTCTTCAGACTATATAAAAATTACCCTTAGATGACCCTATAATAATATATTGTCCTGTCGTTTTACATGTCATGATTATGAAAACGGATACTTTGGGATTTGGTGTTTATTCAAACCCGAAGCTGAACTCAGTTTTGGGGTCTATTCAAATTTGATTAAACAATTAATATTCAATTTGGAATTTAGAATTTAGAATGTTTATTTTTGAATTTTTAAATTGTGGGTGATTGAATTTTGGATATTGAAGGCTATTTCTGTATCTATGCATAGGGCTGTAAACGAACCGAACGTTTAGCGAATCGTTTATGAATCGTTTGACGGGAAGTTCGTTTATGTTCGTTTATTTATTAAACGAACGAACATGAACAAGATTTTTTATTCGTTTAATTAAATGAACGAACACGAACAAAGAGCTTATTCGTTTATTTATGTTCGTGAACGTTCGGTAATCCATTCGTTTATGTTCATTTAAATTTATTCACATATGTCTAGGGATGTTCATTATTCGGTTAAACCGAACTAACCGACCGAACCAAAACAAAATTGGTTAATCTATTAGATGATTTTATGTTTCGGCTAATGATTAAGAGTTTTTCAAATTTCAATTATCGATTAATTCGGTTTAAAATCAGTTAATTAACTGAATTAATCGAACTAACCAAAAATATTAAATATTTAACAAATTATATGTGTTCGTTTACCATTTAAACGAACGAACATGAACGAACACGAACAAGCTACATTCCTTAATGAACGAACACGAACAAAAATTTTTGTGTTCGTTTATGTTCGTGTTCGTTCATTTGTTCGGTTAAAGTTAAACGAACGAACATGAACATACCCTAGTTCGTGTTCATTCGGTTCGTTTACAGGCATACTCTGCATTTTATATTTTTCATTTCTGCTAGTTTTGTTTCTATTTCGAGCATATCATATTTTCATTAAATTTGGTAAACTTTCCCGAACACGAAAGAATCCAACCATTCGACGTTAATTGGCACGCCTCCCGCCGATTACTTGTGATGGGTGGTTAAGGGAAATGGCAAAGGACTACAGCGACAGTGGTGGTGAGGTCCGGCAAGGCTATCGGTGGCGCCGTTGCAGCAATGTCGCCAATTTTAGAATTTGGGTGTTTGAATTTGGGACTGTTTTGAAAATTTTAACAAGTTTTAAATTTGTAAAAATATTTTTTTTTCAATAAATTAATAAAATAAAAAACATGTATCAAATTTTGATTGGGTGTTAAGTTTTTTTTAACGTCGTTACATTAAAACAATAACAAAATGAAACTTTAGACACTTATTTCAGCCAACAAATAGTTTAGGAACCTATTGTAAAAAATGGTAAAATTTGAGAACCTATTTTATAGTTAAGCCTAGGCTTAACCGTCAAATAGGTGCCCCAAACTATGCCCTTTTTCAGTTAGGTGCTCAAACTATTTTTTGGGCCAAATAGGTGTCTAACGTTTCATTCCTGACCCATTTAAGGTTCTATGTTTATTCACATCGTTAAAGGACATGTGTCATCTCTTGAGAGTTTCAAAATTATATTAAAAATAAATAAAATTACTTAATTTTTAGAAAATCTTTAAGTTTTCTAGATTTCACAAAACAACCCCAAATTCCAAAATCCCTAACTCCCGAAAACATAAATCCTGATTTTGGCCGATTCCGCCGCCGATTGCCACATCGCTGCCCACCAAATTGGTCATTGGACCATCACGACCATTTCCCCCACAACTCCGTCGCCGAAAATTGACTGACTTCATGTGAAATGTCAAAATTGTTGAATGGTTCCTTCGAACGATTCGCGATGAACGATGGCAGGACGGAAGACGAACGACGTATGAGTTGTTCGGCGAAATGAGGGGAGGGCGCTTCATTCCATTGCTGGCAACACGGCCAACACTGGCGAGAGTGGTCAAATTTGGGGTTTAGGGATTTGGGGTTTATTTGAAAATTTTAGGATATATTTATATTTATATTTATATTTTGTTTTATTAACTTTATTTATTTTTAATATAATTTTTAATTTTTAGTAAATGACACGTGTCCTTTAGTGGTGAGAATTAACGAAAAACCTTAAATGAGTCATAAAATGAAACGTTAGCCACCTATTTGGCCTAAAAAATATTTTGAGCACCTAACTAGAAAAAAAATCATAGTTTGGGCACCTATTTGCCTATTAAACCTAAAGCATAATTTAAAGATAGAATAGAAGGGTTTTATAGTAAAAGAAAGGCTTAATGGCCTGTTTGGCCCCTGAAGTATGCACAAAATACTGAACTGCTGACAAGTCGTCGTTAACCAGTCAAAATAAATATAAATTAATCCTCTTTCAACAATGAATAAATAAAGAAATTGAACAAGTATAGGGAAAGAGGGTCGATCCGCAGGGAGATTAGCTGGAATTGTTGACTTGAATTTGTTGAATCCGAAATCCCAGGAATATCTGAAAAAGCAAATAAATAAAAGAAGGGGGTGATATGATTTGTGATGAAGTAATAAAATAGAGAAAAAGAACTAAAAGTAGTAAGAAAAACCAAGGGTGAAAATCAGCCTCGAACCAGCTCCTTCAATTCTTTCGATCATTGAAGTAGATTTTTATTTCGGGGATCATGTCGGTTACAGTCTACGAGGCCCAACCCGTCGTAACTTGTTCTTCTCTCGAGTAACCAATCCTCCCAAGTCTATCTTCGAAAGATGGTTCTTAAATAAATCAACCACGACTATCGCCGTTAAAATATTTAGAATAAAACAGGAAAAACCCGACTCAGAAATTGTCTAAAAGTAGAATCGCTTCTGATTTTATCTTTCCTTAGCGGACCGCCGCTAAGAGTGTTCATAGGAAGTCGAAAATTGCCACAGGCCGATCCTTCCTCCCAACTATGTTTTTAAGCGAATTCAGACCAAAGGGCCCTTTTTTATTTGAAAAACATTTAAAAAAACTTTAGTAAGGCCAATTGCCAAACTATCTAAGCAGAAAGATAAAAATGATTTCCCCAAAAGTATTTAAGCAAGTTCAATTCTCACGAATTGAATTGACTTGGCTGGTTCTTGGCTTAAAGAGTTTAGCTAAGCATGATATTGATTATCATACTTAACTTGTTTTTAGAAAAGCAATTGAATAACATAAAATAAGTGAAACGAGAAAATAAAGAAAAATGGACTTTGATTAAAACTAAAAATGTTTACAAAGATAAAAAGACTCAAAAACTAGAAGATGAAAACTAAAAATGAATGATGATCTAAGCCTTTACCAAGGGTGGTATTTATAGGCTTAGATTTACAAAGATAAAGTGATGAGATAATTTAAAATAATAAACAAAAGATAAAACAATTCAAATGTTTTGAAATTTAAATGCAGGAATATAATCGGATAAGCTGATAAGATCTCTCAGAACGTTCCAGAAGCTTCTAGAAGTCGCCACGTCATTGCCACGTTACTGCCACGTCAGATGCGTCGTGCCCGGTGTCGTGCCCATGATGCCAGTCATGACAGAATTATAATAAAAACTGCAGAAATGCCCCATTTTCACTGCTATTTCCAGAATTGGATTCCTGCACAAAATATAACGAAAATAGCATGTATTAAGCAGCAAGAAGTCCAAATAACTAGAAAAATAGCAAATGAAATATGTCATATTTGAGAACTCATCAAATTCCCCCTCACTTTTCTCATACTTGTCCTCAAGTATGTCCGAATTAGCATAAACCCAATAATGCATTTTTCAAGCCATTACAAGCATCAAACAGAATCGTAAGAGTTCTAGCGCAAAAGGAGGTTCATGAAAGAAACATAATCAAAACCAAACAAATACAAGCAAAGAGCAGCCCTTGTTCCTTTTAATTTCTTATCAAGCATTAATCAAATCTTAGCCTAGTCTTAATCCTCACTAAGATACACTCAAGAGCACTCAAAGTGTTTTTAAAGGTAAAATTGAAGTAGAAACACTCAAAGTCATGCATGAAAAAAAGTTTCCATAGGCTTGTAACAAGTTCAATTCTCCACTACTTATTAGAATCGAGGTGCAAAAATCACTAGGTCTTTTATTCAAGGTGTAATGTGGGTTTAGAAAAAAAAGGGTAGAAAGATGGAAAGAAAAGGCAAAAGAAGATGATCCATGCAAGAAGTTTTAAACAATAAGCAACGAAGACAAAAGAGGAGTTAAAAACGGGCAAGCAAACACATTTCTTTTTCTTTTTTTTTCTTTTTCGAAACTATTTTTTCTTTTCCTTTGTTTTTTTTTTTCTTTCGAAGCAATTGCTTCTTTTATTCTGTTTTTTCGGAAAAATTCTGCCCTTATTCGAATTGCAGCCCCTTTTTGTCTAGCAATACAGTTCTAGCATTTGATCAATCAAAAAGTTTGGTTGAGGGTTAAGCCAAAAAAATGGGGTGTAAGGCTAACAAAAGGTTCACTAGGCGATGAGAAAGGGTAAATTAAAATGAAAGGGATGGAAGAGGTTAAAGCCTAATGCCTAAATCATTTTAAAGCACCTCGTTCTTAGTGTAGTCTCGAATTGTAAGGAAGTCACAAGTTCTAGATTCCTAAAATTCAAGATGACACTCTCAAGCAAAAGAAATGAGCATAATATGAAGAATGCATGCTCAAGGCTCAAAGTCTCACAAAATTGGGCTAAGTTTGATTAAGCTAAGCGAGAAATCTAATCAACACAATCAAGAGTAATTAAAAGAAAATGTCAAGCTGCAGATTACCTATATCATTTGATTATCAAAAATGCTCCAATTCAATCACTCCTAAGTACTAGAGCAAGTACAATATGCTAGATAACATGTAATGGCAAGAAAAGTTCATCTCAAGTTTAATCAAAGTCAAACATATTATCAAACAAGCATAGGACAAGTGGTGTTGTTGCACCCTCCCCCTCACTTAAATGAATTGCCCCAATTCAGAAAAAATTAAGGAAATAAAGAGAAAATAAAGGCAAAAGATACTCCCCGTGGATGTAGAGTGAGTCGATGGGAAAGGTGCACTATGAGTGGCTCGGATCAGCGGCGGCAGAGGGCTTTGAACCGGCGGTGCTGGTGGATAGATGCAAATGGCGGCTGACGGTTGGAGGTGCGGGGACATGGTGCGTTTCTGCGTATGGCGGCACCGTCCGCCAACTCCAAGGATGATGGGTTGAATGGCAGGCGGTTTAGGGGGTGCTGCTCTCCCTTGTCGTTGGGTTCGGACCATGGCTGGTTTGGGTAGGGGGCTATCGGAAAGGGAAATAGGAAGAAAAGGGGAAAGGTTTCAAAGGGGGAAAAAATAAATAAAGAAAGGAATTGAAAACAATTCTTACTTTATTTTATTCCTATGCAACCGGTCAATGGGTTTTGAAAATGGTTGGAAAGGGTTTGCTATCATGCGCCATTAAGTGGAAAGGGGTTTTGCTATCGTGCACCACTTTCAATGGGACTGCAGCTTATGATTGAAGAGTTCTTGCTGTGAAAAAAAAATCCTGCAGAAAAATTATTAAGGTAATTAGAAAAAGAAAAATAAAGGAAAATAAATAAAATATAAAAAGAAAGGAAATTAAAATTAACGAAAATAAAAAGAATGGGTTGCCTCCCATTTAGTGCTTTGTTTAACGTCGTTTAGCTCGACGACCTTTGCTAAATTTTTTGTTCTTCAAAAGCAAGTTCTTCAAATAAAAGGTGACGTCCATCCCTTGTCGTTTTAACGCCTTCCTCCATCTTTTTAATTGTGCGCAAAACAACAACTAAGTTTCTACCTCCTTTCCGATGCGACAAACTACTCCAAATAATGGTTGGCAGGGATTGGTTGTCGCCAAAAATTATATAATCAAACCGTTCCAACCCTGGCTTTGGTTCCTGCAAAATTGATGGAAAATGTTTAGTTCAAATTGGAATTAATCGAAAATCAGAAAGGGAAGAAAGATTTGAAATGATTTCGCCTTTGTTTTTATCGTCGAGATCTACGAATTCCCTACAAAAGTCATAACACAAATCAGTTTCGATCAAATCATCAGCTAACGGATCTATAATATCAATGAAATTTAAACTTTCGACCGAATCAGGATACTTCATAGCTTTATACATATCAAATTTAACTACTTCCCCATCAAATTCCATAGTTAAAATGCCGCCGCGGACATCAATCTTTGTATGCGCGGTTGATATGAAAGGTCGACCAAGCAAGATTTCGGATCTGTTGTTACTGCCATCATTTTCCATGTCAATAATATAAAAATCAGCAGGGAAAATAAGATCTTTTACCTGTACCAACACGTTTTCTAGCACTCCCTCGGGGTAGATGACTGATCGATCAGCTAGTTGAACCGTCACTCGCGTTTCCTTCAAAGGCTCAGTCGAAATTTTGTTGTAAACGCTTAACGGCATGACGTTGATAGATGCGCCTAAATCGCACATCGCTCTTTTTATCCCAACGTTCCCAATTTTACAAGGAATCGCAAACATACCTTGATCCTTGTACTTTGGCGGCAATGGTCTTTGAAGAATAGCCGAAACGTTCTCACCAAGGTTAACTTTTTCATTCCCAGAAAATCGTCTTCGGTTTGTGCATAGATCTTTCAAAAACTTTGCGTACTTAGGGACCTTCCGAATAACATCCAAAAGTGGGATGTTGATTTCCACTTTTTTAAATACATCCAAAATTTCATTCTCTTCCTCCTTTTTATCTCGTTTCGCCAATCTACCTGGAAAAGGAGGAACAGGTTCGTAAGTAGAAACAAAAATATTGGATTTAGAGTTACCTGCAATGGGTGGAGACTTTTCGTTCTGGTCCTTCGAAGAGCTGCCTTGCTCGTCGAATTTTTGCTCGGTTTGCTTGGGCGGTTTAGGCGTTATCACAGTTCCACTACGCAAAGTTATCGCACTAACATTTTCCCTTGGATTGGTTTCAGTTTGTGATGGTAACTTCCCATGGGATTCTAGACGGTTAACGGCTTGAGCTAGTTGGCTTATTTGTTTGTCGATTTGCTGGAGATGGGATTGTGTTTGGGTTTGGAATTTTTCCTGCGAAACTGCCAATCTCTCAACAATAGACTCAAGTGAAGATTTTTGGGGTGCTTGGTTTTGGTGGGGAGGTTGTTACCTAGGTTGGTAATTTGGGTTCTGATTACCGTAGCTCAAGTTTGGGTGATCTCTCCAACCGGGATTGAAGGTATTGCTATGTGGGTTATAGGTTCTTTGGGGAGGTCCGGGAAAGTTGTGTATGGCGTTAACCTGGGCACCAGATGTATCTCGCAATAATGGGCATAAGTCGGTTGCGTGATCTGGCATAGTGCATATTCCGCATACCTTAGCAGCTTTTATCTCCCCTGAAACAAGAGAATACACAATATTAGTCAAATTATCAATTTTATTCTCTAATGAAGTTGTGCTTACTGTGTGAACCCGTCGGCTGGGTTCACTTGTAGAACCAAATTGCTGCGAGTTTGCAGCCATTGTGGAGATTAATGTCCTCGCTGCAGTAGGAGTCATGTTAACGAGCGCGCCACCACTTGCTGCATCTACCATCTTTTTGTCCATTGGTAACATTCCTTCATATAGGTATTGAAGGAGTGTTTGCTCGGATAGGCCATGTTGCGGACAGCTTGCGCACAGCTTCTTGAACCTTTCCCAATAATCATATAGGGATTCGTCGTGCATTTGTTGGATACTCAAAATGCTTCGCCTAAGTTCAGTCGCTTTTGCTGCAGGGAAATACCTGTCAAGGAAAACACGAGAAAGATCAGCCCATGTATTAATAGAATTTGGAGGTAAATAAAATAACCATTCTTTAGCCATTCCGGCTAAAGAAAAAGGAAATGCCCTTAGTTTTATTTGGTCCTCCGAGACCCCTTGTGGTTTCATGCTGCTGCACACCATATGGAACTCGGCAAGATGCTTGTGTGGGCTTTCAGTAGGTAAGTCGTTAAAGGTGGGAGTAGATGAATTAATCCTGTTTTGAGCTGAAAGGGAGTGTCGCCTTGAGGAAAAGCGATGCAAAGGGGTTGTTGCACAGTAGGGGCTGCGTTCAGCTCTCGAATTGTTTGGTCCGCCATTGTTTCTGGTTCCTGTGTAGGTTCTTCGATTGGTGTTGTTTCGGAAATGGATTCTTGTTCGGGTCGTCGTGTGCTTTGTTGTTTCTTTCGTCGAAGTGTTTCGCCGTGAGTTCTACGAGCGCTTGCTTCAATTTCCGGGTTGTATGGAGCTAAAATACCCGGGTTCTTCCTGGTCATAAAATAAAACAAAAGTCAGTCAAGAATTGCCGAAAATAAATCTCCCCGGCAACGGCGCCAATTTTGACAAGTCGTCGTTAACCAGTCAAAATAAATATAAATTAATCCTCTTTCAACAATGAATAAATAAAGAAATTGAACAAGTATAGGGAAAGAGGGTCGATCCGCAGGGAGATTAGCTGGAATTGTTGACTTGAATTTGTTGAATCCGAAATCCCAGGAATATCTGAAAAAGCAAATAAATAAAAGAAGGGGGTGATATGATTTGTGATGAAGTAATAAAATAGAGAAAAAGAACTAAAAGTAGTAAGAAAAACCAAGGGTGAAAATCAGCCTCGAACCAGCTCCTTCAATTCTTTCGATCATTGAAGTAGATTTTTATTTCGGGGATCATGTCGATTACAGTCTACGAGGCCCAACCCGTCGTAACTTGTTCTTCTCTCGAGTAACCAATCCTTCCAAGTCTATCTTCGAAAGATGGTTCTTAAATAAATCAACCACGACTATTGCCGTTAAAATATTTAGAATAAAACAGGAAAAACCCAACTCAGAAATTGTCTAAAAGTAGAATCGCTTCTGATTTTATCTTTCCTTAGCGGACCGCCGCTAAGAGTGTTCATAGGAAGTCGAAAATTGCCACAGGCCGATCCTTCCTCCCAACTATGTTTTTAAGCGAATTCAGACCAAAGGGCCCTTTTTGATTTAAAAAACGTTTAAAAAAACTTTAGTAAGGCCGATTGCCAAACTATCTAAGCAGAAAGATAAAAATGATTTCCCCAAAAGTATTTAAGCAAGTTCAATTCTCACGAATTGAATTGACTTGGCTGGTTCTTGGCTTAAAGAGTTTAGCTAAGCATGATATTGATTATCATACTTAACTTGTTTTTAGAAAAGCAATTGAATAACATAAAATAAGTGAAATGAGAAAATAAAGAAAAATGGACTTTGATTAAAACTAAAAATGTTTACAAAGATAAAAAGACTCAAAAACTAGAAGATGAAAACTAAAAATGAATGATGATCTAAGCCTTTACCAAGGGTGGTATTTATAGGCTTAGATTTACAAAGATAAAGTGATGAGATAATTTAAAATAATAAACAAAAGATAAAACAATTCAAATGTTTTGAAATTTAAATGCAGGAATATAATCGGATAAGCTGATAAGATCTCTCAGAACGTTCCAGAAGCTTCTAGCAGTCGCCACGTCATTGCCACGTTACTGCCACGTCAGACGCGTCGTGCCCGGTGTCGTGCCCATGATGCCAGTCATGACAGAATTATAATAAAAACTGCAGAAATGCCCCATTTTCACTGCTATTTCCAGAATTGGATTCCTGCACAAAATATAATGAAAACAGCATGTATTAAGCAGCAAGAAGTCCAAATAACTAGAAAAATAGCAAATGAAATATGTCATATTTGAGAACTCATCAACTGCCTCCTAAAGTATTTTTTGGATATTTTGCCCCCTGAACTAAAAATCGTGACCTCCGTTAGTCCCTCTCATCTAACGTCCGTTTTAATAAATTTTTGGGCCAAATAAATCGCGCCGCATGGCTCTTTTGACCAAAAATTTGATTTACTTTAATAAAAATGGATAAATAACATGTTGAGTCGCTCAAGTTTTATATTTATTCAATCTAGTCCCTAAAATTTTTCATCTTCTCGTTCCTCCAATACAATCTCTGATAAAACCAAAGCCCCACCATTTTCAATTGCCATTGGTTTGATAGCATGCAGCAACAATAATTACCTCGAAACCACGGCACGAGCTTTCTTTATTTTCGGTGATTCTCTTGTCTACCATACTAATACACTAGGAAATCAAAGAAATTAATGAACTCCATCCAAGATGAGAAACCATGCCAGCATATCTTCTGGAAGTGCCTCTGAAACTGCAAGAGTGTTACAACTAGGGACAAATCTTCCTGAAAAGGGTTTAAAGAAATTTCATAACCATGATTTTATAAGAATTGGATACAGCAAATTACCATAATCATATAGTTTCGAAAGGCATCAAAGCAAGGATAGATATAACAATAGGATATAGAAACGAAACAAATTATAATCATTTGTTTCCCTCACCAAGCATGTTTCTTTCAACACATGAAGTTTGTAACTCACTTCCAACAACAATGCAGAACTAGAGTTATATCATACTAGTCTCGATTATGCATTCAAAAAGTCTCTTAAACTTTGAAAACTTCAAAAAGATATAGGACACATCCTATTAATAAAACGATGCATTATTACACACTATCCGACAGTTTCTAACTCTTTTCTGACAGCGTAGAGGTTCGGTCTTTTGCTTGGATAAATCAATGACTACACTCTATTTGATTTATTTTCACTTATACCATTCTTTCTTGGCCTTGCAGATTGCAGAGTGATGGTTGATTTTCACTGATCTGATAATGTCACTTGTGAGAACTCTGGTTCAGGATACCACATTCATAAATGGTAAAAGCTTAAGCCTTGTTATAGTATTCTTGCCAGATCAAACAACATAGATTTACAGGACCAATAATTAATTTTAGCTCAAGCAACCAACGAGATGGTCCAAGTGGTTTCGAGGTAATTATTGTTGCCGCTGTCAAACCAATGACGAAAATGGTGGGGTTTTGGTTTTATCAGAGATTGTATTGGAAGAAGAAGATGAACAATTTTAGGGGCTAGATTGAATAAATATAAATTTTGAGAGACTTAACATGTTATTTACCCATTTTTATTAAAATCACTAACTTTTTTGGTCAAAAGTGCCATGTGATGCGATTTAATTGGCCTATTTTTTAAAACGAACGTTAGATGAGAGGGACTATCGGAGGTTACGATTTTTAATTCAGGGATAAAATGTCCCAAAAATACTTTAGGGATAGTTCGGTATTTTTTGTATACTTCAGGGGCCAAACGGGGCATTAAGCCTTTGTTTTAACAAAGTCCCATTTTATAGACAGGTGCCTATGCTTAGCGAATAAAAAGTGTGTCCATTTTCTTTTCTGTGCCACTTTTTATACCATACATTAAAAAAATTAGGTTGAAGGTTTATATTTAATATTAGAATTCTTGAATGAATTCTTTAGTTAGGGTTGAAAAGGGGAAAAGACGAGTGAACAGTCGGGGAGAAGAGAGAGAAAAGAATAGAATTTTCTTATTATTATCATAAACTGTTAATTACAAATATAATATATATACACTTACTAAACAACCTAACTAACTCTCTTTATTTACAAGAACACCCTTTTCATTCTTTAACTAACTAACAAACTAACTCTTAATACTCCCCCCTCAAGTTGGAGCATACAAGTTTTGAATGCCCAACTTGAAAATTGAAGATTGAAAAGCAGCAATAGGCAAAGCCTTTGTAAAGCAGTCTGCAAGTTGGTTTTGACTTGAAACAGGCAGCAATGTAATAGAATCATTATGAACCTTCTCTCTAATGATGTGGCAATCAATTTCGATGTGCTTCGTACGCTCGTGGTGCACAGGATTTTCTGCAAGTTTGACAGCGGAGAGATTATCACAATAAAGATTAGCTGAAGAATGAGCAATATGTAAATCATGTAACAAATAACTAAGCCACTGAATTTCACAAACAGTGGCTGCCATAGCCCGATATTCAGCTTCACTCGACGAGCGTGATATTGTCTGTTGCTTCTTAGACTTCCAGGAGATAAGAGTTGAACCAAGGAAAATGCAAAATCCAGTAGTGAAACGCCTGGAATCAGAACACGAGGCCCAATCTGAATCAGAGAAGGTATTGAGTTTTAATGAATTCTCAACAGGGAAGAAAATGCCCTGTCCAGGAGTGGCTTTAAGGTATCTGAGGACCCTATGAACATCAGCCATATGAGAATCAGTAGGTGCAGACATGAATTGAGATGATTGTTGAATTGCAAAAGATATGTCAGGTCTGGTATTTGTAAGATACAGAAGTTTACCAATAATTCTCCTATAAGAAGTAATGTCATCTAAAGGTTGACCTTCATCTTTAGAAATACTCTTATTTGGAATCATAGGGGTAGAAACAGGTTTAGAATTAATAAACCTTGTCTCTTCTAACAATTCTAAGGTAAATTTCCTCTGACATAAGTTTATACCATCACTGTTCCTAGCAACTTCAAGCCCAAGAAAAAACTTTAAATCCCCTAGGTCTTTAATCTTGAAAACATCATGAAGATACTTCTTAATCAAGTCAATAGAAGTTAAGCTAGGACCAGCAAGGATTATGTCATCAACATATATAACAAGGGCAATGAAATCAGAGTCTACACCTTTAGTAAAAAGGGAAGAATCAGCAGAAGGCTGAATAAAACCCTGATCTAACAAGGTAGATGTCAACCTTTCATTCCACTGGCGACTGGCTTGTTTTAAGCCATACAAACTCTTTTTTAATTTACAGACAAGACCAGGAGAAGGAGAATAAAATCCAGGGGTAATTGCATATACACTTCCTCATCCAAGTAACCATGACAGAATGCATTATTTATATCTAATTGATGCAAAAACCAATTTTTAGCAGCAGCAAGGGCAAGAATCATTCTAACAGTGGTTAATTTAGCTACTAGGCTAAAAGTATTAAGATAGTCAATACCAGGTTGTTGAGTATACCCTTTAGCAACCAATCTAGCCTTATATCTCTCTAAACTCCCATCTGATTTTAATTTTGTTTTATAAACCCATTTGCAACCTATGGCTACCTTATTAGGTGGAAGAGAAACAAGATCCCAAGTTTTATTCCTTTCTAAGGCTGAAATTTCATCATTCATTGCATTTTTCCAACATTCATGCTTAATGGTCTAATTATAACTTTTAGGTTCAGCAAGAATCTCAGCAGCACAAATGTAAGACATGAAGTTAGGAGAAATAAGTTGGTAGGACATCACCTGGGCAACGGAATGAGGAGAAGTCCTTGGCTTTGGTAAAGAGACTTGATAGTCTTGAAGATGTTTAGGCAGATGCTTACTCCTTGCTGGGCGAGTAGGAATAACAGAAGATTGTCTGAAGCAGTAGGAACAAGAGAATTGCCTTTGTCTAGAGAATTCTTAACAGAATTATTGTCTAATGAAACAGCAACAGAATCATTATTTGATGTATTAGCTGAAGGATTTAAAACCTTATTAGCACATTTACTTTTATGGACAGGTTCTTCAAGAGAAGAATTCTGATATTGAGGAAAAACAATATTATCCATATGAAGTTTCTGTTCCTTAAAAGGAAAAACAGATTCTGAAAAAACCACATCTCTCGAGACAAAAACAGTGCCATTATTAAGATCATACAACCTAAAGCCTTTTACATTTTTAGGATGCCCTAAAAAGACACACTTAACAGCCCTAGCATGAAGCTTTGTCTTAGGTTTTGGCAAAATGCTTGCAAAGGCAAGACAACCAAAAGATTTCAAGTGATCAAGCTTAGGAGATTTATTATATAAGATTTCAAAAGGAGTTTGATTATTCAACATTGGTGTAGGAGTGACATTAATTAAATTTGCAGCATGCAATATACAATCAATCCAGAATTTTAAAGGCAACTCAGCTTGTAACCTTAAAGATCTAGCAACATTTAAAAGATGTTGATGTTTTCTTTCAACCACACTATTCTGCTGAGGAGTATACACACATGAGTTTTGATGTATTATTCCTTTATCACTATAAAAATCATGCATGTCAAACTCTCTAGCATTATCAGTTCTTATAGTCTTAATTTTGACAGAAAACTGAGTATAAACTAATTGATAAAAAGATTCAATTAAGAACCTGACTTCAGACTTAGTTTTCATAGGATATATCCAAAGAAATCTACTCCTATCATCCATTATGGTCAAAAAATAGAAATGACCATAGACACTAGCAGTAGAAAAAGGACCCCAAACATCAATGTGAACCAAGTCAAAAATATTAGTAGAACAAGAAGAACTAGCAGTAAAAGGCAATCTTTTATGTTTGGATAAAAGACAAACTTCACATTTATTCTGAGAATTAGAATTTACAGAAATGTCAGGATTCAACAAACTGAAATGTTTCATCCTTTGTATAGAAGGATGCCCTAGTCTAATATGCCAAAGATCAAAGCTATCACAAACAGAAGCATTACAAGAAGAATTCTGAATAACAGAGGAATTAACAGACTGAAAAGAAAAATCAGAAATACTGACAGCAAGATGATATAACCCTGCAACAACCTTAGCTAAACCAATCTTCCTGCAGGCCTTGGTTTCCTGAATGAAACAACAATCCAAGTTCAACACTAAAGTAACAGTACCAGACTTGGTTAGTTGAGATACAGAAACCAAATTAAATTTAAAAAGGAGTATATGCAAAACATCAAACAAAATTATATCATCAGATATTTTAACAGTACCTATATGAGAAACTTTAACCATACTCCCATTAGGAAGTTTAACAAACTTGTTACCAACAACAGAATATTCAATAAAATAGTCTAAAGAAAAAACTACATGGTCAGTAGCTCCTGAATCCAAGATCCAGGAAGAAGCAGAATTTTGAATAGAACTAAAACAATTAAGAACAATACCTGTCTTCTGAGATGTATCAACATCAAAAGTAGAATGCAACATATTCACCCTTGATGTCTGAACAGAAGAAGAAGCATGCAACTGAGCAGGCCCACGTTCTTGCAGAAGATTAAGCAACCCTTCATATTGTTCCTTAGTAAAGGAGACAACAGAACCAGAAGCACTTTGACCATAAGACTGACTATGAATTTTAGAGACAGATTGCATAACAGAATCATCCTCACTACTATCACTCATGCCAACTTGATTTATCTTACTAAACTGCTGACCCCTTTGTCTATAATTGGGAGGAAACCCATGTTTCCTATAGCATTTATCAATTGTATGGCCATAAAGACCACAAAAGACACATAAAGGTTTCTTAACAGAACCAGGATAGGTCTTTTTGGAAACACCACTACCCACACGACCATCCTGCTTATCCCCATGTCTATCCCCAAACTTAGGAGGCATTCTATCTACAAAAAAAAAACATTAGACTCATGATTAACAGAGGTCAACAAGCTTCTTTCATGCTGAACAACTATAGCAAAGATTTCGTTTATAGCAGGCAATGGTTTAGTCATAAGTATCTGAGATTTTTGAACCGAGAAACTATCACTCAGACCCCTAACAAACTTTAAAGCAAAATCTTGATTCCTATATTTCAAGGCTAAACAAGAACAAGATTCTAATGGTCTTAAATTCGATATTTCATCCCACAGAATCTTTAAACTGGTATGATAAGCAGTAATCGAAAGATTACCTTGTTGCATCGCGTAAAACTCGTGAATCAAATCAGAAATCCGAACCAAATCCCCTTGATTAAATCTGTCATGCAGATCCTTCCAAAGATCATAAGCCGTGTCAATCCAAATGACACTTTGCACAATATCAGGATGAATGGCTCTCTGCAACCAGGACAGCACCAGGTTGTTACATTTGACCCATGCTTCATACTGGGAATCATCACCGCTGGGCTCCTTAATGGCACCAGAAACAAATCGAAACTTGTTCTTCGATATTAGCGCCATCTTCATAGATCTAGCCCAGGCGTGGTAATTGGCACCGGTGAGAAGACTGGAAACAAGAACGAGAGATGGATTCTCGTTGGGATGAATGTAGAAATCATCGTGCGGATCATCAGTACGGTAAACCCAATTAGAATCGTGTGAACGAGAAAATGAATCTGAATCATCTGATACCATATTAGAATTCTTGAATGAATTCTTTAGTTAGGGTTAAAAAGGGGGAAAGACGAGTGAACAATCGGGGAGAAGAGAGAG
Source organism: Hibiscus trionum (assembly GCA_030270665.1). NCBI lineage: Eukaryota > Viridiplantae > Streptophyta > Magnoliopsida > Malvales > Malvaceae > Hibiscus > Hibiscus trionum. The sequence continues at coordinate 10,900,629 of BSYR01000011.1, forward strand.
AAAAGAATAGAATTTTCTTATTATTATCATAAACTGTTAATTACAAATATAATATATATACACTTACTAAACAACCTAACTAACTCTCTTTATTTACAAGAACACCCTTTTCATTCTTTAACTAACTAACTAACAAACTAACTCTTAATATTTAAGGTTAGCGTTTAAAAAATTATGTGTAAGGTATTTTTTAAGGTTTAAAATTTAAGGTTAGAGTTTAGAATTTAGCATTTTAGTGTTGGAGTGTAGAAAAGGGCACCTAGAAGGGGCATAAGATTTTTGTCCACGCTAGATAAAAATCTTATGTTGTTTTCGGTGCCCCTCTCTATGCTCCAACACTAAAAATTCAAATTTCAAGCCTTAATTCTGAATTTTAAATTTTAAATTTTAAATTATAAACCCTAAAATACAACCTACTATAAATATCTGAAACTTTAACCTTAAACTTTATTTTTTTTTTTTGATGTGGAGCCTAATTGAGGGGAAATGGAAGATGATTTCTATTCGTGTCTATGCTTTGCCAGCAATCTACAACGAATGATACCACTCTTGTCCTTATTTGGAAACCAATTGTAATCCGTCACTTATGTAATTTAGGCCATGATCATGCTGAGGCATTTCCCATCAAACAAGCATAGGTAATCACCATCAAACAGGTTCTTTTACTCAAATATACCGAACCTTTTAATTTTTTATTAATTCCTAAAATAACACTTATTTCTGACATCGGACAAATATACTTTTGTCGCATGACATATTAAAAAAATTGCTTACAGCGCTTTCGGTGTTTTTTAAATACCACAACAATAATAGAGACAAAAATGAAAAAAAAAAAGTCGTAGGAGAAAAAAAGCGGAAAACACAATAAATTTTATCCAAAACTTAGAACATACTCAATACATCTTTCACAAACACGAAAATAAATGAGATCAAACGACAATGATGTGTATGTGTAAATCTTTTCTTCAATCACTCCACAAATATATGTAAAAAATGTTATATTTAAGCAATTTGAAAACCCAGTATATATTTAATATGAGATTTGGTAATATAAATCTCACATTGAGTAGATATTGATTTTTTTAAAGTGCTTAAATATAACCCTTTTCACAATTATTAATTGCTTCATGGAAGAGAACATTCACAAGCGCTTTTCATTGCCCAAATTGATTTTAGGGAGGATAATGGGGCGGGTAAACTTGGATTTTGGCTGACCTGAATCTGATCAGAAATATAAATTTTTTTTAACCCAAATTTAATATGTTTTATCCCTATCCAGCCCAACCGACAGAATAAAAGCATAATTCTATTACAAAAATTTAATAAAAATATAACAAAACTCGACCCTCTAAAATTCAACAAACAACAATTTTAATGAGGGAGAAAACAGAAAGAGTGTAAACAAACTAATACTCTATTAAGAAAAATGTAGTAGTCCAAGAAGGAGAGGGTGAGAGAGTTAAAAGAGGATTTTTTATTTTAAGTTGACTAAATTTTATTTAATTAAAATAAAACCTTGAAACGGGGGAACAGTGATGGAAGGCACTAGACTGAAGAACAATCCCATGATAAGCGTAGAAGACAGTAACTAAACTCATTAACAACTTAAACTCTCATTAGCAAATTACTTCAGTGTCCAAAAAACAAAAAACAATCCCCTCTAGCCTCACCACACAAAAGAGGATTTTGCTATGAGATGATTTGGAATGCATATGAAAATAATAACTAGTGTTTATATTTAAACCAAAGTCAAAAGATTTACAATAAAAACGTAAAATTCTTTTAAGACATCCACGCAAGTATATTTGGCCGGTTGGACAAGCACTCCCTTATGTCATGGGTTTTAGACCCACTAGAAATTAGGGGTACGCAAAAGAAAAATTTGATCCAATTCGTTTATCCGTTGATCCGATCCAAAATTTCGAATATCCGATCTATTTTTTATTTTTTCAGGTAATTTATATTGGATATCAAAAAATGTAACCCCCTAGACCCGCTTATGCGTTAATACAGATCCTAAGAAGTCACATTAGGGTCACCGGAGCGACCCACGTTAAAATTTTCAAATAAACAAATTGCTAAGACAATTAAAGTCAAAAATCAAGTTTTGAATTAAAATACAATTTCAGAAAACATTCAGACAATGAAACAAAACCATGATACAAATTATTAATATAAATTTCAGACTCGAATATAAATCAAAACGTGACATACATGCCCCTGATTACACAGATACCATACTCCGCGAGCAAGCTGAAGAAACTCTCATACCGACGTTGTTAGCTGCAACAAGGTTGATCTTTTAACCTATGATGGTAAAAGCAACGTGAGCTTCGAAAAGCTCAGTAATACAGACTACCAGGAGTTGCTTCATGCCACATGTAAGTATTAGATGTATCAGAACAAAAGGGAGGAACAAGCATTATCAAGTTTCAGATATATAATACAATTCGTTTAGTTGTTACGCTTGAAAGTAACATATTCATTTCTGATTAATTTTCCAATCACCAGATACGATGTCGAACTCAGGTAATCATAATGGACATAGATTCTGAAAATCCAGCCAAAGAGTTTAGGGTGTTCCATCAGTTACAGATCAAGAATGATAGATAGAATATTTCAAATAACAATAGAGTTTGACTGAAGCTAGAGAGGGAACATGGAAAACTAATTGTCAACATAACTACCCTCCAACCATACACTGATATGCAGTTCCCCAGAACTGCATCTATAAGGACTTACCCTAGGCCCAATGATCATAGGAGCCAATCTAAGGGGTTACTTTAGGTCCATAAGGGATTACATGTGCTGAGGCATCAGAACCTACCCATGGGTAGGCCCCAGGTCCATAAGGAATTACCAGTGTAACACAAAAAATATATATATATATATATATATATATATAAAATAATAATAATAATAATAATATTATTATTATTATTATTTCTTTTCCAACCACACCCCACCTTATCTCCAACCACTCCTCCACTTACCTTAATTATAATATCCTCCCTCTCTCAATTATCTCACTCATTTTTCTTCTCTCATTCACGGCAGATCATCCCTCCCATCATATTAGAATTCTTTTTTTTGTTCTCTCAACTCTCTCAAACATCAACCAAATCAAGTTTCATCCACAAACGTCGATCGTTGTTCCGTTCCGTTCACCACGACCACCATACGAACCGTCTCGACGTTCCGGTCAAAACGCCCCTATCCACTTGTCAAACCGCCGCTCCGTTTGTCGTTAATTTGACGTTGAAGGTTTCGAACAAATCGGGGTTTTTCTCAAATCGGTGATAATCGGGTAAGTTTTCGAATTAAATTCGAGCATGAGGTGATATATTTTCAAATTTGGAGAATTCTGGAAAATTTATGATTTTTGCTCCGCCGTCCACGGCGGCGCGTGGGTGTAACACCCTAAAAATACCCTAGAAGAAATTATAAGAAAATAAAAAGAAAAGTGTAAACATTTTGGTTAAGCTTAGTGAAATTATAAGATTTAAGTATTAAAATGAATAATTATAAAGTGATAGATTAAAAAAAAAGGACATACATGTGTAATATGTATAAAGAAAATGTGATTTATTATATGTATATAAGTTTAATGAAATGAACAATGTAAGTTAATACATATACATATAATATACCCGGTGGATCATTAGGATAATTATCTATGTATATATATGTATAATATAATATAATAATAATAGTAATAAAACAAAAGGTTAGGGGAAAATTTGGTGGAAATTTGGTAGAGTTAGGCAACCTAATCCTACTAACCAAATTAATCATTTCCCACCACTTTCCTTCATCTATTTCTTCCACCATCCCTCCACCGATTACTCAACCCTTCTAGCTTAGTAAACCATACATTCACACACACTTACAAACACAAAATTGAGAGGAAAACCAGAGAGCTTTAAGTGAAGAAGACAAGGGTTGCATAGCATAGAAATTGAGTTAGAAAATTCAAGGAAAAATCGAAAGTAAGTAGCTCTCTCTCTATAGTTTTCGAATATGTTAAAATCTTTAATAGATCAATGGTTTTAATGCCTTTAGAAAATCATGAAAGTGATGATACTAAAGGTTATGCTGCTGGAAAATTTTAAGAACACAAGAAACCTCAAGAAATTTTGAAGGATAAAAGCTTATGAACATGCAAGAGTAAATATGGACAGATTTAGTAGTTATAAGAACATGCAACTTTAGAAAATTGTAGAAAATTAATTAGTGGGAATTTCGTGATGAATTTTTGATATGTTCTACTTTGCCATGTCTAAAGTGGTAGAAAAATTATAAATCTGAGTTTTGATCATTTTAGTGAAATCTGGAAGCTTAATACGAACATCATGTAAAACTATCCTGCACTGTTCTTAGATGGACAGTGAACTTTAGAAAATTGTATAAAATTCACTAGTAAGATTTTAGTGATGAAAATTGAATATGTTCTACCTTGACATGTCTAAAATGGTAGAAAAATTGTAAAAGGGATTTTTGATGACTGTGGTAAAATCTGGAAACCCATTTCGAACAGCATACAAAACTGTCCAGTAATGCTCTTAGCTGGACAGTGAACTTTGTAAAATTGTAGAAAATAATCTACTAGGAGTTTCGACCTAAATTTTTGATATGTTAAAATTGGGTATGTTAATTGAATTTAGGAACAAACGGTGTTCGATTTGGAGTTGTGTACAGAAAATAAGAAATTAATTAAATTAGGTGGTCAGAAATGTGTATAAATGAAAAGAAGAAAAATTAAAAATTTGTGAATTATTAAAGATGTAAAATTGGATTAAATGGAGTGTTAATAAATTGATTAACAATCTGTAGGATGTGAAATCCACCAATTTTAATGATCAATTTGAAAGTTTAAGTGATTAATTAAAGAAATTAGGAAAATGGAAATTAGTCTTATCGAACCGTAAAAGTATAGGGACTGTTTTGAATAAAAATGCAAAATTCAGTCTCTAATTGCATAAATTGAATTCTGAAAAATTATTATTTGCTTGGCTTAAATGCCTTAGATCCTAGAAGTGAAAGGGTAGAAGAAGAAATTGCACCGGGATCGGCTTCTGATCGAGCGAAGGGCGTTCGGATCCAAAACTAGCTCGGCGAACTGTGAGTGAAACGATTTTTAGAGTTGGGATTAGAGTCCCAACTGCCTTAATTTGATTTTTAAGTTATGATAAGCATGCAATTTGGACTAATTAATTATTCGATTTTAGTAAGGGTAGAAGGAATAATGGAATCTGGATTTTATGCCTGTGTTATGCGATTTTGTTGCATATGTGATTGAAATTAAATTGACGATTGATATGTTTGTTTCCGAATCTGATATTTGGTTAATCTTACTGTTTTGGATGAATTAATCATGCTGATTATTGGAATTTATTGTGATATTGATTTCTTGTGGAAACAATGAAGTTGTGATATAGTATGTGAGTATGCAATACTCTTACATGTTATAATTATGTTTGACAAGTTCAATTGAGTATTGAACTATGAAATGAAATTCTGAATTATATGATATGAGCTTGGATTGTTCGAATGCTGAGCTGAAATGTGTGAATTGAGCTTGTAAATGTTTATATGATCATGTGTGATAACATGTTATTGGAATTGGAACTATAAGCAATTAATCGAAATGATTAATTAAGAATTTCTGAAAATTTGATTGATTATGTATCTGATTAAATTAAAGATTTAAATGCAAAGCCCTTGGTGTGTACAGTCTGTTTAGGTAGTACGGCTAGCCTAGAGTCTGAGCTCAATAAGAAAATCGGTACGTTAGTGTACTCGATATTGTGGTACGTAAGTGTACCTTCTTGCTTAATGTCTGCGGACATTATGATATGTTATATGTGATACGATTTGGTACGTGGTACCTTTACATGGTGAATTTGATTCACAACCTCTGTTATATGTGACTTGATTACCTAGCATGCTCTACTATCCAAGGCATTGCTAAATGAATTAAATGAACAATTTAAGGAATGAAATCTGAAAATTGAAAGTAAATTCATGAAATTGGTTGTTGGATCATTTGAATGAAATATTGAATTTCATGATTTGCTATTATTGATATGCTATGAAACTTTAATTGTGATAATTTGATAATTGGAAGTTAATTCAGGTTTCATGGCTTGTATGTGTATTCATGATATGAATGATATGTAATCACTTGCATGTATTCGAATAGAATTACATGATTCCTTGGTGTTTATATTCGAATGGTTTCTATGGTGCACTATTAATTGTGGATTGATTATATTGCTTGAATCATTCAAATGAGCTAATGTGCAAAGTGAAATTTAATTGTTTGATCATAATGTTTAAATTGGAAACCGAATAGAATAGGGTTTCCTCACTAAGTATGAGAAGTACTTACCACTCGAACCTTTCCTTCCTTCCCCTAAATTTCAGGTTCTAGCATCGTTGACCTCTACCTGTATTCTACTCGTACGAAGCTTAAGTGTGATTTTCCCTGTCTTTGTCGTACTCATGATGGGTGGCCTAGCGTTCAGCATGTTAGTTCAATTTGGCCTGATGGTTATGTTCATGAACTATTTCTTTAGTATTGTATAAATTCATAAGAAATCTCCCTACATTTTGATATGTAATTAAGGGAAACTAAAACACTATGGATGTTATTATCGGATATGATATATATATATATATATGATGATGAAGTATGTCCATGGGATAATCGAATGTGAAAAGAAATTAAAATAGATGTATTCGAAAGAAAGAAAAAAAAATATCACACGAAAAATTATTAACCCACTTCCGCTGCCTAATACGATTCTGTCACATGTTAACATAACGCTCCTTGCCCCTAATCCGGGTGAGGGGTGTTATATAAAGTGGTAATCAGAGCTTTTTAGGTTAAGTCCTAAAAATTTAATCGAGTCTGCATACATCTGCATTGTTTAGGTTTGCCACCCATGTATTGTATGACAAGATATCTGTATTGAGCTTTCTGATCTTCTGTTGTTTGACTGAATGATAGAATATGACGAACCCAAAAGACCCAAAGAATGGGAGCTCGCACGAATCTTCGAGCGAAGGTGAAAGTGTGAGATTGGGTGATAATTCTCCTACTCGAACTGAAACTCCGAGAAAGGAGAGAAACAAAGAGCCTGCTCAGACTTCTGAACAAATTGCCAAAAAGCCTGCTCAAGTCACTGAACGGATCCCTACAGAGCCTGTTCAGAACACAGAACAACTTCCACCTGAAAATCCTATGGTTCAGTCTGCCCAAAAGGAATGTCTCCTCAGCATGAAGGAGATGTTCAATCAACTTCTGACAAATCTGAAACAAGAGCAACCTGCTGTTTCTGTCTCTACTGCACCTAGCAGAGCACCGATAGATAAGCTTTCTCAACATCGAGCCTACACTTTTACTGGTGCTAATGAAGAAAGACCAGAAGATGCAGAGTACTGGCTTGAAAACACCACCAAGGTGGTAACCCGACAATTACAGTGCTCCGATGAACACAAATTGGAGTGTGCTGTAGCTCTGTTAGCTGATGAAGCTATGAATTGGTGGGAAACCACTACTCTTACTGTTCCGAATGAAATGGTGACATGGGAATTCTTCCTTGAAGAGTTCAAAAAGAAGTACATCAGTGAACAGTACTTAGCTGAAAGAAGAAAGAGATTCTTGCACCTTAAACAAGCCAACCGTCCTATTGAGCAGTACGTTGCAGACTTTTGCAAGTATTGCAAATATGGTGCAGAATACATCAAAACTGAAGCTGATAAATGCCGAATGTTCATTGAAGGCATGAATGATGAATTGAGTCCAATCTTCACTGCTTTGGGAATCAATGATTTCCAAAATCTTGTTAATCGGGCTATTGCAACCGAAGCTAGAATGAAAGCTGCGGAAAAGCGAAAAGGGGGCAATAAGCCTGACAAAAAGCAGAAACGAGATGACAAGTCTCAATGGCAGTTCAAGAAGCCCAAATTTCAGAAAGAAGGGTCTTCTAATTTCACTTCTGCTCCGAGGAGCAATTATACTTCTAAACCAGCCACAATGATCAGATCCTCAGTACCTACAATGTCTGTTAATAGTTCGGGAAATTCTGAAAAGATTCCTCCTTGCAAGTTCTGTCAGAAACCACATCGAGGTCAGTGCAGACTTCAGGCAAATCTCTGTTATGCTTGTGGTGGTGATGATCACTACATCAAAGACTGTCCTCAAAAGCATGAATCTATGCCAGCTCGTAACACTGTAGTTCCTAGTCCGACATCCTCTAATCGGATTAGGAATGCCAAGTCAGCCCAGCCGAGTTATCAGAAGAAAGGCAAGGGTACTTATTCCAATGCTACTAATCATCAGGAATCTCGAGCACCTGCTAGAGTTTACCACATTCGTGGTAGAGATGATGAAGAGTCTCCTGAAGTGATTGCAGGTACCGTTGAGCTAAACTCACATCATGTTTATGCTTTAATAGATTCGGGATCCACTCATTCATTCATATGTCTATCTGTTGTACAAAGGTTGAAATTAGAACCTGAAAATGTGAAAACAAGTCTGATAGTCTCAAACCCTTTAGGAGGAACTTCGAACATAAACCTAATATGTAGAAATTGTTCATTGCATATTAGCAATTTGCCATTCCTTATTGATCTCTACATATTACCCTCCTGTGAGTTCGATCTAATTCTGGGTTTAGATTGGTTAAGTAAACATGAGGCTTGGGTAGATTGTCAAAATAAAAGACTGTATCTTCAGGGTTTAGGAAAGGAATCCATACTCCTAATTGATAAAAAGCCCACTTCTATTTTTGCATCCATGGTCTTACGAGATCAAATTGAATTTGGAATGTCTGAAATACCTGTTGTTTCTGAATTCATTGATGTATTTCCCGAGGAACTACCTGGTCTCCCTCCGACTAGAGAAGTTGAATTCGGGATTGAAGTACAGCCTGGCTCAAATCCGGTGTCTATCACTCCGTATCGGATGGCACCTCTTGAGTTAAAAGAATTGCAAAAGCAACTTCAAGAGCTTCAGGACAAGGGTTTCATTCGACCCAGCACTTCTCCTTGGGGTGTACCTGTTCTATTTGTAAAGAAGAAGGATGGAACAATGCGTCTTTGCATTGACTACCGTCAATTGAACAAGATCACAATCAAGAACCGATATCCACTCCCAAGAATAGAAGATCTGTTTGATCAACTTAGGGATGCTTCAGTATTCTCAAAGATCGATCTGCGATCTGGATACTATCAAATGAGAGTCAAAGAGGAGGATGTATCCAAAACAGCCTTCCGAACTCGTTATGGCCATTATGAATTTCTAGTAATGCCTTTCGGATTGACAAATGCTCCGGCGGCATTCATGGATCTCATGAACAGAGTATTCAAGCCCTATCTTGATAAATTTGTGGTTGTCTTCATAGATGACATTCTCATTTATTCTCGCAACAAAGAAGAACATGCTGATAATCTCCGCATTGTCTTGCAAACTCTCCGGGAACGCCAGTTATTCGCAAAATTTTCCAAGTGCGAGTTCTGGTTATCGGAAGTCTCTTTCCTTGGTCATGTAATTTCTGCAGAAGGAATTAAAGTTGATCCGAAGAAAATTCAGTCAATCATGGATTGGCGACCTCCTAGAAATGTCAGTGAAATACGGAGTTTCCTTGGTCTTGCTGGTTATTACAGAAGGTTTGTCAAAGGGTTTTCCTCTATAGCCTTACCTTTAACTAAACTTCTTCGTAAAGATCAACCATTTGAATGGTCTGACAAGCAACAGAGAAGCTTTGACCAACTCAAAGCAGCCTTGACTCATGCCCCAGTTTTGATCCAACCAGAACCTGGCAAGGATTATACTGTGTATAGTGATGCTTCACATGCGGGTCTTGGATGTGTTTTAATGCAAGGTGATAATGTGATAGCTTATGCTTCACGCCAACTGAAATCTCATGAATTGAACTATCCAACGCATGATCTCGAACTTGCTGCAATTGTGTTTGCTCTCAAAATATGGAGACACTACTTGTACGGTGAGAAATGTTACATGTTCACTGATCATAAGAGCCTAAAGTATCTCCTAACTCAGAAAGATCTGAATTTAAGACAACGCAGATGGATGGAGTTATTGAAAGACTATGATTTAGTCATTGACTATCATCCAGGAAAAGCCAATGTGGTTGCAGACGCCTTGAGTCGTAAACCGACATTGGGTAAAAATCTCTAATCCCTGAACCTTAAGAAATAAAATATAAAATGTTTATAATGAAAGTTTTGATTTAAAAAAATGGTATTTATTCTTGTAGCTCCAACTGCTATCAATGCTCATCTTCGAGTATATCAGAAGTAAGGATTTCTGTCCGAACTTCAAATTCAATCCAGACTAATCTCAAGGATTAAAAATCTTCAGAAAGCTGATCAAGAACTTCAGGATCTCATTTCCAAACTGGATATAAAATCTGGTGAAGGATTCCGTATTCATACAAACGGTCTCCTTTATTTCAAAGATAGAATCTGTGTTCCAAATGATGAAAGTTTGAAAAGAGATCTTCTGGAAGAAGCACACCAGAGTTCTTTCTCGGTCCACCCTGGATCGGTTAAGATGTATAAAGATCTTAAATCTTTGTATTGGTGGTCTGGTATGAAAGCGGCTATCAATGATTTCGTATCCAAATGTCTAAACTGTCAGAAAGTCAAAGCTGAACATAGAGTTCCCACCGGACTCCTCCAACCACTTGTACTGCCACAGTGGAAATGGGAACAAATTACTATGGATTTCGTGACTGGTCTTCCTTGTTCTCCCAGAAAATATGATGCTATTTGGGTGATTGTTGACCGATTCACCAAATCGGCACATTTTATTCCTATTCGTATCAATTACAGTTTGGAGACCTTGGCCAATCTGTATATTCAAGAAATAATCCGGCTACATGGAATTCCTATCTCCATTGTCTCTGATCGTGATCCAAGATTTACTTCCAGATTTTGGAGAACATTGCAAAGAGCTATGGGAACTAAATTGAATTTAAGTACAGCTTTCCATCCGCAAAGTGATGGTCAGTCTGAACGAGTAATTCAGATTCTTGAAGATATGCTTAGAGCTTGCATTATTGACTTTGGGAAGAATTGGGAGAAATCCCTACCTTTAGTTGAATTTGCCTACAACAATAGCTATCAGTCGTCTATTCAGATGGCACCTTTTGAAGCATTGTACGGCAGAAAATGCAGAACACCTCTGTGCTGGTCCGAACTTGGTGAAAATTAAGTTTTGGGACCACAATTGCTCAGAGAAACGGAAGAGAAAGTTCAAATCATCCATTCTCGTTTAAAACAAGCCTTCGATAGACAGAAAGCATATGCTGATCTGAAACGAAGAGATATCCAACATAACGTGGGAGACAAAGTCTTTCTCAAGGTCTCTCCATGGAAGAAAGTGTTTCGGTTCGGAAAGAGGGGAAAGCTCAGTCCTCGCTTTATTGGGCCTTTTGAAATCACTGAAAGAATTGGCCCAGTGGCTTATCGACTTGCACTCCCTAGTGAGTTCGATAAAATTCACAATGTCTTTCATGTGTCAATGCTCAGAAAGTATAGATCCGATCCATCTCATATCTTAGAGCCGGAAGAAGTAGAACTAAATCCTGATTTGTCTTACGAAGAGGAACCGGTTCAGATTCTGGATAGGGAAATTAAAAGACTTCGAAACAAAAATGTTGCACTTGTTAAAGTCTTGTGGAGAAATCACAAGATAGAAGAGGCAACATGGGAACCTGAGGAAACAATGCGAAACCAGTATCCCTATTTGTTCGATTCAGGTAAAATTCGAGGACGAATTTTCTTTAAGGGGGGAGGAATTGTAACACCCTAAAAATACCCTAGAAGAAATTATAAGAAAATAAAAAGAAAAGTGTAAACATTTTGGTTAAGCTTAGTGAAATTATAAGATTTAAGTATTAAAATGAATAATTATAAAGTGATAGATTAAAAAAAAAGACATACATGTGTAATATGTATAAAGAAAATGTGATTTATTATATGTATATAAGTTTAATGAAATGAACAATGTAAGTTAATACATATACATATAATATACCCGGTGGATCATTAGGATAATTATCTATGTATATATATGTATAATATAATATAATAATAATAGTAATAAAACAAAAGGTTAGGGGAAAATTTGGTGGAAATTTGGTAGAGTTAGGCAACCTAATCCTACTAACCAAATTAATCATTTCCCACCACTTTCCTTCATCTATTTCTTCCACCATCCCTCCACCGATTACTCAACCCTTCTAGCTTAGTAAACCATACATTCACACACACTTACAAACACAAAATTGAGAGGAAAACCAGAGAGCTTTAAGTGAAGAAGACAAGGGTTGCATAGCATAGAAATTGAGTTAGAAAATTCAAGGAAAAATCGAAAGTAAGTAGCTCTCTCTCTATAGTTTTCGAATATGTTAAAATCTTTAATAGATCAATGGTTTTAATGCCTTTAGAAAATCATGAAAGTGATGATACTAAAGGTTATGCTGCTGGAAAATTTTAAGAACACAAGAAACCTCAAGAAATTTTGAAGGATAAAAGCTTATGAACATGCAAGAGTAAATATGGACAGATTTAGTAGTTATAAGAACATGCAACTTTAGAAAATTGTAGAAAATTAATTAGTGGGAATTTCGTGATGAATTTTTGATATGTTCTACTTTGCCATGTCTAAAGTGGTAGAAAAATTATAAATCTGAGTTTTGATCATTGTAGTGAAATCTGGAAGCTTAATACGAACATCATGTAAAACTATCCTGCACTGTTCTTAGATGGATAGTGAACTTTAGAAAATTGTATAAAATTCACTAGTAAGATTTTAGTGATGAAAATTGAATATGTTCTACCTTGACATGTCTAAAATGGTAGAAAAATTGTAAAAGGGATTTTTGATGACTGTGGTAAAATCTGGAAACCCATTTCGAACAGCATACAAAACTGTCCAGTAATGCTCTTAGCTGGACAGTGAACTTTGTAAAATTGTAGAAAATAATCTACTAGGAGTTTCGACCTAAATTTTTGATATGTTAAAATTGGGTATGTTAATTGAATTTAGGAACAAACGGTGTTCGATTTGGAGTTGTGTACAGAAAATAAGAAATTAATTAAATTAGGTGGTCAGAAATGTGTATAAATGAAAAGAAGAAAAATTAAAAATTTGTGAATTATTAAAGATGTAAAATTGGATTAAATGGAGTGTTAATAAATTGATTAACAATCTGTAGGATGTGAAATCCACCAATTTTAATGATCAATTTGAAAGTTTAAGTGATTAATTAAAGAAATTAGGAAAATGGAAATTAGTCTTATCGAACCGTAAAAGTATAGGGACTGTTTTGAATAAAAATGCAAAATTCAGTCTCTAATTGCATAAATTGAATTCTGAAAAATTATTATTTGCTTGGCTTAAATGCCTTAGATCCTAGAAGTGAAAGGGTAGAAGAAGAAATTGCACCGGGATCGGCTTCTGATCGAGCGAAGGGCGTTCGGATCCAAAACTAGCTCGGCGAACTGTGAGTGAAACGATTTTTAGAGTTGGGATTAGAGTCCCAACTGCCTTAATTTGATTTTTAAGTTATGATAAGCATGCAATTTGGACTAATTAATTATTCGATTTTAGTAAGGGAAGAAGGAATAATGGAATCTGGATTTTATGCTTGTGTTATGCGATTTTGTTGCATATGTGATTGAAATTAAATTGACGATTGATATGTTTGTTTCCGAATCTGATATTTGGTTAATCTTACTGTTTTGGATGAATTAATCATGCTGATTATTGGAATTTATTGTGATATTGATTTCTTGTGGAAACAATGAAGTTGTGATATAGTATGTGAGTATGCAATACTCTTACATGTTATAATTATGTTTGACAAGTTCAATTGAGTATTGAACTATGAAATGAAATTCTGAATTATATGATATGAGCTTGGATTGTTCGAATGCTGAGCTGAAATGTGTGAATTGAGCTTGTAAATGTTTATATGATCATGTGTGATAACATGTTATTGGAATTGGAACTATAAGCAATTAATCGAAATGATTAATTAAGAATTTCTGAAAATTTGATTGATTATGTATCTGATTAAATTAAAGATTTAAATGCAAAGCCCTTGGTGTGTACAGTCTGTTTAGGTAGTACGGCTAGCCTAGAGTCTGAGCTCAATAAGAAAATCGGTACGTTAGTGTACTCGATATTGTGGTACGTAAGTGTACCTTCTTGCTTAATGTCTGCGGACATTATGATATGTTATATGTGATACGATTTGGTACGTGGTACCTTTACATGGTGAACTTGATTCACAACCTCTGTTATATGTGACTTGATTACCTAGCATACTCTACTATCCAAGGCATTGCTAAATGAATTAAATGAACAATTTAAGGAATGAAATCTGAAAATTGAAAGTAAATTCATGAAATTGGTTGTTGGATCATTTGAATGAAATATTGAATTTCATGATTTGCTATTATTGATATGCTATGAAACTTTAATTGTGATAATTTGATAATTGGAAGTTAATTCAGGTTTCATGGCTTGTATGTGTATTCATGATATGAATGATATGTAATCACTTGCATGTATTCGAATAGAATTACATGATTCCTTGGTGTTTATATTCGAATGGTTTCTATGGTGCACTATTAATTGTGGATTGATTATATTGCTTGAATCATTCAAATGAGCTAATGTGCAAAGTGAAATTTAATTGTTTGATCATAATGTTTAAATTGGAAACCGAATAGAATAGGGTTTCCTCACTAAGTACGAGAAGTACTTACCACTCGAACCTTTCCTTCCTTCCCCTAAATTTCAGGTTCTAGCATCGTTGACCTCTACCTGTATTCTACTCGTACGAAGCTTAAGTGTGATTTTCCCTGTCTTTGTCGTACTCATGATGGGTGGCCTAGCGTTCAGCATGTTAGTTCAATTTGGCCTGATGGTTATGTTCATGAACTATTTCTTTAGTATTGTATAAATTCATAAGAAATCTCCCTACATTTTGATATGTAATTAAGGGAAACTAAAACACTATGGATGTTATTATCGGATATGATATATATATATATATGATGATGAAGTATGTCCATGGGATAATCGAATGTGAAAAGAAATTAAAATAGATGTATTCGAAAGAAAGAAAAAAAAATATCACACGAAAAATTATTAACCCACTTCCGCTGCCTAATACGATTCTGTCACATGTTAACATAACGCTCCTTGCCCCTAATCCGGGTGAGGGGTGTTATAGTGGGCCTCACGCGCCGTCCGGCGCCGCGCGTGGGCTTCACGCGCCGTACCCGGCCACCCTGAATGGTGGCAGTGGACCGGCCGGTTCAGACCGGTCTGGTCTCGAACCGAGCCGCCCAAACCAGACCACCCCAGTCAGCATGACGTCAGCGACCCGACCCATTGACCGACCCGTTGACCCGACCCGGTCAACAGTGACGTCAGCATGACGTCAGCGTTGACTTTGACGTTGACTTTGACCGTTGACTTTGACCGTTGACAGTTGACCAAAAAGTCAAATTTTCCGAAAAGCCCTATTTTAGGTTTTTCGACGTCCTGAGTCCGATTTTGAAGCCCGTTTTGCAAAATTCTGACCCGAAGGCCTCCAAATCTGACCTTAAACCCAAATCATGCATAAGTACTTAATTTTTCCATTCAGATATCAGTAAATTAATTAAGTGCCTAAACTAGTATTTTAATGGTGTAAAGGTGCCCGAGACTCGTATAACCACTCACCAGCTCAGCCTAGCTCCTCTCGACCCGCTCACCCTCACACTTCAGGGGATATCAGTATGAAATTAAATCTTGTGTATAAGGATAAGTTTAACTCTTATTCCACGTTATGACATCATTCTTTCTTGATCTAGGATCTGACCCCGTGTCTGAGCATACTGAGGCAGGTGCCCGTTAGACCCTTATCCGATCAGCTTCGAGGTGTGTTCCATGTGTGCTACATTCTGTTTATATGGATTGTATGATGATTTGATCATGAATGACATTGCGTACGTTTGCTCAGTTGTTTACTTGTTATATGATTGCTTGACCTATGATGGTACAATCTGTTCGCATGATGAATACCGAAATGTCTGCTCTGCAATAGTATGCCTATTTATCTGTTAAAAGCATGAATTTCTGTTTCTAATACTCTGAATAAAATATCTGTCACATATATTCTGTTAACATGTCTGGAAATCTGAACACTGATTCTGTTTGGGGTATACTGTTGGGATATGATATGAAGTGTCTTCGGCTCAGCCCTGATCCAGCTGGTAAGACCGTCCTGTTTTCGGATCCTAGGCTTCGGCCAGGTCCGTCCTGTTTTTGGTTCCTATGCTACGGCAAGGGCCGCCCGTATTCTAAGGTATTCCTTAGGATGGTACCCCGCCCAATGGGCTTGGGTTAATGCCATTATATGATACAGTTCTGGGGGACTGCATATTGGTGTGAGGTTGGAGGGTAGTCACTAGTAAACGCATACATGCATCTGAGTATCTGCATTGATCTGTTATGTATTCTTATGATCTGAATGTTATGTATTCATTGCTTGTTTGATCTGCACTTTTGGAACACACTGAGCTCTCTAGCTTATGTTTTTCTCTCCTCCCCCTTTCAGATACTTGATAGTCCACTCCTCTTAGACCCGGCAACTGGAGAATCGGCACATTTAGCTCTAAACTATTGTAATAATCTTATCTTCCAAATTGTCTGTATTTTGGGTGACTTATATCTGTGTTTTAATATTTTGACTGTGATAAATCACAAGAGTTTGATCTTAGGTTGTGACTGCCTGGAGTTGGGCTAAACGCATAAGTGGGCCCCGGGCAGTTACATTTGATTTATGATTTCAAAGGTTTAACCATATGTTTATTTGAAATCTTATTGTGGGTTACTTTAGTGACCATAATGTGACTTCCTAAGATCCGTCGAAACGCATAGGCGGGTCTAGGGGGTTACATTTAGTGGTATCAGAGCTTTTGGTTTCAAAACCTCGGACTGTGAATGAGTCCATTTTACGCAATGTTTGAAAAAAAAAATCAAAAAGGTATTTTGAAATGAGATAAGTCACCCAATTTTTGTCTGCTTAATTGTGTTCGATTCTCCATTGCTATAAACTGACCCTAAGTTTAATCCTTGTAGAAGCTTTCTACTATGAGTACTGAAAGAGGTCGTCGACCCATTCGGAGACGCGGTAGACCTGTCCGGTTTGCCGACGCGATAGATGATCCGGTGGTCGAGCCACCTACTCCGACTCCTGTCCCTGGTCCTACTGAGTCTTCTTTACCATCTGGCCCTACTGTAGGGACAGCTCCTCAGTCTGCCCCTGAGATTGATGTATCTACTCTGGTTAGAGGAACATCGTCTTCTTCTGAGCCTTCCACATCTATTACTGACGAAGCCCTTAGTAGGAAGCTTTTGCAGTTGATTTCTGGTGCGGTTAGAGCAGCTGGTATTATCCCTGAGGTTCCCATCTCTCAGACCTTGATCACTAATGGGGCGAGAACTTTTGATGGCCCTACTAGTGGAGCCCCGACTGAGGCAGAGGAATGGCTTCATGATCTGGAGAGGCGTATGGAATCTTTGGGTCTTGAGTCATCCAAGAGATATGTGGGAGCCGTTTCTATGTTGTATGGGAATGCTCGTACGTGGTGGGAATCTGTGGTCAGTAGTGTTCCTGCGGCCCGTCTGTCTTGGGAGTTTTTCAAGGAACGTTTCAAGAGCCGCTTTGTCGGTGAGCGTTACATGAGGCAGATGCAAGAAAAATTCAGGACCTTGACTTAGGGAGATCTGTCTGTATCCGAATACGAGACAGAATTCTTGAGCTTACTCAGATTTGGGGCTAGCTCAGTGCCTACTGAGAAGGATAAATGCCGTAAATTTGTGATGGGACTGAGGTACGAGTTATGTGTACATATTGTTGGCCATCTGGATAAAGACTTCGACACTTTAGTTGAGAAAGCTAAAGATCTGGAGGATGTAGAGCTAGCAGCTCCTGGTGGAGGTAGAGCTGACCGAGAATGGTCTAAGAGGCCTCCTAAGCCCGAGTCTTCCTCGCGTCATGGAAAGAGGAATCGCACTTCAAATTATCAGAGAGGTAATTTTGAATCCAGACCTGATGCTTCTTCGACCCCGACTGCTAGTAGGGGTGATTCGTCTGGTTCCACCCCTGCGCCCCTTTGTGTGCATTGTAACAAGAGACATAGGGGCGAATGCAGAAGAAAGGCCGGTACATGTTTTCGATGTGGGTCCGGAGATCATTTTCTGAAGAATTGCCCTGTCCCATCTTCTGCACCTCGAGCATCTTTCCAGACCCCTACACGCTCACAGACATCTGTACAGACTCCAGCTAAGGGTCGTAGTCAGGGAAGACCTTCTGCATCTGCTGGCAGGTCTGACACCAGAGCTCGATCAAATCAGAGTGGAGGACCAGTTTTACCTGATGCTAGACAGTCGCCTCTAATGTATGCCTCCAGACGTCGGGATGACAGAGACGAGCCAGATGTTCTTGCAGGTACCTTTACCATTTATTCTGTTCCATACTTTGCATTACTCGATAGTGGATCCACCCACTCCTATGTTTCAAAATCCGTATCCCGAAACCTTCAGCTTCCCTTAGAAGCCACAGTAAGTGTTGTTACAGTCATGAGCCCAGTGGGTCAGTCAGTGATTGTGGACAAAGTACTTAGGAGGTGTCCTCTTGAAGTTCAAGGAGAAATTTTCCTGGCCGATCTTATGGAACTTTCGTTAGAGGAGTTTGATCTAATTTTGGGTATGGATTGGCTGTTGGAGCATCGGGTCAGTCTGGATTGTGAGTCAAAAAGGGCTACCTTGAAGACTTCAGATGACCGATCCATAATCTTAGTCGGAGAGCGTCGAGGCTACTTGTCCAATGTGGTATCCTCTCTGACTGCTGATAGAATGATCCGGAAAGGATATGAAACTTTCATTGCCTGCTTCTTGAACACGAAAGGCTCTTTATCTAAGATCGAGGACATTCGCACTGTTAGCGAGTTTCCAGATGTTTTCCCAGAAGAATTGCCCGGGCTACCATCAGACAGGGATGTTGAGTTTGAAATCGAGACTTATCCAGGGTCTGCGCCTGTGTCCATGAATCCCTATCGTATGGCCCCTAAAGAGCTTAAAGAATTAAAAATTCAGTTACAAGAGCTTCTTGACCGAGGCTTTATCCGACCCAGCTCGTCACCTTGGGGAGCTCCTGTTCTCTTCGTGAAGAAGAAGGATGGTACCCTTCGTTTGTGTATTGATTACAGGAAACTGAATAAGTTGACTGTGAAGAACAAATACCCATTACCCAGGATTGATGACCTATTTGATCAATTTCGGGGAGCCATTGTTTTCTCGAAGATTGATCTTAGATCTGGGTATTATCAATTGAAAATAAAAGATTCTGATGTTGCTAAGACGGCCATCCGTACCAGATACGGGCATTACAAGTTCTTGGTGATGCCGTTTGGTCTGACAAATGCTCCTGCAGCTTTTATGGACATGATGAATCGTGTGTTCCGGCCCTTTATAGACCAGTTTGTTGTGGTTTTCATCGACGATATTTTGGTCTATTCACGGACAGAAGCAGAGCATGTCGAGCACTTGAGGATTGTGCTACAAACCCTGAGACAAAATCGTTTGTATGCTAAGCTGAGCAAGTGTGAATTTTGGCTCAAAGAAGTGACATTTCTGGGTCATGTTGTATCTGCTCGAGGCATTCAGGTTGATCCAAGTAAAATCGAAGCCATCACCGATTGGAAGCAACCTAAAAATATCTCTGAGATCCGTAGCTTTTTGGGTTTGGCTGGTTACTATCGACGCTTTGTCGAGGGCTTCTCCATCATTGCCACTCCTCTGACGAAGCTATTAAGGAAGAATGTCCCTTATGTTTGGTCTGATGCCCAACAAGCTAGTTTTGAGAAACTCAAGGCAGCTCTGACCCAAGCCCCGGTTCTTATACAACCTGAGTCTGGAAAGGACTTCTCAGTATACAGTGATGCTTCACATTTCGGGCTCGGTTGTGTTCTGATGCAGGAAGGGAAGGTTATCGCTTATGCATCGCGTCAATTACGACCTCATGAGTGTAATTATCCAACCCATGACCTCGAGTTAGCTGCTGTGATCTTTGCCTTGAAAATTTGGAGGCACTATCTTTACGGAGAAAAGTGTTATATTTACACAGATCACAAGAGTCTAAAGTACATCCTCACTCAGAAAGAACTCAATCTTAGACAACGTCGTTGGATTGAGCTTCTTAAAGACTATGACTGTGTGATTGAGTATCACCCAGGAAAGGCGAATGTGGTGGCTGATGCTTTGAGTCGTAAGGCTATAACAGATTTGAGATCCTTATTTGCCAGAATGAGTGTATACAGGGATGACAGTCTACTAGCTGAGCTACAGGTTAAACCGACATTGGCCAAACAAATTAGGGCCAAACAGCTTCTAGACAGTTCCTTACTTCCTGTCATGCAGCAGGTTGAACAAGGATCTACTTCTACTTATGCCTTTGATCAGGATGGCGTTTTGAGCTTCAAGGGTCGATATTGTGTTCCCAATGATGCTGACCTGAAGCGGGCTATTCTCAGCGAGGCTCATAACAGCCCTTATGCTATGCATCCCGGTGGGGACAAAATGTATCAAAACCTGAGGCAGAGATATCGTTGGGAAGGTATGAAGAAGGACATTTCAGATTATGTATCGCGGTGTTTGACTTGCCAACAGGTTAAGGCAGAGCACCAGCATCCTTCTGGTTTGTTGCAGCCCATTAAGATTCCTGAGTGGAAATGGGAGCGTATCACGATGGATTTCGTTACCGGGTTGCCTCTAACTCCTTCTAAAAAGGATTCTGTCTGGGTTATTGTTGACCGACTCACCAAGTCAACTCATTTTATCCCAGTTCGAGTCACTTACTCTTTGGAGAAGCTGGCAAAAACGTACATCTCTGAAATCGTCAGACTACATGGGGTGCCTTTATCTATAATATCTGATCGGGATCCGAGATTCACTTCTCGATTCTGGTTGGCCTTGCACAATGCTTTAGGTACCCGTCTGAATTTCAGTACATCCTTCCATCCGCAGACAGACGGACAATCAGAAAGAGTAATTCAGGTTCTTGAAGATATGTTGAGAGGATGCGTGATAGACTTCCGCGGTAGTTAGGAAGATTTCTTGCCCTTGGCCGAGTTTGCTTATAATAATAGCTATCAGGCTAGTATTCGCATGGCCCCTTATGAAGCTTTGTATGGTCGTAAATGCCGAACTCCTATCTGTTGGACCGAGTTGTATGATAAGAAGACTCTGGGTCCTGAGTTGGTTCAAGAGACTGAAGAGACTGTCAAACTGATTCGAAATCGTCTGAAAGAGGCTTTTGACAGACAGAAGTCTTATGCTGATCGGAGGAGAAGGGATATAGAGTTTGAGGTTGGTGATCAGGTTTTTCTAAAGGTATCACCATGGAAGAAAGTTTTGAGGTTTGGGAAAAAGGGCAAGTTGAGTCCGAGATTTATTGGACCGTATCGTATTGTGAAGAGAGTTGGGCCAGTTGCCTATCAGCTCGAGTTGCCATCCCAGCTTAACCGTATTCATGATGTCTTCCATGTGTCCATGTTGAGGCGATACCATCCAGATCCTAGTCATGTCATTCAAGCTCAGGATGTAGAGTTGAGATCAGATCTGTCCTACGAGGAAGAACCGATTCGAATCTTGGACTTTGATGAGAGAGTTCTGAGAAACCGACGCATTCCAATGGTTAAAGTTCAGTGGAGAAATCGGAGTCCTACTGAGGCTACTTGGGAGATTGAAGGATTCATGAGAAGACAATTTCCGCAACTGTTTGATTAAGGTAAATTTCGAGGACGAAATTTTTTTAAGGGTGGGAGAATTGTAACACAAAAAAAAAATATATATATATATATATAAAATAATAATAATAATAATAATATTATTATTATTATTATTTCTTTTCCAACCACACCCCACCTTATCTCCAACCACTCCTCCACTTACCTTAATTATAATATCCTCCCCCTCTCAATTATTTCACTCATTTTTCTTCTCTCATTCACGGCAGATCATCCCTCCCATCATATTAGAATTCTTTTTTTTTGTTCTCTCAACTCTCTCAAACATCAACCAAATCAAGTTTCATCCACAAACGTCGATCGTTGTTCCGTTCCGTTCACCACGACCACCATACGAACCGTCTCGACGTTCCGGTCAAAACGCCCCTATCCACTTGTCAAACCGCCGCTCCGTTTGTCGTTAATTTGACGTTGAAGGTTTCGAACAAATCGGGGTTTTTCTCAAATCGGTGATAATCGGGTAAGTTTTCGAATTAAATTCGAGCATGAGGTGATATATTTTCAAATTTGGAGAATTCTGGAAAATTTATGATTTTTGCTCCGCCGTCCACGGCGGCGCGTGGGCCTCACGCGCCGTCCGGCGCCGCGCGTGGGCTTCACGCGCCGTACCCGGCCACCCTGAATGGTGGCAGTGGACCGGCCGGTTCAGACCGGTCTGGTCTCGAACCGAGCCGCCCAAACCGGACCACCCCAGTCAGCATGACGTCAGCGACCCGACCCATTGACCGACCCGTTGACCCGACCCGGTCAACAGTGACGTCAGCATGACGTCAGCGTTGACTTTGACGTTGACTTTGAGCGTTGACTTTGACGTTGACTTTGACCGTTGACCGTTGACCAAAAAGTCAAATTTTCCGAAAAGCCCTATTTTATGTTTTTCGACGTCCTGAGTCCGATTTTGAAGCCCGTTTTGCAAAATTCTGACCCGAAGGCCTCCGAATCTGACCTTAAACCCAAATCATGCATAAGTACTTAATTTTTCCATTCAGATATCAGTAAATTAATTAAGTGCCTAAACTAGTATTTTAATGGTGTAAAGGTGCCCGAGACTCGTATAACCACTCACCAGCTCAGCCTAGCTCCTCTCGACCCGCTCACCCTCACACTTCAGGGGATATCAGTATGAAATTAAATCCTGTGTATAAGGATAAGTTTAACTCTTATTCCACGTTATGACATCATTCTTTCTTGATCTAGGATCTGACCCCGTGTCTGAGCATACTGAGGCAGGTGCCCGTTAGACCCTTATCCGATCAGCTTCGAGGTGTGTTCCATGTGTGCTACATTCTGTTTATATGGATTGTATGATGATTTGATCATGAATGACATTGCGTACGTTTGCTCAGTTGTTTACTTGTTATATGATTGCTTGACCTATGATGGTACAATCTGTTCGCATGATGAATACCGAAATGTCTGCTCTGCAATAGTATGCCTATTTATCTGTTAAAAGCATGAATTTCTTTTTCTGATACTCTGAATAAAATATCTGTCACATATATTCTGTTAACATGTCTGGAAATCTGAACACTGATTCTGTTTGGGGTATACTGTTGGGATATGATATGAAGTGTCTTCGGCTCAGCCCTGATCCAGCTGGTAAGACCGTCTTGTTTTCGGATCCTAGGCTTCGGCCAGGTCCGTCCTGTTTTTGGTTCCTATGCTACGGCAAGGGTCGCCCGTATTCTAAGGTATTCCTTAGGTTGGTACCCCGCCCAATGGGCTTGGGTTAATGCCATTATATGATACAGTTCTGGGGGACTGCATATTGGTGTGAGGTTGGAGGGTAGTCACTAGTAAACGCATACATGCATCTGAGTATCTGCATTGATCTGTTATGTATTCTTATGATCTGAATGTTATGTATTCATTGCTTGTTTGATCTGCACTTTTGGAACACACTGAGCTCTCTAGCTTATGTTTTTCTCTCCTCCCCCTTTCAGATACTTGATAGTCCACTCCTCTTAGACCCGGCAACTGGAGAATCGGCACATTTAGCTCTAAACTATTGTAATAATCTTATCTTCCAAATTGTGACTGCCTGGAGTTGGGCTAAACGCATAAGTGGGCCCCGGGCAGTTACATTTGATTTATGATTTCAAAGGTTTAACCATATGTTTATTTGAAATCTTATTGTGGGTTACTTTAGTGACCATAATGTGACTTCCTAAGATCCGTCGAAACGCATAGGCGGGTCTAGGGGGTTACAACCAGCGCTGAACCTGCAGAGACTTCAGAATATAACTCAAAGTACCCCAATTAGAATAACATAGTGAACACAGACTGAGCGGAGTAAGGATAGTAATCATACATATATTTTTAGAGTATCAAAAATCAGAGAGCATGCATTCCAGATCATATACAGATGTATATAATTTAACAGACAAAATTCATGATTCGCATCAGAGAGGGAATTAGTTTCAGATCAGAAAGAATATAATTGTGCAAGAAACATTCCACGTGGTTCAATTCATTCCTCTAAGACACTTGATCATTATCAGAAGGAGAACATTTGACAAATTTGGACTGATTGCAGAATGTGGTCCTTATAAAAGAGAAGTTCGGTAATAACGGCTCGAACCAAACATCAAAAGTTGATTTACCGGGATTGGCAAGATTTCGGATATATCGTGAGTGATTCAAACATTAAAGCTTACGAGGGTAAAATGTTCATTCTGGCCTTTAAGGGTAATTTGATAATTTAAACCAACGAAGTAAATAGACGGTGATGTACATAATTAAGGAATTTTAGTTGTTCATCAAGTTTCCGAGCCCCTTTGAAACAATCAAACTTATTAACATGGTGTCATCACTTAACCGGGCGGTACACCTTAAACATTCATTTCTCAAAATTGACCTTTGTGCAAAACAAGAATGGCTCGCCATCGCCAACCATCCACTAAACTTACAACGAGCAATCGAACATATAATCGAGCGATATTTTCCAAGTATTCGAACGTGGGCAGTATACCCAAACTATAGCATCGAACGTACACTTAAACAGATTACTCTTACCGTAAACTATGTATTTCCTCCAAACAGATCGAATATGCCTTTATATGGTATTCACACACACACACACACACACACACACACACACACACACACATATATATATATATATATATCAAATGGCCAGCATACACGAGTCTTAGAGATATTTTCAGTCATTTCAGTGTTCAAAGGTTTTTTTTTCAATTATCCTGACATCATGCTGACGTCATTGGTCAACTAGTTTGACTCGGCTGAGCCAACTCGGGTGAGCTGACTCACTAAGTCGACTAGGAAAACGGGTCAGGTTGGACTCGGGAAGACGGGTCGGGTCGGACACCAAACTGGGCTATATTTGGTTGGGCTCAGACCGGGTTTGATCAATGGGTTCAGACCATTTTAATTTATACCGGTTCAGACCGATTTACTTACCCAAGGGCAAACTGGTCATCAGACGACCACTGGGGAAGGTCGCCGGAGGCACCATTTGCGTCGATTCTGCCAAAAAAAACATAACTCATCAACCAAGGGTACTATCAACAGGAGAGCAACTCATTTGGGCCAGAAAACTCACCGGAACTTACCCATAACGTCAAATCTCTGCTGTAAATGACGAAACTCCGATGAACCTTCAATCAGTGTCAGACGTACAATCGGTTGACTGGGTTCTGCTTGTCGTGACGTGAGGAATCTGTTGACGGTGGTGGCGCGACGATAGGACAACTGAGGTGGCCAGAATCGGTGAAAAACAGAGGCGGCTATCCAAAGCTTTTGTACGAACCTTCAATTGGTCTTCCACGGCGAACAACGGCGTCTCACCGCGAGTGGGGTGAGGGGTTTTGATCGGACGAAGACAACGCTTCAGTCGGCGGCGAAGGTGCACGCTACGGCCGGGCGGTGAGGTAGATCGGAGCTGAAGATGTGATGGTGGTTAGGTGAGAACTTTTGGTATTCCGGGAATATCAGATTTCCCTCCACCCCTTTTTTTATTCGAAAGGGCATTCATACGCACTACAAAAAAATGTACATATACTGACGCCAACTTATACCGACAGACATAAAGCATCGGTATACATGTCATATACTGACGGAAAATTGAACTGTCGCTAAAAGTACTAGGCTTTACCGACAGATATATTATTTGTCGGTACAAATAGACTCTATACCAACGGTAAATAAGAAATCGTCGGTATAGGTTTAAAATATACCGACAAAATTTATTAACCGTCGGTAGAAGTGAACCATATAACGACGGAGTTCCTTTGTGCGTTGGTATAGATTATAGGTAAATTCTATACCGACGAAATTTGTAGCCGTCGGTATAGGTATGTTTTAAATTTTGGCTTACTTAAAAAAACAAAATAATAAAATACCTGAAAAAAATAAAAATCCCTAATTCCCAATTCTCTTCACCCTTGCTCGTTCGTTTATTCTCTGCTTCTTCACCGTTGCTCAAGTCTCCGTCGCACCAGCCACCAGGTAATCCTCTCATTTCTTTATTTTCTTCACTCCTTCTCTTTTCTGGTTTTCCTCTACTTCTTCTTTGATTTTTTCGTTTCTGTAATTCTTAAGAGCGACAGACATGGGTTTTGAATATTAGTTGTTCTTGTTTCCGGGTTTTGATTTTGTTCTTGTTTCTGGGTTTTGATTTTGTTTCTGGGTTTTGGTTTTGAATATAGCGATTTAGAAAAGCAAGTTTCCATCAAACTCAGTCGGCGGCCTAATTCTCTCCATCTCTATACATTTTTACCCCATTAAAGTTTGAAAAGGAGTTGGAAATGTCTGATATCTGATTGTTTGGTCCCAAAGAAAATGAAGGAAAATTATTATAGTAAATTTTTAGTGCGTTTGCTTTGTTTCAAGGTGAGCTTTCACTTTCTCGCTTGACCAAAACACAAGGGAACTTTGAGATTCAATGCTTCACGCCTCTGCCTTTCACAGTGTCATCATTTTTCTTTTGTTTTCTCTATTGAATGATCAAGAAACATAGAAAATTTTGAAGAATTGGAGTAATGAAACAGAAAAAGTTTAGTGATAGAATTAAAAAAATAAAATAAAACCTCAAAGTAATAATTGTACTTGAAGCTTCTAGTGAATGTCTCCTGCGCAATGAAGAAGAGGAGACCGGGAACCATCTCTTTTTCGGGTGTGGTTACTCAAAACATATATGGGGGAGAATTGTCTCAGCTGGTAATTTTCATAGAGCAGTAGGAACATGGAAACCGAGTTAGTTTGGTCTTACAATACTTGCGTCGACCAGCATGCCTGTGAGTTGTGTATGATATTTTGACGAGTCTGGTTAATTTGGTTGAATTTAAATGATTGCTTTCCCTTTTTCTAGTTCCAGCTGAACTATAAATCATGTTAAACTAAACGTCTAATGACATTAGAGTTTGCAGATTTGACAGATATCTGTTACATGTTTGTTTGTTAAAAAGTTATAGCTTAATCAATTACTTTATGTGATGTAGTTTAAGGGGGAGGGGAGGAACAGCAGCAATCAATTACTTTACATGTTTTTTCAGGTGTGGTTACTTTATGTGATGCAACAACCCCTGTTAAGGAATGCGGGAATCTGTTGCATCTATGTCCATGCTTCAATATGTTAAAGACAAACACTGGTCTCGCGGGCATTTTGATTTCAAGGTGCCTTCCGTGACATTATAAAATCATAAATGACCAGAAAGAACAATTCTTAATTCTGGTTAACTCCAAAATCATTTTTAACCCAAGAAAAATGGTGATCATATGTATATAGAATAACCTTAAACCTGCATGTTCCCCTCATTACTAGTCTATATGCTGTAGCTTATCATGTAAGGAACTAGGAAGGCTTATGTTGCTGAAAGGTTTTCATTGGCTCTTCAATTGAAGCATGGCTTCCTTGTGTTGTTTCTGCAGATTGGAGATTTTGGATTATCAAGAATCAAGCACATTACTCTAGTTTCAAGAGGTGTGCGAGGAACCCTGCCATGGATGGCACCAGAACTGCTAAATGGTAGCAGCACCAAGGTTTCTGAAAAGGTCAGTAAAGCCATATTCTAGTGCTTGTCTTGTCACAGTGAAGGGAAGAAGTACACATGAAAGCCAAATTTTATTATATTAATTTGACAGGTTGATGTGTTCTCATTTGGAATTTCAATGTGGGAAATCTTGACGGGAGAGGAGCCATATGCCGATATGCATTGCGGTGCCATCATTGGTAAGATTTTGATTTACCAATATGCTAATATCCCTGGTTGTGAATAGAAAATAGATTGAGATGTTATGACATGATATTAGTTCCGCTGTGGAGGGCATACGTATGCTAAACCGGTGCATCAATTTTTTTCTTTTGGTATATATTTTCTTTCGAGCATGAGGATTTGCATGTGATTTTTATTCTTTTCTATATATGATTTTTATTCTTTTTTTTCTGGTAAGTCTACAATTTAGAAAGTTACAAAAATCAAGACAAAGAGGCTGGAAGAAACTAATATACTATTTGATTTCAAAAAGGTTTCTCTGGAATTTTACTCATAAATTGAAGCCCTATCATAAACTGCATACGCTTAACCATCTTTCCTTTCCAATTTTTCACTATCTGTCTGAAAAGAAAACAAAAACCTTTATGCTTTTCACCAAAATCTGACTTTCTGTTTAATCACTGAATTATGATTGCAGGAGGGATTGTGAAGAACACTCTTCGACCTCCTATTCCAGAATGTTGCCATCCCGATTGGAGGAACCTGATGGAACAGTGCTGGTCTCCTGATCCTGAATCTAGGCCATCATTTACTGAGATCACAAACAGGCCATCATATAAAATCATAAGTTTTGGTAAGAATTATTCTTTCTGGTCATTTATGATTTAAGAATTGTTCTTTTGGCGACCTTTTAAAAATATAAATATTGTATCTATGTCTAGTTATCATCTCATCATCATATGTGTAACACCCCTTTCCCGGCCTGGTAGAGAACCGGGTCGGAGAGCGCTACCGGAAAATATAACGGAGATCGGAGACATAAATCCAAAGTTCAAAAATCATTTCGGCATATTTTATTAATCTCTTTTAAGACTTAACACTTAACTTATTAACAACTTATTTGAATTGGGGTCAATTTTAAACTTTTTCAAACTCAGGGACTAATTTGTAATTTTTACAAATTAGGGGTCCTTATCTGAAATTCGTGATATTATACTGAAATTAAACTTACTAGTTATTAGCCTGTAAAATCTCATTACTAACAGAGGTCATTTACCTATCTGATTAGACTAGGTAATGTTCAGTGACTATTTTGTAAAGTATTCAAATCTATTTCTTTTTGAATTATCTTACTAAAATTCTTTACATATTTAAATGAGCCTAACAACTCACAAAAATCATAGAGTCCTTTAATCAATGTTTTACTACCAATTATGTCAATTTTATTACTAACTCAATAGTCTATATAGCTTTAAAACCTTATATAAAACATAGGCAAAATTTCACAATAGTAGGCCCACAAGACTAGTATAATTACTTTAACTACTTTGCCACCATACTAGGAGTTCATAAGGACAAAACACATTACTCTTTAATTGTAGTGACTTGCCAATCTTCCAACTAATCTCGATCTCGATCTGTTACTTTCCTTAACCTGAAATGTTATGCAATGAATGCATTAGACTTACATAGTCTAAGTGAGGTAGCCAATGACAATGAATGAACATGTTATGTCATGTAGCATGCTTCCAAAAATGATCATAATGCAATAACATGTCATACTTTATATTCATAACAAAGCATAATATCATATCATGAGAATAACATAGCATACGTATCAAACACATAATATATTGGTACCATTGGATATGCGGATTCCCTGTACACCATATCATGAATCATAAATGAGCCGTAGTTCTGAGCCGTAGCTCCATATCATGTAGCATTTCATAGTCATATTTGAACATATCAAAGTAATACAAGGCACTTACCAAATTTGCCATTCGAGCATAGTTACTCTACATGAGCCCTTAACAAATGCAACATAAACATCATAATTTTATGTTCATACAGCAAGTATCGATCAAAACATTATCATATACAACAACAAGCATCAATTAAAAGCATTAGCATATACAAAACAAGTAAGCATATCAATTTCATTTCATTGGTACTTATCATTTAAGTACTTATCTTTCAAGTCATGTAACTTTTAAATGTTTTGCCTTGGATGATTAATGAAATAGGTAATCAAGTCTTCATGTAACATGTAACATTAGATACTCAAAGTATCCATTCCTCATTTCAACATATAACAGGGGATGCATAGGCATCAATGGTGACTTACCACCATTCAATTATCAAGGTGACTAACCACCTTATCAGGTTTATAGGTGACTAACCACCATCCTGTAACAAAGATCAGGGGAGCTCAACGACTCTAAGGCATGCCCTTCTACCTATAGACACTAATCATACCAAGGACTTTACTTATCTTTCTTTATTAACAAGATCATTCACTTGTCAATCATTCATAATTTCAAAGGCATTTAACCATTTCAATAGGCATATACATATAATCAATCAAGCATCATGGTAACATAAAATTCCAGCAAGCACATGAGATCATTTTCATTTTATGATCCTCAAAAATCAGTAGCAAAGCTTATCATTTAGTCACATTTCACATAACTCAAGCAATCAACACATCATAGCAACTAATCATATTTATACTAAGCATGCTTATCTAACAAGCAATATACACTTAGATCAATATTCTTGCCTTTAATCCTTCTTTCTTATCATTTTAAATTTTACCAATCATTATTAAATTCATTTCATGCTTTCTTCATGTTATCTAATAAAAAAAATAACAAGGTTAGGATACTAATCCCAACACTTCAAACAAAACTACACTCACATATCAGAACATAAAAACAATGATCGGAATGACACCGCGTCACCCGAGACAAATGCATCCATACTCACATATAAAAACAATGATCGGAATGACACCGCGTCACCCGAGACAAATGCATCCACACTCACATATAAAAAACAATGATCGGAATGACACCGCGTCACCCGAGACAAATGCATCCACACTCACATATCAGAACATAAAAACAATGATCGGAATGACACCGCGTCACCCGAGACAAATGCATCCACACTCACATATCAGAACATAAAAACAATGATCGGAATGACACCGCGTCACCCGAGACAAATGCATCCACACTCACATATCAGAACATAAAAATAATGATCGGAATGACACCGCGTCACCCGAGACAAATGCATCCACACTCACCTCAATCCAAGCTTAGAGACATTTTCCTTATTCTCCAACTTTGTGGTTTCCTTCATTTCTACTCTTTTCTAACCAAACATTAAAGAAATATATCATTTAGTACATTAGGCAGCTTGCATTCTCCTCAAAGAAATATTTATATAAAATGTTCTATAATTCAAAATCTGATTTCGTTTGTTTTAAACGAAACTAGACTTAATAACCTTTTAAACCATATAAATTATAACTTTTAATTCCTCTTATACAATTTATAATGAATTTCTAAAATTGTTGTTGATGCAGATTTAGGGGCAAACTGTTACCCTGTTTTTATGACCTATACTTACTCAAAAATTCGTATCTTTTTACTCACAACTCCAAATAAGGATTTCTTTACCATTCTAGAAAGCTTATAAACACACCTTTACAACCATGTATGGTACATAATTTTATCATTTCTCTATTAATACAGTTTATTGTTTGAAAACCGGGCTTTCTCGTAGACCTATTCTGCCCACTGTTTTCAACTTACCACTTTAGTGTACATTTAACTTACCAATTGAGACTTAATTCAAGCTTGGACATTTAATTTAATTCATTTCATGACTCCCCTGTTTCAAGTATAAATTTCCATAATTTTATTGGCATTATTTAAGCCCCTATAATTTTCGAATTTTACAATTTAGTATAGCAGATTCTAGATTTATTCAGTTTTAGTCCAGTAACTTCTAACAACAATTCCGAGACCTATACTTAACATTTTTGAGCAAATCATACCTCTATTTCATGTAAAATTTTGTCCTCTACAACTTTGTAGAAGAACCCGTTTTCCAGAAATGACTCTAACATGCTCAAAAATGTAGTTTTCTACAGGACAGTTTATAAATCCGAATTTATTTATCCTTTCTACCCTTATCTTTTACCAACCTTTAATTAATTCAATTTCATGCTTAATATATATATACTAACATCAAATTAAAGGTAGTTGAGACTCTAATCTCAACTCTAATTTGTTTCACTCACCTTGACAGACCGGTACTTTATTATTATTTCTTGGGCTTGACGGCTGTTCCGAATCTACCTCGTGTACCATGATAATTAATAAAAACTAATCAATAAAACAATATCGAATATATATAAAAATATTCATCAAACTCGATACCGAAACTTAAACTTACTAGAGATTTAAGCTTACCCCGTCGTTGGCAGAAATTCGATATTACTATATCGAAATATCGGACTACCAATCAAACATTGAATCATATGTTTATCCTACTAATTTCTTTCTTTCTTTCTTTCTTTCTTTCTGTGTTTGCCGTGAATGGCTTCAACCCCTTGCCCCCTTTTTATAGCTGATTTCCAGCCTTCAAATTCACTCCTAGCCACAAATGGTGGCAAATTCCCACTTCATAATTCCACTACATTAGTATAATAACATATCTTTCTTTATCATACTTTAGTTCCCACCTAAAGTCCACTAAATGTCATTATTTTGCCCCCCTTATTTCTTTGTCTGCCCCCCTAAATTTTCTTTTATTCAATTCCAATATACCCTTTAATTTCCTACCACATATAGTGGAAATATGTGGCAATTGCCACTTTTGCTTTATCTTCAATTTCAATTCAATTGGTGGAGTGGTTAGCCGTCAACTGCTTTATGTTTTTTTTATAATAATAATAATAATAAACTATTATAATTTACCCCGAATAATATTTATTGGTTCAGATAAGATCGAATAAATTATTCAATCAATAAAAATATTCGGTCACCGGAATTTAATTCCGACTAG
Source organism: Hibiscus trionum (assembly GCA_030270665.1). NCBI lineage: Eukaryota > Viridiplantae > Streptophyta > Magnoliopsida > Malvales > Malvaceae > Hibiscus > Hibiscus trionum. The sequence goes on from BSYR01000011.1 coordinate 10,933,574, forward strand.
ACCGGTTTTTGGGATGTGACAATTCTCCCCCCCTTAGAAAAGAATTCGTCCTCGAATTCTTACCTGTAGCTTCGGATTGTTCATCCGAGTACTCTTCGGGATCAGAATATTCTAGAAATGAAGAATTCACCTTTCCTATATATATATTTTTTTGCGACATTGTCCTTCATATCGTCGTTGACAAAAATTGCACTTAAAAATTCTCATGTCTTGATTTCTTTTCAGACTTTATTAAATTTACTAACTTTCCGAGCTCTCTTCGCTACTTCCGTAGCTTTGATTCTATTTACGAGATCTTGGAAATTTTTAATGTATAACGCTGTAAACATGGGTCGTAACTCATCGTTAAGCCCTACGATAAACATCTGACACTTATGTACTTATTATGGAACTCTTTCGAGAAAAATTCCCAACTTACGGTTTCCTAGGAGACGGTAAGGACAGTAGTCTCCCATCACTATAAGGCTTCAACGCAAGAGCGCGTTCAAGCTTATGTTCATCCGAACATCTTAATTGCTTATCAAAAATCCTTAAAGTATTGTCTAACCAATACTCGGCTATTTTGGGATCATCTATGTCTCGACCAGTAAAGGTGTAAGCTCGGTATTGCGATAACTTATCGATTGGGGTTCGAAGAGGTTACGCAACAGGTGGCGTAGGTTGCATGACTTGACTAACCTTTAACACATAAATTGCTAAAACATATCAGCCATGTTCTAATAACATTCTTCCTGAGCTGTAGGAGCTTCAGGCTCTACACCTCGAACAGGAGGGTTCTGAGGATTCGGAGGATTTCCTCCTTGCACCTACTCGCCATAAGTCGAGGAGATAGCAACAGACTCATTATTTCAAGTTTCGTTAGTTCGAGACATATCTATATTATAAAAGAGATCGGATCAGTTGACAAGTCACAATACTTAACAGATTAACTCCTAGGTGGCAAAGTAACATAACACACAATACAAACATACTTAAGTTTAGTCCAGAACCGACTAAACTCTAGCTCTGATACCACTACTGTAACACCCCTTTCCCGGCCTGGTAGAGAACCGGGTCGGAGAGCGCTACCGGAAAATATAACGGAGATCGGAGACATAAATCCAAAGTTCAAAAATCATTTCGGCATATTTTATTAATCTCTTTTAAGACTTAACACTTAACTTATTAACAACTTATTTGAATTGGGGTCAATTTTAAACTTTTTCAAACTCAGGGACTAATTTGTAATTTTTACAAATTAGGGGTCCTTATCTGAAATTCGTGATATTATACTGAAATTAAACTTACTAGTTATTAGCCTGTAAAATCTCATTACTAACAGAGGTCATTTACCTATCTGATTAGACTAGGTAATGTTCAGTGACTATTTTGTAAAGTATTCAAATCTATTTCTTTTTGAATTATCTTACTAAAATTCTTTACATATTTAAATGAGCCTAACAACTCACAAAAATCATAGAGTCCTTTAATCAATGTTTTACTACCAATTATGTCAATTTTATTACTAACTCAATAGTCTATATAGCTTTAAAACCTTATATAAAACATAGGCAAAATTTCACAATAGTAGGCCCACAAGACTAGTATAATTACTTTAACTACTTTGCCACCATACTAGGAGTTCATAAGGACAAAACACATTACTCTTTAATTGTAGTGACTTGCCAATCTTCCAACTAATCTCGATCTCGATCTGTTACTTTCCTTAACCTGAAATGTTATGCAATGAATGCATTAGACTTACATAGTCTAAGTGAGGTAGCCAATGACAATGAATGAACATGTTATGTCATGTAGCATGCTTCCAAAAATGATCATAATGCAATAACATGTCATACTTTATATTCATAACAAAGCATAATATCATATCATGAGAATAACATAGCATACGTATCAAACACATAATATATTGGTACCATTGGATATGCGGATTCCCTGTACACCATATCATGAATCATAAATGAGCCGTAGTTCTGAGCCGTAGCTCCATATCATGTAGCATTTCATAGTCATATTTGAACATATCAAAGTAATACAAGGCACTTACCAAATTTGCCATTCGAGCATAGTTACTCTACATGAGCCCTTAACAAATGCAACATAAACATCATAATTTTATGTTCATACAGCAAGTATCGATCAAAACATTATCATATACAACAACAAGCATCAATTAAAAGCATTAGCATATACAAAACAAGTAAGCATATCAATTTCATTTCATTGGTACTTATCATTTAAGTACTTATCTTTCAAGTCATGTAACTTTTAAATGTTTTGCCTTGGATGATTAATGAAATAGGTAATCAAGTCTTCATGTAACATGTAACATTAGATACTCAAAGTATCCATTCCTCATTTCAACATATAACAGGGGATGCATAGGCATCAATGGTGACTTACCACCATTCAATTATCAAGGTGACTAACCACCTTATCAGGTTTATAGGTGACTAACCACCATCCTGTAACAAAGATCAGGGGAGCTCAACGACTCTAAGGCATGCCCTTCTACCTATAGACACTAATCATACCAAGGACTTTACTTATCTTTCTTTATTAACAAGATCATTCACTTGTCAATCATTCATAATTTCAAAGGCATTTAACCATTTCAATAGGCATATACATATAATCAATCAAGCATCATGGTAACATAAAATTCCAGCAAGCACATGAGATCATTTTCATTTTATGATCCTCAAAAATCAGTAGCAAAGCTTATCATTTAGTCACATTTCACATAACTCAAGCAATCAACACATCATAGCAACTAATCATATTTATACTAAGCATGCTTATCTAACAAGCAATATACACTTAGATCAATATTCTTGCCTTTAATCCTTCTTTCTTATCATTTTAAATTTTACCAATCATTATTAAATTCATTTCATGCTTTCTTCATGTTATCTAATAAAAAAATAACAAGGTTAGGATACTAATCCCAACACTTCAAACAAAACTACACTCACATATCAGAACATAAAAACAATGATCGGAATGACACCGCGTCACCCGAGACAAATGCATCCATACTCACATATAAAAACAATGATCGGAATGACACCGCGTCACCCGAGACAAATGCATCCACACTCACATATAAAAAACAATGATCGGAATGACACCGCGTCACCCGAGACAAATGCATCCACACTCACATATCAGAACATAAAAACAATGATCGGAATGACACCGCGTCACCCGAGACAAATGCATCCACACTCACATATCAGAACATAAAAACAATGATCGGAATGACACCGCGTCACCCGAGACAAATGCATCCACACTCACATATCAGAACATAAAAATAATGATCGGAATGACACCGCGTCACCCGAGACAAATGCATCCACACTCACCTCAATCCAAGCTTAGAGACATTTTCCTTATTCTCCAACTTTGTGGTTTCCTTCATTTCTACTCTTTTCTAACCAAACATTAAAGAAATATATCATTTAGTACATTAGGCAGCTTGCATTCTCCTCAAAGAAATATTTATATAAAATGTTCTATAATTCAAAATCTGATTTCGTTTGTTTTAAACGAAACTAGACTTAATAACCTTTTAAACCATATAAATTATAACTTTTAATTCCTCTTATACAATTTATAATGAATTTCTAAAATTGTTGTTGATGCAGATTTAGGGGCAAACTGTTACCCTGTTTTTATGACCTATACTTACTCAAAAATTCGTATCTTTTTACTCACAACTCCAAATAAGGATTTCTTTACCATTCTAGAAAGCTTATAAACACACCTTTACAACCATGTATGGTACATAATTTTATCATTTCTCTATTAATACAGTTTATTGTTTGAAAACCGGGCTTTCTCGTAGACCTATTCTGCCCACTGTTTTCAACTTACCACTTTAGTGTACATTTAACTTACCAATTGAGACTTAATTCAAGCTTGGACATTTAATTTAATTCATTTCATGACTCCCCTGTTTCAAGTATAAATTTCCATAATTTTATTGGCATTATTTAAGCCCCTATAATTTTCGAATTTTACAATTTAGTATAGCAGATTCTAGATTTATTCAGTTTTAGTCCAGTAACTTCTAACAACAATTCCGAGACCTATACTTAACATTTTTGAGCAAATCATACCTCTATTTCATGTAAAATTTTGTCCTCTACAACTTTGTAGAAGAACCCGTTTTCCAGAAATGACTCTAACATGCTCAAAAATGTAGTTTTCTACAGGACAGTTTATAAATCCGAATTTATTTATCCTTTCTACCCTTATCTTTTACCAACCTTTAATTAATTCAATTTCATGCTTAATATATATATACTAACATCAAATTAAAGGTAGTTGAGACTCTAATCTCAACTCTAATTTGTTTCACTCACCTTGACAGACCGGTACTTTATTATTATTTCTTGGGCTTGACGGCTGTTCCGAATCTACCTCGTGTACCATGATAATTAATAAAAACTAATCAATAAAACAATATCGAATATATATAAAAATATTCATCAAACTCGATACCGAAACTTAAACTTACTAGAGATTTAAGCTTACCCCGTCGTTGGCAGAAATTCGATATTACTATATCGAAATATCGGACTACCAATCAAACATTGAATCATATGTTTATCCTACTAATTTCTTTCTTTCTTTCTTTCTTTCTTTCTGTGTTTGCCGTGAATGGCTTCAACCCCTTGCCCCCTTTTTATAGCTGATTTCCAGCCTTCAAATTCACTCCTAGCCACAAATGGTGGCAAATTCCCACTTCATAATTCCACTACATTAGTATAATAACATATCTTTCTTTATCATACTTTAGTTCCCACCTAAAGTCCACTAAATGTCATTATTTTGCCCCCCTTATTTCTTTGTCTGCCCCCCTAAATTTTCTTTTATTCAATTCCAATATACCCTTTAATTTCCTACCACATATAGTGGAAATATGTGGCAATTGCCACTTTTGCTTTATCTTCAATTTCAATTCAATTGGTGGAGTGGTTAGCCGTCAACTGCTTTATGTTTTTTTTATAATAATAATAATAATAAACTATTATAATTTACCCCGAATAATATTTATTGGTTCAGATAAGATCGAATAAATTATTCAATCAATAAAAATATTCGGTCACCGGAATTTAATTCCGACTAGACCGGTTTTTGGGATGTGACAATATGCGATATTGGTTTAAGTTCACTTTGTGTATTCTCTTTTTTCGCTTATATGTTTGTTTCTTCTTTCTATGCTTAGGGGAGGGATGATTCAACTGAAGAGGTTTTACCTGATTCATCTCAGTGGATTGCTGGATTTTCAGGTTTTCCTTGCAAGTCCACTTCATACAAACAATAATCAACTTGAATCAAATGCATGCTTGGATTTTTACCATAACAAAATATTTCAGATGCATCGGCTTCCAGTTACGAGGGTCTAGATCAGTCGTGTGAAGGGTGGCTTGCCAAATATTTTAATGATGCTCCGATGATATGTATGATGATATGTATGCTGATATGTATGATGATATGTTTGTTTCAGTTACAAGGGTGGCTTATATGTTTGTTTCTTCTTTGCTCCGATGATATGTATGATGATATGTATGCTTCTGTAGACTTCCAACGTTTTTTTTATTTGATCATGATATTTATATATTCCGATATGTATGCTGTAATAATGTTGTAAACAGTTAGTAATCATCTAGAATAGGGTGTAATTATTAATATTTTAAAAAACTAATAAATACCAATTACACCTATACCGACGGACAAAACTGTCGGTATAAATATTTTATACAAATCTTATATCATACATATACCGACGGACAACCGTCAGTACTGATCAAAGCTATACCGACGGACAAACCGTCACTGCAGATAAAAGCTATACCGACGGCCAAACCGTCAGCACAGGTAAGACCTATACCGACGGATGAACCGTCAGTAAAAGCCATAACATATACCGACGGACAAAATCCATCGGAATATGGACCCTAATATGTCGGGGTAGTCCACACCTATACCTACGGTTTTGTCCGTCGGTATAAGTTCAATAGATCTATACCAACGGTTCTGCCCGTCGGTATAAAGTTATACCGACAAGCATATTACCGACGGTAATTTGTCTGTCGGAATTTCCCCTTTGTCCGTCGGTAAAAGGATTTAGACCATATAGCGACGGATTTTTTATGTTTTACTGACGGATTTGTGTCCGTCGGTATATGTCATTTTTTTTGTAGTGACGGTAGGTGAAAAGTTAGATTGATAGATTTAATTCGGTTTGAAAACTACATACTTTTTTTACTTCAAGACTTAACCGAGTTATCACTTGACAAACTTTGACACTTAGCTCAGCAGCTAAACACAAGGGGGTATGAGGTTGAGGTGAGGTCGTTGGTTTGAAACCCTCTAGCCTCAATTATCTTCTTCATCATTTCTCTTTTTTTACCTATATCATTATTTAGGGGTGTTACAGAAAATTTTGGATCGGATAAGGATTGTTATTTTACATTCGGACTGGATATTCGATTATCCGAAATCTGAAAATTTAATTTTTTTTGTAGATATGAATTTTATTATATTCGATATTTTTACTTGTTATATATGAAAATTTGAAATTTTCATGGATACAAATCTTATTATATTCCATAATTTGTTGATTGTTATCTCGAAAATCCAAAATTTTCATTAATAGGATCGTCAAATTAAAAAATGCTTAAACCAAGTCATAAATTCAAATATCCAAATATCAGATATTCAAATAGTTGAATATCCGTTTTTTCAAATAGGATATGAATCGTTAAATTACCGATTCAAAAATTTTAAATATCTGAAATTTTGAATTGAATCGGATCGAATATTTAAAATACAATGAGTGATTATAATTTAAACGTCCAAGTATGATTAGAATTTGATTTAGGTTTATGAAAAAACATCTACAATATATATTCGATTCACATTGATTTGGTGAGCGTAGAAAATTCTTCATACCATGATAAATAACATAATGTTAGGAAAATATTTTTAAATAACGTTAAAATATAATTTAAAACGTTCGTACCAACCAGCTGTAAAAAAGGTTCTTAAACAAAAGGCTTATATATCATATTAGTACCTAAAGTATACCAACTTTTTTATTTTGGTACTTAAAGTATTTTTTGGTCAAAATAAGTACCTAAAGTATACTTTTTGGTTAAACTAAGTACCTAAAGTATAATTTTTAGTCAAAATAGGTACCTAAAGTATTTTTTCGTCAAAGTAAATATCTAATGTATACTTTTTTGGTCAAAATAGGTATCTAAAGTATTTTTTAGGTCAAAATAGGTACTTAAAGTATACATATTTTTTATATAGGTTCCTAAAAATTGTCATGTGATATTAATTAAAAGGATTATTATCTTATACACTTACGGTGGAAACTTTTTATTTCCACAAGCTCCTCAATTATAGGGTTTAGAATTTGGAGTTTAGGGGTTTTAGTGTAGGGGTTTAGAATTTATGGTTTATGGTTAAAATTTAGGGTTTAAGTTTTAGGGTAATATGGGTAAGGATTTAGATTTTAACCTATAAACCCTAAATTCAAAATTCTATCAACGACCCCTAAATTTAAAACTATTAAACTTAACCCCTAAACTTTAAACCCTAAACAAAATCTCTAACCCCTAAAACTAAGGCGCTTATGTAAAAAAAGTTTCCACAAGCCCTTGTGTATAGAATAAGTACCCTAATTAAAAAAATACATTATGTGCCTATTTTAACGAAAAAATATACTTTAGGTACTTATTTTGACCAAAATATATACTTTAGGTACTTACTCTGAAGAAAAAATACTTTATGTACCTATTTTGACCAAAAAGTATATTTTAGGTACCTAATTTAACCAAAAAGTATACTTTAGGTACTTATTTTGACCAAAAAATACTTTAGGTATCAAAATGAAAAAGTTGGTATACTTTAGGTACTAATATGATATATAAGCCTAAACAAAAAAATGTGATGAAAAATTATTTCAGCTGTACAATTATTGCATATATGAAGCTGCTAGACCGACCAGCGCTAATTAATGTATGAAACAAAAACGTGGATGAAAATTTATTTCAGCTACATAATTGTTGCTACTTTGTCCGACCAGTATAGATATCGAATTTATGATTATAATTACATTAAATATACATATTAATAAGATTAGACTGGACACATCAGATATGGTTTGAATTTAAAGTTTTTTTTTTCAAGTTTAATTTGATGGGATCAGGAACAGGTAAGAGTCATGCACCCTAAATAGTAAATTTATATAATAAAACTTGGGTAAACTATACTAATGACCACTAAATTATGGGGTTGGTGTCGATTTGACTACTATATTTTCATTTATGTTAAATATACCACATAACTATTTAATTGGTTCCAATGTAGCCACCTGCCGTTAAAAAACAAAAAAGTTAACGAGACTGTTAAAATAATTGGTATAATTACACATTTAGTCCCCTTTATTTATACGATCATTCAATTTAATCCTAATTTCAATCTAATAAAATAAATTAATTATTCAATTAGGTGGTGACACGTGTCACCACCTTATTTGAGGGATTTATCTATTTGTATTAGATTTATTAAATTTATTTTCCTTCCCCAATCAGGTGGTGACACATTAGAGTAAGAAAAACGTGTCACCACCAATTGGAGTAAGAAAAATGAAATAGTAGAAGCTAGCCCCCAAAAGAATTGAACCTAAGTCATTAGGGAAAGAAAACAAAGCTCTTGCCACTAGGCTAAGCATGTTTCTAGTATATAAAATACCAAATATAATATATGTGGTATATGAGTTATCCGATTGGAGAAAGAAAAATAAAAGCCATGTAATTGACAATTGTAGGATTTGAACCTAAGAATCCTTGGTGGAAGTGGTAAAGGTTTACCACTAGGCCATACATGAATTTGTGATATGAAAT